>VYXD01000747.1:0-200653 GCA_013397195.1 Hylia prasina
TCTTTGTCTCTTTTTTTCTCTTTTCTTCTGGAGTTGTATGGTGGTGTCAGCAATCTGGACGGCAGAATGGCAAATGTTCCTTCTGATTGTACGGGTGATTTCCCAGAGGAAGAAAGCAACAGTCTTCATTGTCCCAGTGCTGTGCACTTAGAGAGATAATGGGGCTTGAGCAAGGGCAGGTAACTCTTCAAAACCTTAGTGCCAAAGTCCCCATTTGATGTCAGTTGAAAGGCAGACTGTACACTTGGCTCTGTCAAAGCCCAGGGGAGATTGGAACACAAGCAGAGCCCAACAGCTCTCTGGACACCCAAATTTGTTGCCAATGATTATGTAGCAGCAGCAGCAAAGGAGCAATAGGGATTGAAAACCGGTGAAATACATTAATTTTTTTTTTGTCTTTTGAGGAACAGCCTAGAGAGGTATTAGTCTCAATAGGAGGAGGCTCAGGAGGGACCTCATCACTCTCTACAACTCCCTGAAGGGAGGTTGTAGCCAGATTGGGGCTGGTCTCTCCTGCTGTGCCTGCAGTGAAAGGACTGGAGGAAATGGCCTTAAACTGAGGCAGGGGAGATCCAGATTAGATATTAGACATTTTTTTTTCACCATTAGGGTGGTGAGGGGTTGGAATTGGTTGCCCAGGGACGTCGTGGAGTCACAATGCCTGGAAGTGTTCAAGAGGCATCTGAATCTGATGCTGGATGATGTGGTTTAGGGGTTTCAGTGGAAGTGCTGGGTGCTTGGCTGGACTGGGAGATCTTGAAGGTCTCTTCCAACCTTGCTCCTTCTATGACTCTATGAAAATTAATAATAAAAAAAAAGAAAACATGAAGTCTGAAGGTCAAATTAAGTAAAAAAATTCCAAAATTTATTTGGAACCATGTAGAGCAGTGAGGATACAAAAGAACTTGAGTTAACAAGGTAATGAATTTGTTTTTGAACAAGTGGGGTTATTTAGACTTGGTTTTGCAAATTGATAGCTATGGACACAAAGGACATTAATCCCAAGTAATCTATTTAGACAATCCTGTTCCCAAGTAATCTATTTAGACAATCCTGTTATCACAAACATGAGTTCTTTCAAACATGTACCTATGGACATTTGTGTGGCAGTATCTGGTTGATCCTCCATTTCGATGGAATATTGCAAAGCAATGGTTTCTGCCCCAAAGTTCTTGCAGCAAAAAAACCCCTACTCATCAAATAAAGGAACTGATACTCAATTTTATGGGTGGAAAGCTAAGTCTTACAAACCAAGTGACCTATCCAAGGTTATGCTGTGCACCTCTCTTGAAGACAGCGTGCTAAAGTATGGATTTACAAGGTCCAGCCTATTCTGTTGGATTCCTGGGTGATTCTCTAAGCATATATTAAAATGCTCTTGTACGATGTAGCTCAAAGTGAAGTGTGTGGGTAGAGAGTGACCACATCAGAATGTACAATTAGGGCAGAGTAGCTAAAACTGAGTTAACTGATATCCTGCTTTCTCATCTGTTCAAGCCATGGGTTAGTGACTGAGGATGAGCTGAGTTTCATTCCCTCTTTTTTCATTGCTAGGGAACTAGTCTGCATTTGAGGCTTCCTTGGTTTTCCTTTCTCTTCTGCTTGCTTGACCAATCTAAGAACTTTATAAAGATCTCAGACACATTTATGAAATTTTGTTTTAATGCATTGGGATTGAGGTCTAGTTTATCTTTCCGTTAGCCACAGTTTTAATTGTGGATCCGATTCCAGAGGTATGTTTCCCAAAGTTTATTTTTATGGCTTCGATCAGGTATAAAGTGTAGTGCAGAATGATCTTATGCTAAATATAAAGTTATAGTTATGAGGAAGCTTTATTATGGCAATATTACTCTAAGTAATTCATGGACAGCCTTTTCCAAATAGCCAAAATTTTTGTGAATGCTTAAGTATTCAAAAATATGACTTCCTTTTTATTTACACTAAAGCCAGGATAGCAGTAATAAATCAGGCTTCAAATATCCTTGGAATAGTTACCTCTCACAAAGAAAAAAACATAACTTCAAGTAGTTAAAGCAGGGGAAGACAGATGAAGGCATGATTACACTTGAGTTAGTACTTGTCTGCTTAATGCCCCTACCTAATCCAGTTGTCTGGGTCTGAACACAGAGCCTGCTGCTAGTTTTTCCTATATAAAGAGCAAAGGTTACTTCATGACTTTGGACACAGATGACCTGAAAATTTCTGAGATTTTATATTGATACTCAGTCATCCCCTGTCAATTTTACAAAGCAAATATGGGTCTAGTGGCAGAAAAGTATGGAAGGAAGGCTGCCCACCATTAGGGTTAGGCTGAAAGGCATTGCTCTGTGCTCTTCAAGGCTCTGTATTTTCACTGAAGTTGTTCATGTCTCAGTGAGTCTGTCCAAAACCAGTATTTAGTGAGATTTCATCTGTCTGGTTAACCATTAGTTTGAACTGCCGTAAAGCTACCATGGTTAATTTTAATAAAAATAAGAGACAAAGCCAGACAAAATGAAGAGTAAATCAATGCTTATGTGCAAACCAATGCTTATTGAAGAGTATCTGTCTCTGTTATACGTGATGGTTGATTTTGGGTTGGTCTTGACTATAACTGTGCCTGGCATTGAGACCTGGTCATAGAGGCAGAGTTTATGCATTTACAGGCAAATAGGTAAATGCAGGTGGAACTTGTGCTGTGCTGGCTCCCTCATCTTCTGGGCATCTCTGTGAAAAGGCTGCCATGCAGTTTGCCAGCTGTCGATAACCCTGAGCAGTCTCAGTCAGCCGTACTCCACTTTGACAGGTATCTAAAATCTCAGTTATCTGAGCTGCTCTGTTCTGTGCACTCCTTTTGTGCCTTCTGAGATACCATGGGAGAGAGTAACAGTGCAGACTAAGTGATCCACACTGTTTCAGATATTGAAAGGAAACTGGATATCATGGAAGTTGTTGCTAGAAGTGTACTGTTTCTCTTTAATCAGTCCTCCCAGTGCTAAAATAGACACTAAATGAGGAAACAAAATATCTGTGTCTGTGAAAAGCATCTGGAACTCTGCTGTAATTAGTTATTCTTAAGACTATTAACGAGGGCTATCACTTTAAAGGGTGCTTTAAAACTCACCCTTTATCTTTGATAAGAATTTTCAGAACTTCCTTAGGCAGCATACACTTCAAGTGTAAGGCAAAACAGTATAAGGCGATCATTTATTTAATTCAGTTTCAACTCTCCCAGCCTCCTTTCCCCCAAATGCAGAGTGGGTATCCCTCACCCACTAAATGTCTTGTATTTTTCATCAGTGCTGTCTGGGCAGATGGGCCATGTGGGACATGACTACTATTGTGAGTGGGACTATATTTGGAGGGGAAAAAAAAGTCTTTCTGTTCTTTTAAGGCATTTCCCTCCTCCAGAAATTACCTGGAGTAATGTTAGCAGCCTGAAGTAGTGGTACCATAAAGGAGGGAAACTAGATTCCTGGAAAATCTTGCAAATCATTTAGCATGCTGAATTCTTTGGACAATGGGTATAGTCTCTCAGAATAAGATGGACTTTTATTCACGTACTGAATTAAATGAATGGTTTTTAAAATCAGCTCAGCAAACTGAACTTTATTGGAAATCTGTCTCTTATTTTGGTGTGTGAGATTTGAGCTCTTTTGAGGCTCTCAGAGTAACCTGAAGGACTCTAAGACTCGACTTCTTCAGTCTTTTGATGGTTTTCAAGAATTTTGCTATGAAAAGTCTCCCTTGGAATTGCCTTCTTTTCTGCTTATGATACAAACTTCTCCTCTTAATATCAGTGACATATACAACTGCGTAGCAGAGGTTCTATGTGAAGGTATTTTGTCTCTGAAGGAGAAAGGCAGCTTACAGGTGTGATGGGGTGAGCAGCACCAGCTGATGTGGGAGTGAAGTCATGTCCCATTTCTGTTCCCTTTGAGAAGACAGCCCTTCAGGGTGCTTGCACTTCCTCACTGAGTGTGCCGAGCTGGCAGGCAGTGACAGAATGGAGACACCTCAAGTAGCTTTTAAACAGTTATTTTGGTTGCAAAGAGTAGTCTGGCTGTGACAATTCAGAGCTCAGTAAAAACAGCTGATTTATTTGGCAACCCAGCTCCTGTGTCTTGATGATACGCTAGAACATAATCATTGCCTGAGGAGATCTAGGATTCTTGTTTCCCTTCTCCTTTGAAGAACCAGGATTTGGCCACTTTTGTGCAAGGCAGTTACTTCTGTAGTTGTGAGCCGTGAGTTAGTTTTTTTATATCATGTTTGGGCAACTAAATAATTAGCCTGCTTTGGAAACTGCTGAGTCTACAACGGCTCCCAGTGAAGTGAAGAGAATTACAGACTACTCAGCAATCTGGAAAACGAGACCTATTACTTATTAAATATGGAGCTGAGAGGAGAATTTATGATGTTCTTTTTTTAAAATTTGAAGCTGCATAAACTACAGCTTAAATTAAGACTCTACACATACAAAGTTGCTAAAGGTCTAGTAAATGACTAGTAATTCTTTCTATAAGTGATGATCAGTTGGTTACAATGTCCAACAAGTTTGGGGTTTATTTTAATGTCTCCTAAAATTACTTATACTCATTCATGTACTTTTAATGTACCTTTGACCTCTGTAACCTGAAAGTATTGTTCGTTTGTCAATTTAATATCTCCAGAACATTATGTGTGGTCATGATATATTTGTGGAAGGGATCCTTTGGTTGAAGTGTCTGCTGGCTTAAGTCAGCTGGGGCTGACTTCAACCCAGCACAAGAATCTCTGGGGACCCAAAGAATGGGGCACTGTGGTCTTGTGGGCAGCTTAACCAGGCAGGGAGTGGAAGCAGGTTCTCTGAATAGCCTTCCTTTGTCCACCATCATGAAATCAAAAAGCAAATCTTTTGAAAAACATCAGGCAGTAATTCCCCTGGGGCTTTCCTAAGCTCATCCATCATGGGGAAAATCTAATTTTCCTTCTTTCTCTATTGTACTCCAAGAAGCCTTGTGACCAGTTAGGTCATTTTAGCTTTAAACATTAACTTCGATAAGACATTTTCAATTAGTAGAGTCTTTTCAAATATTGGACCATAATCTTAAACTCATGCCCTAGGAATAATGATGCATTCTTTTTGTTAAATGTTAATGATTTTTGAGTGAAAAGTATTTTGTTGATACTACTGTTGAATAATAATAATAACTAGTAGTGATGTTGTAACAGATTTTTTTTTAATGGTCTAGAAGGCTTCTGCCAGAGAGTTGACTTGAAAATGTTTTACTCTGGTAAAGTTCACTTCTACCTGTATTTATATGTTAATAAAGCATCAGGCCTAGTGTTTTGGTTAGGCTATATCCCAGTTACACCCAACTATTAAAATGTCCATTTATTAATTCATTAATTTCATGACTCCTTCCAAAATGTTCTACAAAGATATTTTGCCAACCCTGTTTACATAAATTCCCCATTGTACTTTGCATTTTTATTAAATAGAATTGGTGTTTGAAATAGCGTGTAAATTGACAGGATACAAATTAGTGGAAAAGCAGACATTAAAGAGTCAGTGATGTCTCTGGGTAAGGGTTGAAAAACATTCTATTTAGAACCAATTGTATGGATGTATCATTTATTTTTCTGCTTTCCCCTTCCTATATTTGTTATAACTAGGGAAATTTGCATGAAAATTGGTTGTGGGTTTATTTCAATGTTTACCTGTTTTGACTGTTTATTTTATATATATCTGCTATTTTAATGCTTGTCTTATGACCTCACTGTTCATTGCCAGGGGAATGACAGTGATGTCACAGAAGTGATGGTTTGTAGGACTGAATGCTTCTTGAGAGTGTGAGTGATTACAAACCCCTTTTTTCCCTTGGGCCACCAGTTGTTGCTAGCTGATGGCTGTCATTCACCATGGAGTCAAAAGCCATTGTGTCATGGCCAGTGCTTTTGCCTATGTGTCACCAAATGGCCACTCCTGACAACTTCACTGCAGAAAACCAAGCGTTCCTGATCAGAGGAGATCATGTTTCCTTGTAATTCTTACTCAGGACACAGATTTAACTGGGGATGAGGACTCCACTGGAGTTTGCCTTGTGTTTTCTATATCATATCTATTCTTTGTCTAAATAGTCACCTCTGCCTCTCTTAATTCAAATCCAAAACCTTCCAGGAAAATGAAACTCCTCTAGTCCAGTTTGGGCAGTGTGGGAAACTATGGCTCCATGTCAAGGAATAAGCAGTAATGAGATTAATCATAAACATCTTTCTTGTGTATATGTGTTTATATGAATGAGAAGTGACAGAAATAGGACAGTGCAAGAAGAAAAGATCTAGCTAAATACAGCATATTTTCCAAAATGTTCGTGGAGTTATTGGAAGCTCCTTGAAAACACCACATGTCTTTTCTAGTAGTAGATGGACCACGAGAGAGGCAGCCTTTGTGAAACCAACTTCCTCTAATATATTCAGACAGTGGATCTGTTATATCTGTTGAATTGCTGGCCAGAAAATGGAAAGACAGTGAGCATTCCTTTCACTTTTTCCCCCCTTCATGCTCAAAATTGTCTCCCACACCTTGAATCTCCTATTGAACATGACCCACTGGTCAAGCTGCAATCCCTCACTTCCAGCAAGCAGGAGGTGGCTGGGTTGCTCCTTTAGCAGCCCATGCTGGTGGTAGCACACCACTGCTCACCCCGCGGGGCTTCTTTCAGAGCGACTCAAGCCGCTCTGGCCTCTCTCCGAAGACTCGGTTTGTCATTTCTGTCAGTCTGTGGCACATACACACATACACAGCAGCTGCCAGTGGCCTCAGGGGCCTGGGATCCTCTTTTCTTTGAGCTCAGTTCTGCTGCACACCGGCTGGCTACATTGCAGTAGGCTACATTGCAGGCTATTACCTGCAATAGTCTCTGACCTCTTTCTGAGCGTCTTAAAACACCCTGCCATGGAGCGCCAATGGCACACAGACTTTTGCCCTGTTTGCTGGTGTCTCTCCCCTGCTTTCAAATTACCTCTTCAAAGTCCATTTGGTATCAGTGGCTTGGGTTTTTGTTCTTTTTTGAATGGTGGTGGTTGTCTTTGATATCAGGATTTAAATTTTTTTTACTCTGAAGGAAATATAGATGCACTTGTCCATTTTAGGTACATTTGAATAATCGCTAAAAATAAAATGAAAAAATCAGGACTCTACTCTGCAAAGTAGTTTTCAATCCCCTGAAGAGTAACATGGCTCTTTCTGACTCCACACAGGCAGACAGGCCTAATTCAGCTGTCTGTTGCATGGTATGTTTAAGTGGTTTTGTAAAACAGTGTTCCCTAAATGTTGACAGTTTAATGGATTTCATTAGTGGCTGCCTACTGGCTGAGGGCTCAAACCTGCCCCCACCAGGGTTAGCTCAGATGAGTTCAGACATGGCTGTGTGGAGGACCACCCTCATCCTGTCGGAGCCGCTCCAAGAGCTGCATCTGGAGACCTGAAACAAGAGCAGGCATCTTCTGTGCCTCCAAATGCACAGCACAGTGTGGGCTGTGGCTGGTGGGTGCACGTAGTCACGTGTCCTTCTCACTAGGCAGAAATGTCTCCAAAGATGTGTGGGTCTTCTCAGGGTCTCTTTCCAGACTGCTGTGCAGGTGAACTGCCTCAGTTCACTGTCTTGGGGAATGAAGGAGTGTCTCTACTATGCCAAAACATACTTGTGCTACATCCCCTGTGCCTGTGAGACCTGTAGCTGTATAGAACATCTGGGAGCCCTCCAAGTCCAATTTCCATTAGCAAATAATGCTCATGATTTTGTTCCAGTCATTGCCTGTGAAGTTGAATAACATATGAAAGATAGCTTCATCAAGGTAAGTAATAGCTGAATTGAGTCTTTCTCTCTACACTCTGTGAGGTCAGAGGAAGCTTGGCTGCTTTGTCTGGAGTGTGTGTTGGAGGAACACTTTGAAGGGGAAAGCATTAAAAGTAACAATATGAAATCTTGGAATAGGCTATAATTTTATTCCCTTTTCTGAATGAAGCAAAGAAAAATAGAGTCCTAAGAAGCTGTGAGTGTAACTGAGAGCCCATTTTAATCAAATGGTTGCACATTAAGCTGCTCCCAAACTGAAGTGAAGAAGACTCTCCAAAGCTAGCAGAAGTAACTTTTTTCTGGCATGTTGAAAATCTAAAGCATGACAATTAGCTGTAACAATTACAGATCAAAGGCAAGTCATATAGTTAAAAATTAATTCCAGCATTGATTCCATGTTGTCTAATGATTTCCTCAGATTTCTTTATTTGGGAGGCAGGTCTGAAAACCCCTGTGTTCAGTGCCTGTCCAAAGACGGTTTCTCCCCTGCCCACCCTGAGAAGAACTGTGTGAGGTACCTGTGTCTGGGTTAGGCACTAGGGAAGAACAGTGCAGACTACCCGTCACTTCAGCATTGTGAGCATCAGGACTGCAGCTCAGCCATGCCTCATGACATACTAGCAATTTCCCTCTCAGGTTGTAGGTCCAGGTCTGTTCCCATGCCCAGTCCAATTCAGATGGCTCTCACACTTCTCAGATGATTTAGGTCAAGTTCATTCTTGTGTCTCTGCTCCCATGTGAATGCTGTGCTCCAGAGTAGGGGAGAGAAGGCACCTAAGTGACAGGCAGCCTCTCCACATGCAGCATACTCTTTTCCTGGCAGCTTGATCTTTCCTGTAGCCTTCCCGGGCCTGCTCATGGTGCAGGTGAGGCAGTCGAAGAGTGTTCATTCATTCTGTAGCCAAGCTGACTACAGAGCTTTTTGGGACCCGTTTTACTGTTACCTTCATATCTAATGCACTTTTTTTCTCTTTTTCTTCTCCAGTAGCAGCTTTTTCAGCCATGGTTTTCTGTTGAATGTAGGCATGAGCAGTGAGACATATAAGCAGGTCTTTCATACTCCAGTAGAGGTCAGATACCTACCTACAGTAAAGGAACTAATTCATTACAGCATGATAGATTATAACAGCTTATTTGGAGCCCTATTATATAAATCACTTAAATGTGTATTTACATAACATTCCTATTAATTACCACAAAGACTGTAATGACTGTGAGCTGTTCTAGTTTATCTTGTAAATATGTATTTAAGCAACTCTGTTGCAGGTAATATTTAATCAATAGACCGTAACAGATCATTAATCACGCCAAACCTTTGTGTAAAAAGTGAAATTCTACTGGTGGAATGTAATGGATCCTCTGGAGTGCCATATAACATATTACACTACTCATATGAAAACTCTACAGTGATACAGATATCCAATGGTACATGTTAAAAGCCTTAATGTGACCTCCTGTATGATAGGTCTCTGTATTGACACATGGGCATATACTTTTCTTAAGGTAAAGAAATCAAGGAGTTACTTGGCAGTGATTCTTTGGACACTTGCAAGGAGCTGAAAAGACAAACTCTGCGGGGATGCACCTACCATATGTTTTCTTGGCCAAAAAGTTACTGGGTAAAAACGTCTATGTAAAGTGCATATATGTGTGCCAGGTATCTCTTGTGTCTGAGCACCACACAGGAGTGTTCTGCAGCACCAGTGATGGCAATGACTCTGGAAGGAAGAGAAACATTACTCTCATCCTTACTTTGGAAATGGAGAAAATACAGAGAGACAGACCACGCAGAACACTCAGGACACAGACATGCAACAGAGGGGTCCCTGCACTATTGTCATCAAGCAGATAACCATCAATTTACTTGAATGAAGGCAGGTAATGCTGTTGTTTTTATGGAAACTTAAGACATTATCTCAGTGAAAACGTGTATGTTCAGGAGCTAGTGTTTAAGTGGTAGTATTTTGGTGGTCTTCAGTAAACTCTCGCAAAAAATTGAGGTCATCATCAGGGACCCATTTTTTAAAATACTTGATGCACATAGCAAATAGAAAAGAGAAAGTAAAAACCTAAAGCACTTTGAAGAGTGACAGTGAAAGTCCTAAGTGTTTTGTTTTCTTCATACAGTACAGAAGACAAGTCATGTCATCAGAAAGAGGAGAACTTGAGAACAAAATTTTGCTTACTTTACCTGTGCCAGCAGCCCAACTTGATTTTAAACAGACTGCTTGGGAGAGGGAGGTGAGCAGGATTTTCTGCAGGACTGAATCATCTAGCATTGTAACTGAGCCACTGTGAATCCATGTGATGTAGTGCATGCATGCTTGCCAAGCTGTCCTGGGAAGCTGGCCTTGAGCTCTAACTGAAGTCATAGCTAACAGCTAAGAGCCAAATTGTGGTCACATGGGTTGGTCACTGGCATCATGCAGGATGCACAGTTAAGGTGCACCATGTTGGTGCCCAGACTGGGAATGCAATTCTAGAAGCTCTTTGTCCTATGTCATGAGCATGCCATGAAGTTTGTGCTGAACAACAGGAGGATTCATGGCTGAAATAGCAAGAAAGTCTTAGTTCAGGGCCATAATGTATTGGCAAAGCTTTACAGGAAGTCTGTGCATCGCTGACTCTGGCCAACTCCACCGATCTCTTGTTTTCATAAGCATTAAATTCACTTAATTTTTTAAAAAGGCTTTTATTAATGGTTCCTTTGGAGGTTTTGCAATCTGTTGTCTAATGAAAGCTTTGATTAAGTTAAAAAAATTCTCTGCAATAACAGTTCTCCTGTGTAATAACTAATCAATATATGCTAATAGTTTGCCAAATATATTTCTTACAGAGAAATGGTTATGAAGTTAGGTGACTGCCAAAAAGGAATGAAAAAACCCCAGCAAACAAACAAAACCCCCCCACCTTCAAAACCCTTCTTTAATTCCTTAGCCAATAGGTATTTGTATCTGTATAAGATTAATCAGTTTTTTACTTTTGAAAAATAGTATAGAAATTTTATTAGTTGGCATGAATATTCAATTCAAATTATTTTTTTACAGCTAAGTTATAAACCTGTAGAAAACATGGGAGGCCAACTCAACTCTGAATATACCAGTGAAGCTGAGTGCTGCTGTAATAAAGTAATCTATTAAAAGGTTATCTTTCATATAAGATTGCTTTCCCTAAGCATCTAAGCATATTAACAACATCTGAAATGCACTTGTAATTATACACACCTCAGAAAAGATTTTAAATTGCCTTCTTTGTCCACACTTATAAAAACATCTCAGTCACTCTGTGATCCTCTTTTGCCTATGCACCTTAAACCTTGTAAAAGCAAAATGGAAGAAGCAATCACCCATCAGAGAATTGCTCATAGGTGAACTTTGGCCATCTCTAGTGGCATTAATTTTGCTCTCTGTGAACTGCACTTGACACTGTTGTAAGGTCTGGAGAATTCTTTCCATCTCTGAATGGCCTACATGACTATTTGCTACTAATTTGCGCATTGAAGGTGATGCACTGGGAAAAAAATATAGTTAATTTAGTCTCTGAAGAACAGCTTTATGGCTAAATCATGCAACTTTCTGGGAAAGACTGCTCTTTACCTTTTCATTCAGCGCCAGCAAAATCGGCAGTGTGCTTGCATGACTGGGAATGGAAGGAGTGGGTACAGGAGCAAGGCAGGAAACTTGCTGCTTTACCCACACCAACTTCATTTGTGTTTGAGCTCCAGCTGCCTTTTTCATGATTGCTGACCATACTAATGAACCTAAATGCCCTGCAACACTGTTGCTGTCATCTTTCCATATACAGCAGGAATATATTTTATATAAAACAGTAAGAAACATAAATAGCATAGTCTATAACCTGTTTACTTCTGGTGTGATACTTGGTTTCTGTACCAGACACCAAGACCAGCAAAACAGTTTTGGTCAATGCCAAACAGCAAAAGAACAATGGCTTGAACAATGCTGAGATTTTCAGACAAAAAGGTGGTGGGAATAATGTTAAAAAGTTGCTATGCCTCTTTGCCTTGTTAGAGATCTGATCTTGCTTTTCTACTCAGACAAAAATACCTTTGACTTTAAGCCCTTGTAGAAATTCCTTTTGAAAATTTTCAGCTGACTCCACTTGGCAGCTAGGTTTACGAAGGAACATTTTTATCTGTCTCCAGTCTTCTGGGGCTACTGGTTATTTGGTGAAGAGCATTTGAGCTAATGGAGCTCACTTGAATCCCCCTTAGGAATAAGATTCTTTCCTGAATAAGGACTGCGGGATCAGTTATTAGCTGTTCTGCTGAATAAACTGAATACCCATGGAGCTTTTTAGCTTCTCCTTTGTGAAACCCATGGCTTTTAGAAAGGTCTGTGATGGTTCTGGTGATTTTTATTGTGATAATACTCCTAAATGCTCAGGCACAGCTGAGAGCAGTACTAATATTCACCACATGCTACCTACAAAATTGCTGTGGTGGAAGCATGGGGTCCTTGCCCTGAGCACTTCATAGTGTCAGGGTTTTCAAGATGATTCGTTGCAGAGTTCCACTTGCTGGATTTTATTTCTAAAATTGTCTTATTTCCAAATGTTAATTCTCACAATGGAATATCAGTTATAAATGCATATGTTACTGGGGTGTTTTATCATACTTCAGAGGGCTTCATAGTATCTCCCTCGGCAATTTGATGAAATGAAAGTATTAGTTTCCTCCTCTGGAAGGGAGAAAGCTGTGCACTTTGGGTCTAGCTGTAGCAAACTGATGAAAAACTTATATAGAACTTAATGGAAAAATGTGGCAGATTTAAGAGGAAAATGTCATCTCCACCACACAACCCTCTGGGGTGATTCAAAACCCGATGAGAAGAGACTAGCATAATTTCATACCTCTGTATTTTATGAGCAATTTCTTAAAAGCTGAATATTGTCTTTTCTGTGAAATTTTTACCAGTATTGAGTCAAAAAGACCTATTATAACACTTTTGGGTTTAACACTTCCCAGATCAAGGTTGGAGGCAAGAGTGATGAAAGGTGAAAGGATATGGGGAATCTGTTGCAATGGTCTATTCCTCTGTTGTATCACAGACAGGAAGCATGATCATGCACAAAGCATTTCTGGGGTGGAAAACACGTCTCCTGAGCCCTCCCTACTCCCAGAGGCTGGGTGGAAGAAATGCCTTTTCAACATTAAGGGAGGTGGATGTAGTGAATTCTCTGTCATTACTTTAGGTCAAGACTTGCTCTACTCAAGCCACACTTGTATGGTAGGTGAGACTGGACAAGATGGTCAGGGTGGTCCTTTTTTGGCCTTCATGGTACAGGAAAATCCTGCAAACCATTTGCATAGAACAGTGTCAGCAGGTATGCTTTCATTTCTTAAGGCATTGTAAAAATTGTATAAAATCATATGCTGACTTACAAATGATGAAAGTATTAGGCCCCTCTTCTACTGTGCTGATACAATGGAGGAATTAATTTTAAAAAAGTAATTCTGGTAAGTAAGCTGAAAGAGCACTAGAAAGTGCCTGCTATTTCAGACAGCGCAGGAAAGTCACTAATTGCTCTAAACTAACTTCACTGAAGTGCAGAGCAAGGGTACAGATAACACAAAAATGTATTAGTTGCTTTTGTTGCAATATAAAAGACTGCAGCAAGGGATTAGGGTTTTTTCTGTTCAGCAAAGGAGGGGACTGTGTTTCTCGCAAGCTCCTCTTCTTTTGCTATAGTTCAAAAATCTCAAGATACAACGATTTGGCAGTGTCAGCAGTGTCGCTTGACATCACACGGAGTGGCACAGCGCTGCCCCACAGAATGGTGTCCCAACGCCCTTTCAAGGCTGCCGCTTGCGAGCACCATGTACGCTGAGAACATTTTTATGGGAACATGCAGGCAAACAAACACAGATGGCTGCAATTGCCCTCCCCCCTCCCCTTCCCCGGTGGGTAATCGGCACTAGTATTGAATTACATAATTATTGGGGGTAATACTGTATTATCAGGTCAGGCAAGTTCTCTCCGTGAAGGTTCACCTGGTAAGTACTGCATGGTGATAGATGAGTTTTGTGTTACTTCACATTACTCGGGACTGGCGCCAACCAAATCACCTCCTGACTTGTGTACCAGGTAGTCAGTCACACCCAGGCTATCTAAAGCTGTGCTTGCCCGGGCCAGTCTTCTATGAAAACAGCTGGGAATCGTGCCATATCAGCCGTGTTCCCGCGAAGCGGCAGATGAAAGCGGCGAGGAAAGCTCAGCCGCGCATTGAGTACGCGATGGTGCTTCTGGCACTAGCAGGGAAGGAAGAGCGAGGGCCGGGAGGAGGCTGGGAGAGGAGCGGGCGGGCCTGCCGAGCAGCCGCGGTCACAGCGCAGCGCTTGGCTTTCAGCTGGGGCAGGGGAGGAATGTGGGATGGTTCCCACAGCATCTCCCGGCTTCGGAAACCTCTCCCCTTCCAGCGCCGCGTGCGCCGTGCTGGCTCCGAGGGTACGGTCGGATGTTTGCTTGAGAAACAGCTGTGGTGGTTTAACAAGTTACTGCTTGATCAGCTATTTGTTCCTGCTCCCCTCTGCTGAGGTGCAGTAACCGAATCCGTGGGCTCTTTCAGGCTGCTGCAGGGTGGAGGGAAACAGGCTTTGCTTCAAGTGTTTGCAGGTACGGGCAGCTGCCGTGTCTGAGTCGTGGGGGCAGAGATAAAGAGTTAAGGGGCAGCAACTTTTTAAGCAGAGACAGCTGTCTCCTAAACGAATGTCTGACTGTGCCATAAAAGACACTCAACGCCATTAAACTTTGGGCTGTCAGCAATAATTACAGAATGTGTTCACACTGTTTAAACAAGCAAAAACTACAGAGAGGAAGAGAAGTGACATGAAAATTCAAATGTGAAGAAACTAAATAACTACACTTGGAAAAATAAAGTGTTGCTTATGTGACTAGAGAGTGTTGTTCAAAAAAACCCACAACTTCAGAGCAAATTTTGCCAGTGACTCTTTCGTGTAGGAAGTGGGAGTGATGAAGACAAAAAATGCTTGGCCCTTTTGCAGTTTGCCCCTTTCTTTCTCTCTCTTGGTCTTGAAAGGTAGGCAGTCTCCACTGCAGTTTTGTAATGCTGATAGTTTAATATACATGAATGTAAATATAGCCTCACCTGTCTACTTCAGTGCACATATTAGAAATTGCAAGGTACATCTGAACAGGGGAAGCTAAAGAGTCAGAAGTCCATCCGTGTACCTATCTTCTAGTCAATGAGGGAACACCTGCCATAGAGGAGTCACACTTTAGAGGAGTTTTTTATACCTATGGTCATCCCAAATAATGTCTTCAAGGGCTCCCAGTCAAAATAAGTGCGGGTTCTCGAGTGGTTTGTGCTAGGTGTTTGCTTTCATTGCAAAGTCAGCACTGAGTTTCTTCATCCTTGTCATTTTGCCCTGACTGTGTAACTGCATCAATGGGAAGGTGTGATTGTGAGGCACTTGCAGTGGACACAGGAGGGGGTGTAGTGCTGCAAATGTATACCATTTAAATGATTAAGTTTAAAACTGCTTCTGTCACTCCAAAACCAGTTCAAATGCTCTACAGCATTCTAGTTCAGATAATAGTAAAAAGAATCCCCCACATTCCCAAACATGTGCAAAGTATTGTGGAAGGGCTATTCATATCCTTTGGTTTTCTTGCTTAAGTACTTAGAAACATTTTTTGAGCATTGAATTCTTGTGTTTCTGTCAACCTTTTGCAGAGCCATTTGGAATCATCTGTGGCTGTGCATCTTGCCCAGCACCCTGGTGTTGGTACCTCTGTCAGTGGCTGACACGTTCCAGCTGGTTTTTAACACATTCACATGCACTTCAAGCAGACAACAGATACTCACTTTGGCTGCACTGTGCCAGGTGCCAGCACCAGGTATCCACTCTCTCTGTACAGAACACACCTGGAGCAGAGCAGCCATGCATTGGCAGGACTGACAGTGCAAGCTGTTACAAATGCTTCTGGCATTAAACCCTACGTGGGTACCCGCCTATGCCTGCCAGTGCCCTGCAGCCTCACATCATATCTTGCAAATAGCGTGCAGACTCTCTGAAGACTCTCTCAGAAGGACTCTTGGCTTCCCCTTTGTGCAGCAGCAAGGATTTGGGAACAATTTCTTACTGCTCTTTGGAGCAGGATGTCATCACTGGGCAATATGGCAGATGGCTTCATGCAAATAGTCTCGAAAGTGGTAAATCAGTTCATTAACCCATTTACAGAATTAATACATTACACAGGGAGCTGAAAAAAAAACTCGTCAGCTCTGCCTTTATCCCCTTTGCACCTGAGGAACTGGTGAGTGACAAAGTAAGCAACCTTCACTCTGCCCTTAGCGGGATACAATAGCCATGGCCCTCACCAGAATCTGCAGCATAAGCCATGCTTCGTAAGTTAGCACTTGTGAATTTTTGTGCATAGGATGTCTAGCTGCAGGAAGATTTTACTTTATGGAACTGGAGCATCATGTAAAAGTAGGTTGATCTTCCTGACCTAATAACACAGGTCCTGGTACTGAGGGTTATGTAGGGTCAGTCCTCCTGGTAGTTCCAGACAGAACAGAGAGGTATAAGAGGTAAAATCTGTTATTAATTCTCGAGTATTTAATCTGCTTTCCTCTGTGTTAATGCATCACAGGAAAACCCATGTTTCTCAAATGCCATCATCATTTTCTTGTGCAGGGTGGCTAGTTAAAATGTGAACCTGGAAAAGCACAATACCCCTTTAGTGCTTGATAGACTCCTCTGCTAGCACTGACGGTAAAGGATATGGCTTTCCTGCTGACTTCAGCGAGAGGCAGGGCTGTTGGAACAGTTTTCCCTGGCTGTGCTTTAGTCATATGCATTTCCACACGCGGCAGGGTTAAAAGATTCATTGCCCTTCCTGACTTTGCTTCACCCCAGCGTTTGAGAGCAGTGGTGGAGTGCAGCGAGGGAAAAAGGAAGACATTAATACACAACGAGGAGCTGAAACCAAAAGGCCAGCCCGTGCTGCATGTTCCCACTTCTCGGCAACTGTGAGTCACACGCGTTAAGCACATTTGTGCGCCGGTTGTGTGAGTTGTCCCTAGAATGCTTCAAACTTTTTATAGCTGCTCCCACTTGCTGCAGTGTCACCTGCTGGTGAGATCAAAGCACTCAATAGCACGCTCCCCCGCTCCACGCTCAACAAAGTCACCGGAGCCCTTGAAAACTCCTACAGATGTTTCCTCTCTGAAGACAAAAGGATATTTTTCTCCCCTCCCTTCCTCCTTCACACCAAAGAACAAATCCTATGCCTGGCTGAGTTTGTACCACCTCAGATTAATTGGCACTAATGCAAATGTTCGTGGCTGTGTGTGGGATGTTGCTGAGAGCATAATGGTTGTCGTATTTGCTTGCATGTGGTTACTCCACTTCAGCTGTGTAATTCATTGCTTTATAAAGTGCTTTACAATGCGCTACAGCACAGGAAGCTAATCATATGCCGTGGCAGACAATACAGCAGAGTCAGAGTTACTGCATGTCTCTTAAGGCCCATGCCCTGAAGTCCCCAGTCCTTTTTCATCAAAAGTCCCCCTCGAGTGAGTGTCTATTTTGCCACCTGGAACAAACTCTTAGAACTGCCAGAATGTCTGGAGCTTTTCTGCTGGCTCCTCGTGGGATTCCCTTTCATTCCTTTTCAGTCTAATTCCTCTTCCCTTCACTCCCACCCTGAGTTTCTCTCCCTCTTTTTAGGCATCTTATTGGCAGGGTACTCCAGGCATAGCAGTATGAAGGTTGTACAAGAGTTTCCATTCTAAGGGGGTTATTTTGAGTTGCTTATGTTTTTGGCTGCAATTTTAAGCATTTGATATCAAGCCCAGAAGCAATTTTTTAATTGGAAAGTGTAAGCTGAGATAGGTACAAGAACAAAGATCTCTTAAAAAACAGCACTTCCAACGGTGTAATTTTAACAGTTCTCATAGATGTAGCAATGGATTGGTGTTTGGTTCTGCAGTATCTTTTGCCTGTTCTTGTGCCCTTGAGTGTTACTGACTGATAGTCACAGGATGTTTTCTTGTGAATGCGGACTCTGCTCTCTAGGTACCAAGCTATGCTACTGCCAAATTCTCATCTCTAGCTTCCTGTAGAGAGGAAATCTCTCTCTCTCTCTTTAAGCAATAAAGCATGGATGAAGAAAGGTGAGCTCCTCTGCTAGACAGTGACAATTGAAAAGCCAGCATAGAAGGAAGCAGTGAATTTGCCCAGTTGGTTGCACAAGCTTTTGCATTGGTCTAGTTTGCTGGCCTAGTAGAAGCTGAACCATGCAGAAGTTCATAATTTAATTTGTTTTCTAAAAATGCACAAAATTCTATTAGAAACCCTACATGACAAGACTATCAAATTGCAAACACTCAAAGACTAAGGAAATGACAAAATTGAGCTTGCCTACCCACCCTTAATTCTGTTTCCTCGCTTGTATAGTTACAATAAAGTTTAATTAGATTGTCGCGTATTATTTTGGGGAGCTGCTGGAGCTGGTCTCCCGCCTCATTCATTTTGCATGCTAATGCAGTGCAAGGCGGTTTTTCTTGAAACACTGAGGGCTGGAGTTTCTCACTTACTGCAGGGGCTGTATGATGTGTCATAAATAAGATTGGTGTTCATAGAAGGCAGAAGCTGTGAATGTAGAATGATAATGGAGGTTTGGGATAGTGACAGAGTAACCACTTACTCCTTCACCCTGCCAGTCACCCACTTCTATTCCAGTCCTTTCAGCCCAGCACTCAGGACACCAAACTGATACTCCCATACTGGCTGTCTCCCCAGCAAACTTACATATTCCCATGCTCCAGTTTCCTGGGAACCATTCAGGAGATGTCAGGATGTTATGTGCCCTAATTCAGAGACCAATCCTGAGGGACATACTGCCCCTCTTATGTGTCCTGTGGTAAATTACTGCTGTGGGAATGACAATGGCTCCCCATCTCACTGGGTCTTTTGCCTTAAAAATTAGAATCTTGCTTGTCTGGTTATTCATAGGGAAGTTGGATAAACACTCTAAGGACAAGTTCTCTTCATTCTCAGGCAGTGGTAAGGTGAAAATCAGTTTCATGCAATACAGTTAATTCATATTCAGGCAGTCATTACTATTCCCAACAAATGAAAGTTTTGTGACCATTTATTTGAGGAGTCAGCTATCTGTCTTCTCTGTTTGTATTTCAGGGTGGCCATTCCACTTCTGATAAAGATTATGTATTTTCCCCAAGATTTTTTTTTTCCTGTTATTTCTGATTGGTTGTAATTGCTGGAGTGACTTTTCCTTTTAGCTACAAATGCTATTCTTTGAAATTGAAGTGCATGACAATAGAACTTAAGTGTAATAACAAAAGGCAGGCTCGGCTCCTGTAATTTCACTTGCCTCTTCCCCGTGTTCTTCTGCAGCTGTAGCAAAATGCTGAATAGCATTAGTACTTCATCTTCAGAAAGCTAGGAAATATAGCCAAGGACACTGAGCCACACTGAAATGAGAAAGGGCTCCCAGAGCACTGAGAAATGTTCCAGTTCTTTTAGGTTCAACCAGCCCTTTTCTGTTTGTTGCTTCAACTTACGTAAATTATTAGGGTTCAAGTAGATTTAATATTTATCATCCAAGACAGGAAGGGTCAGCCCTCCTTTCTTCTACATTCCCTCTACTGGAGAAGTGTAATTTCAGTAAAATGTCAGCATTTGTGATTTAAATACATTTCAGCAAGAGGACTTGCAAATTGTTATTTCTGCTGTCTCTCCTCCAAAAGTGTCTCTAATTTTTTCTCTCTAAAATAGTAGGATCTAAGGAGTACAGCCATATAACAAGGCTTAAAATCTGTTTCCTTTTTTAAAGCTCTTAAGGTTCTTCAGAGCCTGGACAAATTGCTGAATAAAGTAGATCACATTAGTGATGATGACCTGTGAGTGTCCAGCAGGATCCCTCCATGAGATCTCTTTTTTAAGATGAGATCTCTAGATGGAATGATTTACTTGTTCATTATTATTTGGAGGTGTCACTGTTTGCACTGAAAGGATGTGTACACCCCATTGTGCCACACATTGAGCAACATGAATTCCTATGATCTCTCCTTATTTCAGGAATAAATTAGAACAATTAGGAACTTGTAAAGCTAGGTGTGATGTCAATATAAAATCCAGTCTTAACCCTTGACTTGATTTGCTTCCAGAAAACCAAATCTTGGACTGTTCTGGGACATGGCGGATTGTCATGCTAACATTTTCTGGTAGAAACCTCAGTTCCTACAGAATACAGACTTTCATTAGAGAACTGCCCCATGCTGTTACAGATATTGCAGTCTTCATGGACCACGTGCAGCACAACTCTACCAGTTGTCAATTAGTGTTTTGAAAAGCAATTCTATGCTATTCCACCCATTTTCCAGGCCTCATCTCTTCAGAATCATCAGGCATTTGATTTCCTTTAGCTCCATTTATCAGGTTTTAGAATATGTAGCATGTTCTGGATATCCATGCATCCATCCAGAGCTTTCTGATGACATCCTTTGGCTGCCCTCACACGCTTTTATTGTGCAGGCTTTGTCCTGCTATTCATTCTTCTTAGTCCTGGCATCACAGAGGATTGCAGGACCTTTCCTGACCACCTTTCCTCATTCTTGGTTTCTCATGGATTAGTCCCAGATGGACAGGTCCTCTAGGGCTCTTCATTTACACTCACTCTTGGACAGCAGAAGTTCATCCTTCAGTACCTAAAGGAGGTGTACAAGAGACATGGTGAGGTTTTTTTTCAAGGGCATGTAGTGATATGACAAGGGGGAATGGCTTTAAACTGGAAGAGGGTAGGTTTAAATTAGATGTTAAGAAGAAATTCTTTACTGTGGGGTTGGTGAGGCAGTGGAACAGGTTGTTCAGGAAAGTTGTGGATGCCCCACATCTACAACTAAAAGTGTTCAAGGCCAGGCTGAATGGGCCTTTGAGCAATCTGATCTAGTGGGTGGCACATTTTTGTCACATTCACTCTATCTCACTCCTTTGAGATGTAGTGCATAACCTGTAGTCTGTCCCCTCATGCTGGGCCTTGCAGGCAGCTACTGGAGAGTGAAAGAAGGGGTCTTCAAGAACATTTGGCATGACAAAGGAGGTTGTCACAAAAGAAGGGGCTCCAATGGTAAACAGAGTGACAGGCTAATCTTGCAGAAGATCATGCTAGATGTTCTGCCAGTTAGGATCTAACACTATGGCCTCCTCACCCACCAGATGATTGGATGAGCAAGAGGATTTGTGGAATGTTGTGCATGGGGAGACAAGAAATCTGAGATGTCTGTCCAAGCCAAAGTCCCTGCATCATTTTTCCATCTTCTAGAAAGATGGTGGTAGGCAAGAAAATTTCACATTTCTTCCTCGCATTCGCTTCCTTAAAACAACACATTAGGACCTTATTAAAAAGGGAAAAAGAAGAAAGAAGAGGATTCAAAAATCCATTAGTTCCCTCACTGTTTTTTGTTTCCTGATGATTTCTGTATTTTCATTTTGCTTGAACACTTCAGCTGCTCTCCGCCATTTCACTCTCAGTTTGGAGCCCCTCTCTGCTTCTCCCACAAAGGTCCATTGCTGTCGTGTTTGTGTTTCCAGGTCTGCAGTGAAAGCCATTACCTTAAAATACAAACAAAGCAGATGTTTTCTTCTGCTAGACTTCATACTGTAAGGGAACTCCAGAGAATGCAAAGAAATAAATATGACTCTATGTGTGCATTTGTCCATCTGTGATCAGTCACAGCTTGCTGAGGGAAGGCTGTGCATGAAGGAGAACTGGCTGCACTCAGTGCCACAGCTGGGCTGGCCAACTCATGCCTGCAGGGGTAGCACAAGGGAAAGAATTAAAATCAATTGCTGGCAACATCTTATACTTCCTTTTTAACCCGCTGCAGCTGGGGAAGCTGGGGAAGAGAGCCAGTGAGTGTGGAATGAGGAGATGCACACAGACAAACTGCAGGGTGCAGGAAGAAACAGTGTTTGGGAAGGGAAGGCTTTAGATAAGGGTTGAGGAAAGCAGCAAAGGGTTATAGGTTTATTCCTGATTGGGGTCAGAGATTAAGAACACTGTTATCAATGGAGAAGAGAAGTCTTCTGTCTCTTCCTGAGTGTTGTTTGGAGAAAGTGAAGGGGATGCAGAGAGGCACAGCAGGATGGGGAGGAGGCACTGGTAGTAGGAGAGGAGCTGGGAAAGACATGATACTTTGAGGCAGCCAAAGATGAGCTGTTTTGCAAGCTGGCTGCTCTAGTACAGTGAGACAGAGGGAAGAGTTGTCAGCAGTTGATGTACGTGGCTCATTCTAAAGCTTGATTGTACTCTTCATTTTGTTTATCAGTACAAGTGGTCCAAAGCTCTGCTTTTTTTAAGACTGCTCTCATTTGAGCTGTAAGAGAAGAAAGAATAAAACCAGTCATATGATGACCTTGAGTTGCAATGCATCTATCCAATGGCTAAAAAAAATGTACTGCAAATTACAGCAATGAATTTTTGAAGAGTATGCAGTTTATGGTTACAAAAGGGCAGTTCCCCTTTCTCCCCTTTCCTTAACATTTTCCCCTTAAAATCATCTATGTAATCATTATGGATATCTGTTAAATAAAGGGTAACCCTTTGCTTATTACTGGCTGGGGAATAAGGCCATTCCACCTGAGGAGCCATTAGGTGGGTACTTTTCCCTTAGCAGCAATGCAAAATGTTACTGTGACTGCAAATTAACTGGTATCACCAAACATTTAACAAGTTTCCATGATGGACATCAGTGTCCTCCAGGGCCAGGTAATTTTTCCACTAATCTATGTGTGCAGGGCTGGCTAGACACTGGAAGTTTGCAGAGCTTGTGTAGTGGTTAAAACACCCTCCCCACTCAAAATACAATCTGAGTTTAATTCACTCATTAGATGATGTGTGTGAGCACAGACTCTAAAAGTCCTGTAGGTTAGATGTTATGCATATCTGACCTGAGAAGTTAACCAAAGTTCAGGGTACTGCTGCTCTTTTGCTAGAAGAGATGGATGAGGCAATCAGGTGGTCTGAGTGAAATCTTGTATTATGACAAAGAATGCATGAAGATCTGCTCCCTTGAACCCGTGGGGAATCTGACAGAAGATAATCTCTTTACACACAGGGTCAGGTCTCTCTGCCCCAGCCCCTGCTCATCCAGATACTTATTCTTCTCTGTTTTGTCACAATAGTGACAAGGTCTTTTTTTTTTTTGGTCTTCTTCCTCAGCTCTTCTGGTCTTGCTGTTTCTGTCACGCACAAACCCTCACAATATAATTGCCTGTGAAACCTCTCTGTCCACATGTGTCTTTGTTTTGGGAGATGGCACGTAGTTATGTTTGGGGTGGAGATCATTATTGTTTCAAACATCTGGCTTCGTAAAGAACCTTAATGGCTTCTCTGAATTTATTCTGAATGAAAGGATGAAGTGTTACGCCCATCATTTTCCACTAGCTTTTACCCAGCTCATAGCAAAAAAAAATGACTGGAAGCCACATAACCTGTCAGGCTGCATATTAAAAGATGTCAGGAGAGGACTATTAAACCTCCCTACTCGGAGGGGGAATGTGTTTACTGACCTATACAGCAACTTTTATTGCAGTGTTGGAAAGGCAAAATGCAAGAAATTTCTTGTCTTTCAAAAAAGAGTAGACTGCTCAAATGGAGGAGCAAAGGGACATTTCCCTCAAGGCAATGGCAAGGCAACATCAAGGCACATCCCTTTCAGGGATGCTTTGCTGTGATTTGACTGCACCCCTCCCCGACAGCCAGCTGTGGGCACAGGGCTTGTAGGAAGTGGTCAGTGCCATTCCTCCGGATCCACAGAGGCTTCAGGCAGGATCATAGCTCATGGTGGCGTGACCTCTCCCTGTGAACCATGGGGTCATGTGATAAATCAAATCCTTTGCCCTGACAGGTGATGACTTTGTGTGGTGTGAATCAATATATGTCCTGGAAGAGCAACTTTGAAATACATATCTCTTTAATGTGTGTGCAGATGGGGAAGTATATCATGTAAATGCTAATTTACTCACATTGGAGACACAAGTGAGTAGTTAGTTCATCCCCTGACACCAGAGGAGAGTCCTGGATAAAGAGTGCATGAGCCATTAAAAAGATATAACACTTAACCTTAGCTGGTGATGCATGTGAGAATGACACCATTACTGCTTTGGTGGTGGTGGAAGAACAAGATGTTCAGTGGTGCTTCTGAAGGTTTGTGATACAGCGCAAACAGGGTGTGAGTGTCAAGGACCTTGTACCTCAGCCATGGGAGCCCTTTTACTGGTTGGAAATTAAAGAATAGGAAATGTAGAAAAGCTGCTGTGATTATAGTTGACTAAAATGATAAAAGATGATCTGTTTGTGGGCTGCCATAGACCTGTTTCTTATTTCCTTGCTGCGAGGCAGTGGCATGCTCCCCTGCAGAGCCTTAATTTCTGATTGTTTGCATGGAGCGTCTTAGTGGTTTCTGGCAAGTTGTTCCTTCCAAAGTGAGACTGAGTGAGCCAGTGGAAGAGAGCTGCTCAGCTACATGCTATAGAAATGCATTATACATGACATCATACAGCAAGGTTCCTGATGGGAAACAAACAGAAGTGGGGCTCCATTAATAGGACAAATGGGTAACAATATAGTTGTATAGGCCCCATCATCCCTGGGTCTTACAGAATCTTGTAGAGGTAAAATTAGATTACATAATGCAAGGGTTGTGGCCATTTTACAAACAGAAGGTTCTCTGAAGATTTAAGGCAATGTTTTCAAAAGCCTTTCCGTGTGCTCAGCTTAGTATGTTCTTTAACATCAATGGTTTGTTATCTGGATAGGACCGGAAAATATGTGTGAAAATAGAATATTGTCCAGGCTATCAACCATGCATGTCAGCGATATGGAGTAGTGTGGGGTTTGCCATTGGCATTGTGTACCCAACCCTCTTTCTCTGTAAAAGCTAAAATTAGCTCCTCTACAGCTGCTATTGAAGGAATGGAAGACCTGAATTGACCAGTATTGAGAAAAGAGACTACAGTCACAATAAATTTAGTCCCCAAGTGTGGCAACTGCATTTGAGGTGAAAAAAATTGTAGCATAAATGATACCTTTATCACTTCAATGTGAGGGACGAGTACACTACAGTCAAAGAGAATACAGCAGTTCTCACCTCTTCTCACTGCTGGCCTAAATGTAAATAGGGCACCAAGATAGACACTGCTCCTGATTTTGTCAAATCATTTGATGTAAACATTGATCCACCCATGGCTGAACATATAATACCCTCCCTCAAACATTTTCGTGTGATGTGGAGTTACTGGCTGTGCTGTAATTCAGAATTGAGCCATTCACGTACGAATGTGCAAGTGTTCATGTGTGTCCCTGTGTGCATCTCTGCACTCTCTGTGCATCAGCTTTATGAATCTAGTAGTCTTCTCAAAAGAATCACCTCAGCAGATAGAGCAAATTGAAAAAGCACCCTCAGCTTTGCAATAATTGCTGTGAACATTAGTTTTCCTATTTAAATTAATCTTCGATTGTATTTTATTTTGTCCACAGTACAACAGAGACAAATTCTGCAATTAAACCAGAATAGTTCATTACAGATGACACTAATAATTGAACAGAGACATTGGAAAATATCCCTTCTTCTTTACAGCAACTGTGCATGATTGTAAGAAGGTTATACTGGATATAAGAAGTCACATTACAGTAAAGAAAGTGCATGAATCCATAATCTGAGTGATGGGAAAATGTTGCTTGCAGGAACGAAGGGAGTTTTACAGTCCCAAACTCTAATGAGTGATGATAAAAAATAGAAACTGAAAAAGAAGCTCACAAACCTATGACAATGCTATAGGTTTGGCTGAGATATTAGGCTAAGAGTTGCAGGGACATTTAATCTTATGTCTGGGTCCCCCAAACGCTGAGGAATATTTATTGTTAGTGCTCTCATATCTAAACTTCACCTCAGTATTTCTTTCTGAACCCTTTCCTGGCAATTAATATCTGAGAGCAGGACCACATTAATTTTTCAATCCAGAAGTATGTAGCACCCTTGTTCTAATACACATAACTTCCATACAGCTGGGAAGACATGAGGGACAAGGAGACTACTGTAGGGAGGGGAGACAGAGTATTTTTGTGGTCAAGGGTTAAAATACCTTTCCCACTAAAGCTAAGATTAAACATTCAGACCACATTTACATTAAGAAATAAAACAGTTCTTTCTGCAATTTAAAGTTAACACTTCTTTTGCTCTGTCCTGTAAACTTTTAGAAATTAACTCACTATACCCCAGTAAGAAGAAAGAAAAGTAACCTGTGTATTTTGCTCAAAGTTTGCAGTGCCCACATTGCAGAAATACACCAAAACCCAAACCAAAACAAAAAACCCACCCACCCAAGCAACCAAAAAAAGGCAGGAAGCGACTACATCAGCAAAAACGCCGGTTTGGGTAACATTTTCACAAGTGCCCAGCTGGGATGCCAGAAGCCCAGTATAGCTCCCCTGCTTTTGAAGGTGTGATGTTTTGCATCAGTCTGTCCTCAAGGTATTCCACTGCTGTGAGCTGCAGCTGCACAGTGCAAATGAAGTCCTCTGTAATTTATTCCTTTCCTCCTAATAACAGCTGCAACCCCAAATTTACGCATGATTACTTTTTCCCCCTAAGACACAGAGCTTTTTAATGCACTGCTGTGCAAATACTTTCACTGGAAATATCAGGGATTTGGAAACAATTTTGACCTTGACCACCATTTTGGGGGACATAGGCAAGCTACTTCTCTTGCATTTGTGCAGCTCTCTTTAAGGGACATTGCAGTTATTTGATTCTCAAAGATGTGATAAGGTGTAACTTGTGCATACCTGGGTAAGTGTAATTTAAAAAATATTATTATATTGACCTTCAGAACAACTGAAATATGGTGAATTTGGTATAAACTAAAATGAAAAATTAGAGCAGTAATTCAGCGCTATGGCTTTCTGCTGCTTCAGTACTTAGTAGAGAGGAGATTGAGGCATCTTACTATTGTGGACTTGAATTTTAAACAGATTTCAAAAGAAAGTCTGGTGGTAGAATCTTCTGATCTGCTCTATACATTTACCCTTGTGTACTACTAATTGCAGATTTTGGAATTCCTTTCTCTGACCCAGAGTTTTGCAATGGCAGATCTCAAAAGTGCTACACAAAGTTCATGGCTCTTGTTCTGCAGATCAAGCAACATCTTGGCTTTAAATGCAGAGAGTCACTTGGGAATTCAGGGAGTGATGGCTGGGGAGAGAGCTCCAGATTCCTGAATCCCAGGGGAGCTCTACCCAGGAGACTGTTTTGCCCCTCTGAACAGGAATTTGAAGAACTCCCCAATTAGCATTTGCCTGTGCCCAGCTTCTTGCTCTTTTTTGACTTTCTTACAAGTGTTAATTTTGCTAACATTGTTCAATGATATCTTAAAAATATCTTCAACACTGGAGGCATTTTTCCCTTCACTGTTTTGTTGTTTTTTTCAGACACTTGCAGTAAGTCCTTTTCTTCCTGAGATAACAGTCTTACTGAGGTCTAGTAGTTCAATTCCTAAATATTATATCCTTTTTAAAAAACACACCAAAAAGAATATGAAATGCCTTATATAAAACAATATTTTGGAATATAAAGAAGCTTGCTTGGATTAGTATTCCATAATAACATGATTATTTCTGTCAAAACCAGTGCTACTTATGTTGTTTCCTGTTTGAAATATCCTGCTTTGCATTTTTTTAAATTTATGAAATAATTGGTTTTGCACAGAAATCTACAGCAAAAGTATTCAGAGACCCTTGTGCATTTCTGCCTGATCTGCTACATTTCCTCTCTCCGAAAGAAAAAGACCTTGGATGTTTTAGATACGGCACTCAGCATCCTTCAAAAGACAAACTTAAAAATTAGCTCTGATGTGATATAACTAAAATGCTGATGGTTCAATTTTTAGCTTTTCAGGGCTGATGATAGCTGAAATAAACCAGTTACACAAATGGGGCTTCTTTCGGGAGCACATTTAAGCACATGCTTAGATTTGGGCATATATGTAAGGTCTGAGATTTTTAATATTTTCCTAAATTAGATCTTCGTTTTCCTGGGGGTGTGTATACAAGAGCTATCCCTCAGCAATATAGGTATTTCTCTGAGCACTGTCAGGGCAAAGGGAATCCAAGTCTAAAGTTTAGGGTGAGAGCTTCTCACTTCCCATTTCTTGAGGTTTTGCCTTAAGCATAACTTTGCTTCAGAGGGTTGAATCCTCTTCACTCTGGCTTTCTCTTGTTTGATTTGGAAGATGTAGCTATGTATTTCCTTAAGTCCTGATTAATGTGGAGAAACATTCTTTTCATGCTTGTAAAAAACAGATGCATCCCAGCCAGGCCCAGAACATATGTGACTGGTTCCATCCTCTTTACAACATATTGCTGTGTGAAATAAGGAACATGCGACAATCATCACTTTCCAGTCTCCGGACTGTGATGCCAGATAGAAGGCACCCATCCATTTTTTTCCCCTCACCCTTTTTATAGAGAATCCTTACTCTCCCATACTGATTAAATTTGAATAGCCATTTTATTGCCAATTCTGTTTGCTACAATCATGCCTTATTATTCTATTAAATGAAGTTAAATGTGAGTAGGAGAATCAGGCCCTTTGCTTGCCAATTGCTGGCTTGCAGGTTGAAATGGTTCACCATTCCCTTTCTTCTATTGTTGTTAATAAATAAGATGTGCAATTCTTTCATTTAATTCACTTCTGATCATGAGGTTTGATGGTGTTGACATTCTAAGAATCCAGAATGAATTAGTCATTTTGTGGTGCCAAAGCTCACTGAGCATAGGAGAGTGCTACTAGTGATGTGAAAATAAGAATACCACAACAAACCAGGCAGTAAAATTTTTATGCCTTTCTTGGGAAGCTTTCTTTTATTGTTGTTGTTTTAGTATAAGGTGGTATATTGACTGTACATGATCATATCTCTGACTGCACAGAAGAATGGACTCAGGTGTTCTCACATGAAAGAATCCCTCTACAAAAATTCACACTTTTTCTGTTTAGTTTTGCTTTTCCTGTTTCTCCTTGTTCAAACAGAACCACTCTTTAAAAAGCTTTGGACACACAGCTGGATGTGCATAAAAACCACACCTGATTTGCATTTTTAATTTACCTTTGTCAATCATATTTTTATTTGAACATATAGTTGTTCAATTTACATATGCACAAAAAGACCTCTAGTTCTGTACCTTTAGAATAAACAAGAGCTTTGCCATTAAATTTGGGGAGTATCAGATAAAATCCTGTATGTACAGATTAGATGTCCAGACTCTTGTGTCTTTCGTGTCCAGGGATCTTGAAAATACAGACTTAATTTGGACACACTGGGCAGCTGGATGCATTACACAGTATTTGTCTCTGAGCGAGCAGTCATTCTCTTACTCCAGGAGGAAGTGTCTAAATCTGGCTCAATGACAAAAAAGAAAGAAAGAAAGAAATCTTTACCTTTCTTCTCTTGGTTCAAACCAAGAACGAGTGAATCAATTTAGTGAGCATGTAAAATACATTGAAAGTTGAGAGAATTTAGGTTTGCATTATATGTATAGGATGTGACTTTGAAGAGTCTGTTCTTTATTTCCCTCTCTTTCTTCCTGATTTATTTACTGACTCTGAGGCAAACTTGTTTGCCATGTGGTGCAAATTGAATTGAAACCGCTGAATTTCTCTAACTGCTTAGGGTACCTACTGTCAGAAAATCTGCACAAGTTTTAGAATTAGCAGACACACAAAATGTTTATCTCACTTGTTAGCTTGGTAAAAGCCCACTGACTTTCTGAAATCACAGCAGCGAGCTGTAAATGATGTGTGAAATGAAAAGGCTTTGCTCACCCAGCGAAGACAGAGCAAACATTGAGGAAGCTGTGCCATTGGACTGGGCTTGGTGGAAAGGAGGGAAACAGCTGTGATACAAGAAGAATTAAGCCTGGAATATGCCGGCAAAGACAGAAAATAAATCAAGTTTGATGTAATTTTCCTATGCAGGGATTTTTTTTTTCTGTTCTGTCTTGCTCTGTTTCTTTTTTGTATAGAGACTGCAAAGCTGAGTGGTTCTGGTTTGTGTGACTTGCATGAAGTTCTAAATTTGAAGTGATCATTGATTTGTGCATTGTGTTCCAGTATGTTCTACTGCATCAGGCATTCTGTTTTGTTTCTGTCCACGTCTACGTGTTTTACGGGGAAACAGCTTTAGCAGGGAGTCTGTGATAGAAAACTGACTTGTAAAATGAGTGCCAGTTCAAGGGCAGAATCATCTGTCTTTTCTGCCTTCCCTTCTGATGATCTGGGAAGGAAAGGGAAGCACATGGGGGTTAGAAAATTGAATGACACACTTAGAGGTTAGACAGAGGCATAGATTTTAAAGACTTTACCCTTGCAGAGGAATCAGATGCTAAATCTATTCTGGCTATCAGCACGCTAATGGAAAAAGAAGAAGGGGATAAGTTGAGAGCCATAGGATCTCCTCACCAGTGGGTGCTAGTGCGTGCCAGCAAGGATCACACACCCCTGGCTCTCCCCAAGTTTAGCCTGTTTCCATACCATCTGCCATCCCTACCGCCCCTACTCCTTGGCTTAACCCTATTAAACACATGGTCCTGTGCATGCTGGAATGAGTAGACACGACCATTATGTGACTGCTCAGTTTGAACATTGAATCAGGGGAACATGAATCTATAACTTGGGTGGTAGCTGGGGATTGATGTTGTGCAAGCGTGCTAGTGCAGCTTCTGGATGGGATCTAGCTTGCACTGTCCAGATCCAAGTGTGAGGAGAGCAGGTGTGTGGTTGTCTGCCCATGTAAATCTGCTTTAAATACTGCATTGCCAGGCGGTGTTAGGTTTAAACCCCATTGTGCAAAGACGCTAAATAGCTATCCCTGTCCCAGGATCCAGGCTTTGAAATAGAGATTTTTATTATAACAACTTGTATTTCCAAAAAGCCAAGATGCTCTGTTGCGACAGTTCCTAACAGTACAGTTTACAATTTTTCTTTGCTGTATTTTGGCTTGTTACTGTAAAATACTGTGACAGATGGAGCATCATCTGTCAACAATTCCTATCTGACACAGAGTAGAAATTATTGCTGTGATGAAATCATTGATCTTGTATCTTTACATTTAGGAGAAAGGAGGATCTTATACTCAACTGAACAAAATCAAAAGCAGTTTAGTTTAGGATCCAAGAGGGATTTTACTCTAGGAAGACCCTTAGTGACTGGAGGTGGAAAAGATTTTAGTCTTGGCAGACACAGCTACATAAAAGGTAATTTCTCATAGCTGTCTTATTGTTTTCTATGATATGTCAAAACTAGTATAGAACACTAGCATGGATTTATCCATGAATCTTTTGTGTGTATTTTTCAGACAAGTAAGAACTAAGGGAAATTCAGATTTTTTGGGTTTCTGTGTTGGTTTTTTTTTTGGGGGGGGGCGGGGTTTCTTTTTTGTTGTTGTTTTTGTTTGGCGCATTCTCTTAGCTGGGAGGCGAGACACTTCTCTGTGTAAGATCTGAGAGCAAGAGGAGAGCTTGACTAGCCAGACTTGGAGTCAGGAGGACCATGGGAGGCAAAGGCATCGTGAAAAACAATTAACAAAAAAGATTTGGTTTTCCAAGAGTTTCCTGGCACAGATATGGATGTGGCACTAATGTGGCTTAATGTGGTAGTAATTATAGTGTTAATGCCATCTTATTAGTTCTTAATCCCAGGATGTCTTCTCATTTTAATGACCAGTGGCTTTTATTACTGATTTGTGACATCATTTGCTAATACTCTTGATTCAAGTAGTTATGCTGGCGAAACAAGGAAGGGCTAAGATGAAATGATAAGAAGGAAAGAAATCTGAGGATGTGGCTCTTACCAGTGATGGTCCTTGTGCCTAAATGTGCCTCCTTAGATTGACCCTAATACTGGAGAGGAAATCCTATCTGCGTTCAGGTGAATGCAGCCAACATCAGACAGCAGGTAAAATACCTTGTTGGAACTATCCTGAAACTGTTAGGAAGGTGAGTGCAAAGTCTGTTCTCCATGATTTTTTTGTTCCATTAAAGCTACTCTGCCTAGTACTTGTAAGAAGTGACAATTCTTATCCCTTCAGCAAATAGTGGTGGATTTGGTGCTTCTTGGGATTATCCCCAAAGAAATTACGCCACCTGAACATCTTCAACCTTGAGCTAAAGCACCTGTAAACCTCGATCTGAAAATCTTAACATCATGTATTTATTGGGGCATTTCTTAATACAGCTTTTTGCTGTGCCAGAACAACAAATAAATAGTTCACTTTTCTCTGCTTCTTGTTTAAACTAGAAGGACACAGGCTTTTTACTTTGTCCTGAAAAAGAGTCCAGCCACATTTGTGGTTTGGATTGGTCCTTACTTTTTTCTGAACCTGCCTGTCCATTCCCAACTGTGAAAGGGAATCACTGTTCATTAGGTGATTAAGAAAAGTTTAGAGTGGCTTGGAACAGCACAGAGGTGGATTTTCCTGCCAGAGAGTCTATTAGTAAATGCTTTTATGGGACTCTTCACTCTTCTAGAATGAGCAAGTCGTGCATTCACAGTCTTGCAAAGCAATCATCTGTGAATTGTACGTGAAGAAATGTAGGGGAGGCATGTGTGGTGTGTGTTCCAATGGGACTATTCCCTAGCCACCACTTGCTTCGGAAATTGTATTAAAAAGTACAATTGTTGGTCATTAGGGTTAGCCTTGCAAAGCAGGCATGACAGCATTAGCAGGAAATGCTTCCTTGATTTCAATTATAATGCATAAATTATATTCTTCTTCTGTCTTATCCATGCAACATTCAACAACAGCATTTTCATCTCGGTCTGGGGAATAGAATTTTGCACATGGTATAACTTCCATTGCCTTAAATACAGCCTCCCCAATTTTATCACTGAGCACTCAAAATCTTCATTATTACAGTTCAGCCAGCAGAAATTAGTTGTATTTAGATCCCAGTAGGCCATAGGATGCAAGCAGCTTTGAGATTTGGCTTCCATTTAGCCTCGGGAAGCAGTCTTAAAGCTTGACGATTGAATTACAAGGAGTACTTGTATCCCTCTGCCAACAGTAGAGTAAAAACCAGAGCTGTCCTGGGGTGTGAGAAGCAGGGAAGGGGAAAGATGGGACTAATCATTCCTTCCTAAAAGACTGAAGTATCTATGGGAAAATCCAGTTCCTCTGATTTGCTTTCATCTGACAAAACCCTTGCATGAAAAAGTGGTTGAGATAATTACACAGTGGAGGTCACTTTATTATTTACAGTGGTTTATTCATGAAGCAGATGTAGCTTGCTGATCTTTTTATCCACACATGTGAGACTTCATCTGCCTTTACCTGAAACATTCGTAGGGTTTCTCTGACTGGTTTGGGTAGCAAGAGCTGTGAAGCCTTCTGGAACATGGGTTTCAACCATGCAAATCTGCATGTAAGGACTGTGCTGAACTTGTATGGCCCTCTTGTGCTGTTGAAAAGTCACTTCTCCTAATACTTAAAGTAGTTACTTCTCCCTTCACTATCATCCTGCCTCCTCTTATGGTCCAAAACCAGCTCACCAGTATTAATGAACATGAACTCCTCAGCCTATCAACTCAGAGCCTTACTGTGTAAAATCAGTACTTCTTCTACCTTTTGTATTGAAACAATTCTGTGTATGTGTGTGTTTGCATTAGATTGTGCTGCCTTGCCTATGTTTAGCACATATCTGCTTGGTAAATATATCTCAGTGGAAATGCCTGTGTGCATGAAGAAAAGAGGAGTTTCTTGATGTTGTCTCTACAGAAGACTAAAATTATAACTCCAGGAAAGGAATGTGAAGTGTTCAAAATGACAAAAAAAATGGATCTGATGTTGAAAAAATACAAGTCTGAGAGTTTTATTCCAAAGAAGAAAACTTCTTGCCACTTACAAATCTTCTATTCATATCTTTTATTTACATCATTAATTGAAATTCTTCTTAGTCAGTTCTTTCCTTCTCCTCAGTGAAAGCAGCAAATTTTTCCAATTTTCCAAATTTGGTCCTGAACTTTTTAAGATCTTCACATGCATTACAGAAATAGCTAATCCAGGGAAAACCATTGCCTGCTTTTCTGTTTCAAATTTTTCACAAATTCAACATTAGAGGAAATGCACCTAGAACTAGTGAAACATTAAATTAACACTGGGAGCTTTGCACAGTGGAGGACTGACTTGAAGTAATTTTACACTCTGATCTAAGCAAAATTTGTTTTCAAGTATAAATACTTGGGTGTTCATATTATAAGTTTAGCTACTTGTTAACTAAGATATTAAAGGCAAATATTCCTTGTGATTGTAACCTAATAGAAAGACAAAAAACTTAATTGTGCCATGCCATCTAACAGGTGCAGCCCAATAACCAGTAAGTCAAGGATTATTATGACTTAAGCATTTTAATGCTAAAATAACCAAAATTGGCTTTTTATCACTGTTTTTTGTGGGCAGACAGCCCTGTTTGAATTGGTTTTGTCTCCAAGTCTCTTTCTGAATGTGTCCTTGCTACAGAAAAGAAGGAAGTTTGTGCTGTGTCCAAGGGACATGTTAACTACTGTACAAAGTTCTAGACCTTGTGCAAACTGGAAGAAAAAAAAATCAGTATTTGGCATTCATGAAGCACCTGTTTGTCTCAGCTCACAGTGAAAATGTGAACTCTGAATTAAGAATTAACACTATCATTATACCCAGACTACTGATGGGTAAACTAAGGCAGAAATTACTGTGAAATTATGAACATGGCTAGGAACAAAATCCAGGAACAAGAAAAATTCTTCAGCACTTATAAGATCAGAAATGTTTCCCATTGCCCTTTGCACTGTATCAATTGAATATATAAGAACTTGGCATTTTCCTTCCCTTAACAATTTCTGGTGTGGTAGACAGACAAATGAGTAACATGTGTGTCATAAAACAAATTCAGATTTTATTTTATTTTTTTTTTTTACATAAAAATGTAGTTTACTCCTAATTCTTCATGTCAGGATTTAAGGACTGGGAATCAGTTTTGTATCCCCAGTCTGCACAAATCCTTCCTCATATGTGTAAGACACCTGTGTTCTTCTCCTTATCACCACTTTCTCGCAGATGTTCCTTCAAGCTCACACTTGATGGTTACAACTGGTGTGACAGAGAGTGGAGTAATTCTACATTATGTGCCTCTATTTACAGGTGACTGGGGATATTTGCACTTGATTGTTGTGTGTGTGCCTACAGCTAGTAAGCAAGAGTTTGGCTCTGAGAGGTCTTACTGGTTTTCACTACCAGTGACCATAAATAATGGTCACTGATGCACAGCATCCAACAACTTGCTCATCTGTTTCCTTTTATTGCTAATGTTGTATTTTCCATTCTGCCTATGCAGAAAATTTTTGTGATTTCCAATGCTCCTTGTTAATCTGGGGGCAGAAACATTACACAGCAAACCCATGCTGGAGAGCCCAGGGCAGAGGTACCCCCAAATCCACCACCCACCCCTTGGATACAAGGGAGAATAAGCCCGGCAATGCCATAGCTGCATTTTGCCTCGAATTGAGGGGACCTGCTGTTCTTCACTTTTTGAACTTTTTCTCCTCAAGTATTGCTTTAGCTAAAACCTGTAAAGAAGGTAGTGTATCTTACAAAAAAGGGCTCTGGCCATCTTAAAAATTATGTGGACTGCTGAAATGTTGCTCTGTATCTTTCAGAAATGGGACTGTATTGCTTATTCACTTTACCCATCCCCCTGAAGCCTCATTCCTAAAACAGCAATACTTCTCTTCCATATTTCCTATCATTGCAGCATTATTCTAAGTTTCATAATCTCTCCTATCATCACAGTCATACAGAATTCATGTGCTTTTACCCACCATGCACAGAATGGAAGACCTGGAATGAAAATGTAATTAAATCATATGCAAATAAAAAATGCTGCAGCTGACTTCATAAGAAGGAGACTGTCATATCAAATACCATATTGTATTTGATTTCAATATTAACTGATAGGATTAGCAGAGATGAAATTTACCTTAGAAAGGTGAGCCTGCCTAGAGTTACTGGTGAAAGGATTTCAGTGCTTTTGCAGGTTTTGCACCCAGGAGCTTTTTTGTTCCTAAGCTTGGTGCAAAGAAAGCTGTTTTGTGGCAATTGAAGGTTTTGCTGGCTGGGTGGTGCTTTTTCCATCCAGCCTGGTCCAGGGGGTGGCCAGATGTCTGAGTGTGGCTGAGGGGGCAGGTCAGCCTGCTGTGTGCAGCAATCCCAGGGCAGGGCTGGGCTGTTTGCTCCTGCTCCTAAGTGGGCTATAGAGGTGGGCAGCCCGGGGAGACTGCCCCAAAACCTGGCTGCTGTCCAGGAGCTCTGGCTGCAGTCACTGGGCTGCATCCACTGGTGGAATTTTAGGGCATCCTTTTCTTGCACCAATGCTGGCCTCTGGAGAAAGAACAGAGGAGCCAAGAATTGCCTTTGCTGGACCCTTTGGTTAGGAGCAGAGGAGGCACAAATTGCCTTTCCTCTCTCTGTTGGTGCTTGAGGAGCAGTTGGGCAGTTCTTGTGTTGTCTCTGCCTTTCACAAGGCCCTGAGAGCTCTCATATGACTTACCAGTGCCCTGCCCCTCATGTGTGGGTCTGTGCACTGTGATGTTTCCTGGCTTTCCTCCTCCTGTGGGAGTGCTGAGCCTGGCTCTGCTGTGCAGGGACCTCTCAGCCAGTGCCATCTCCTGGTGCTGCTGCCTCCCAGCCCTTACGCCTTGGCTCAGGGCTCTTCTGACCTCCTGCCTTCATAAACACTTCAGTGGCTCAGCCTTCGGTGTGAAGTGCCTTGGGAGCCCACTATGAAAGGTGCTATAGAAGTGTAGTTTTGATTTAATTTAGTTTGATTTACAGTTTGGAAAATGAAAATCTTTCTGCAAAGCTAAGACCCCTGTACAATTTTTTCAGCTTGCTTCTGCTGCTTGCAAAGCTACTTGCATTCCCTTTTGGATCACTGGGGATTTCCTTGACACATTTACACTCCTGTTCTCAATAACTTCATACCCAGTCTCACGCTGACACTTTCTCTCTTTCTCTCTCTTTTTATTTATTAAAATTACCTGCTCCACAGGTATTAAACGTAACCAAGCCAAGCAGAATAGAGGCCAGTCATAAAAACATAGATGACTACATTTTTCCCGGTTATGATCTACAGCAGGCACTTTAAAAAATTGCTACACCTTCAGAGCCTGGAGATCTGGAGACCTCAATAGCATCAGAGGTTTTAAGAAAACATTGTAGCTGTTTCCTTTCAAATCCCTTTACTTCCTGAATTTCTGTCCCTATTTTTGTACTACAGTGTCATTCTCCTTGATGCTGGATTCCTATACTGGCAGGCACTCTACAAACCCACAGGAGTTGCCCCAGGAACCACATGCTTAAGCAGACAAAAATATTGACAGGAAAGCAGAAGTACAAGAGGGGTGAAGTGATTTGTTCAAGGCCACAGAGCAGTTCACTGGCAGGGCTCACTGTGGAAGAGAGGCTTTCTGGTGCTGTAGCCACAACAGTTACTGGCTTCTAAATCTCTGAATTCATCCTTTAATCCTTCAGTTTTCACAAAGATTTTAAAAATTTACTTTACTGGACTTGGGAAACTCGATGGTCCCTGAAGTGGAAAATATCAAAGAATACGGCCAAACTAATATGGTAAAATTAAGTTGGGTTATTTAATATATTCCTAGAAGCTTATATCTCTCTGAAGAAATACAGCAATCCAGGTTCCCTTGCCAGCATTTCTTTATGTGTGACAGACTTATGGTGAGGGACAGGAGAAAACTGTCCTGGGAATGATTTTACCTCTTACCAGGAACATTTTCTTGTGCTTGATACATAGTAATAAATGGTAAGGCTACGCTCAAAACTCTGCAGGTTGGAAACAACTTTGGAGTTAAAACAAAGAAGTTGTCTTGTAGGTTTGAACAGTGGAGACGTGGTTTGGGATAGTATATGACTTCTTGGTGATACAGTAATCAGAAAAAAAAAATCTCAAAAATTAGAAATGGAAGGCAGTTTTGGCACAGCTTTTCACCAGAGGCACTGTGCTTCCCAGTGATGCTAATTAACACTTTCTTTGCCGGATGGTATAAACTAACAAGGCAGAAAGACACAGCACATGGTGAAATAGAGGATTGAACTGGGTCATCCTGAGGTGACACTGACACTGCTTTGAAAGTGTTTCAGGAGGGATTCTTCTCATCTGGCTTGTAACAGGCATCAGATCCATGGTGGTGGTCTAAGGCCCCTCTGCAGTGGCAGGAGAACTCTGCAGAGAGAGAGAGGCCCTTCAGGGGTGATTCATCCTGTCTGCCTCAGGCATCCATGTAGGAGGGGATGAATCCCTCTGAAGGGATCTCACTCTCCACTGAGTACAAAGGGAGCCTGGATGACTAGTGCTCTCTTCCAGCTGCCTGGACTTCCAGGGAATTACAAGTAGGGGAGATCAGTCCCACACCTTTATGTCCTCCTTCATGTTGCCATCAGAAATGGTAAAACCTGCTGGGGCAGGCTGACAGTCTGTGCTTGTGAGCATTGCACACTCCAAGTTTTAGGAGTACATCCAATGTCCCTCTCCCACATTTCTCTGGAACACTGCTGGCTTCATTCCTGTTGCATCTATAACTTTCTTTACAGCCTCAAGGTGGGCTGCTGGCAGAGGAGTATTTTTTTGTGTATCAAAATGTGATTTCTTGGGGAAGCATAAAGTGGACACAGCTGCAACAAAAGGGAGAGACAGGTGCAGATACCTATTTATGTTTTTAAAAACTGCAGATGTGTCTATGTGTGTACACAGAACTGCTCAGGCAGGCTAGGATGCATGAATTGAAACCTATACTCTTCAGAAAGCCATTTGAGATGTACTTGGTTTGATGTTATATTTGTAACCAACACTACAGTGGTTGTTGGGTTGTTTTCTGCTTGGGAAATTTCAGATGTGGTATTTAGCTTTGTTTGGAATTAAGACAAGTTTTTTGGCACAGAATAATTTCCTGTAAAATAAAATTGGGACTCTCTAAGGCTTCAAAAGTCATGTGAATAATTTTATCCTGCTGGCCTATTCTTGGTGCACTATTTATCTTCCTTCTCTGTGTGCTGTGCATGGCAGGGCCTCATCCTCTTGTGATGCATGTGTCAGGGGAGCCTTGGTTCTGACTAGGAACTGCAGATACCATATCATTAAAATTAATAAACAGGAACAGTGGAGGTTCCTGGAGAGACTGTGATAAACATTTGACCAAACTTATTTTGTTTTAAATTGTGTCATCCTTCAAAAAACAGTATCTTCACTATCTCATCCCTTGTGCCTTTCTATCATGTCTCTGTCATGTGCTGAAATTTCCCATTCTCTTCTTAGCCTACCCTTGTCACACTTACAAGGTGGCTGACACCTTTTCTTGTCCTTCACTGACTGATGGCTCCTAAACCTGACTTTCTGTGCCTCTCCCTAGCACGAACCTCTGGGTATTCTCAGAGGATGCATGGGGGTACAGGCATCTCTGCTCTGCAAGTGTCGAGTCATGTCAGGTAGGTGTAGTGACTCAGAAATAGCTTCTCCAAAACGAATATAGCATTGCTCTTGTTATTTTATTTAAAAAGGAAAATACTTTTTTTTTTTTTNTTTGTTAAAGCATATTGTTTGTAAAAACAATAGAGATCTGTGTGTATAGTTCGGCTCCTTAACCTTTAATCTTCCCTTGCAGGTTTTTCGAAGTTCTCCTCCACCACTGCTTGGGCTTGCATTCCCTCCCTGCTTCCACATATTCCCTCACCTGCTGGGAAGCTGCATGTAACAGTATACGAGCAATCCTCCTGATGACATCCAGGCTCCCCTGCTGTACTCCAGACTTGGGATCCTGCAGTGATTTAACATCTTTGTTTCTAAGCTTAGTTTAGGAAAGATTAAACTGTTCTTTGCATAATGTGTGCTTACTGGATCCATGAGACTTATTAAAAACATATGCAGAAAGTCCCCACCTCCCATCTCCTCTTCTGGGGCTAATGGTTGTGTGCTGTGAAAGGTTCATTATTTGAGATGTTCTCCTGCAACAAACTTAGTCACTCCCACTTGGAACCTTCCCTTGGAGCTTTCACCTTTCAGGTTTGTTCCCTGTTTTTGTGGGTAGTTGCCATACTGGCTCCACCTGTTGAAAATCCTCTGTATGGGGAAGGGAATCTTCTCATGCTGTAGCCACTTTCCCATACATTCACTCGTTTGCTCCTCCTCATCATCTCCCTTCCACACCAGCACTTTCTGCCTCTGAAATCTTCTGACCTGAGAGCAGCCAGAAGAAGGAGAGTTACAACAGGATACCCACACTGGGAAATTGAAAATAGTAGATTATATCAGCCATGATTTTGAAGTCAAGACAGCAAAGCCATTGCTGTGGTGGAGGAGTTTGTAAAAATTAGCATTATCCACATTTATGGAGGTCCTCTTTCCCTGGGAAGAATGTGGATTTTCACACTGCCTGAAACAAGTCTCAAGAGAACCCAGTGGTAGGTGAGAGAAGGGCTGATATGAGACAGAAAGAGGAAGGAGTATAAATCATTCACCTCTGGCTGAGGTACCAAACAAACCTGAAGCTACAGCTGAGACATTGGAGAAACCAGTCAAATATATTGTTCCTTCTCCTGAGGGGGGAAAAAAAAAGTAAAAAAATCAAGGGGAGCAAAACATTTCCTTTGCTTTGCATATTACAAAAGGTACCAAATGTAGAGAAGAAGAGGAGCTGATAAGAGATTTCATTTCATTCCCCTCAGGGTGCCAACTTACCAGTGGTAACCTCGTGGTCTGCTGATGTCATTCACACAAAGCAGTTACTTCTGAAGAGACAGATTTCCTCAGATTTTACCATCTGAGGGAAAAATAGAGGAAAAAATTGTTTGAAAGGGAAAAAAATGTTAAGGTGTCTGTGTTTTACCAAAAGCCTTTGTAGGAGGTTATTAACTTCAAAAGAAAACTAAATTTATCGTAACTTCTCTCCTCCCTTCCTGTGTTTCTGAAAAGAGCACTTGCTGTGATTGTCTGAGCCATTAAGGGCTCCTGGAAGGGCAACGAAGTCCTGTGCTCCCACGTCTGTGTGCTTACTGATTTATAAACCTCTCTGTAGGTAGAAAGAAGAAGGTGAAATTTCCCCTTTACTGGCAGATGGGCTCCAAAGACTAAAATACAATTATTATGCAGACTCTCAACATGTGGAAAATGGGAATAAAATATGTGTCTAAGATCCATATGAGGGAAACTTTCTTCTCAGGCTCTCAAGGGAGCAGACTTCATCACCCCTAACTTTTTTCTTCTTTTTGAACAATGATTCCTGGAAAGAAAGACGAGGTTTAAAAGCAGTTTGCAGAGGTGAACCATGGATGCCACCTGTCCCTTTTGAATGTTAGCCTGAGATCCACACAAACAGGCTGTGCTATTCAAGTACCTGTGTGACATTTTGGAGGAAAACTTTCTAAAGAGTCTGTGCAGTGGGACTGACAAATACGAGGTTTGTGTTTTCTCTTGCATTGGAGTAAAACTTGTAATCTGAAGGAGACAGGAAGGTAGCTGAACTGCTCATGCCATTGCTGGTACAAGAGAGTTAATCTGGCATGACACAGAAGGTAGAAGAATCCATAAAAAGCTCATGCCATGTGATAGTGGTTTCCAGTGCCCAAATATGTGTTTCATGTCAGTGTGACATGCTGGCTTTATCTTCATGGGAACCTTCTCCTCTCTGAGCAGGTCCGCTTGCTTCTCCCATATGTATGAACCTGATCCTTATGTTTCCTGGCAGTGTCACACTTTTGGCAGAGCTTTTCCTGTCCCAGCCCTTCTCTCCTTGCAGCCTTGTATTCAGTGGCCTTTTCAGGAGGTTACCCAGCCAGTGCTGACTGGCTCTGATGGAAGCAGAGGCACCAGGTCCTGCTGGCAGGGTGGCAGGTTGTCCTGCTCGCTCTGTTCAGACAGACTTGTGTCAGTGCTGTTAGGGTGGGTTTGGTGTTGGAGAGCCCTGCATTATGAGGTGAAACTTCAGGCAGTTTTAGAGTGAACAAACCCTCAGTTTTGCCTAATCTGGTAAATATGGGGTGAGAAAATTGGAACCTTTCCTAGGGACACGGGTATTTCAGCTTGGACACAAAGCTGGTAGCGAGTGCTATGGGCACTGCCAGGGGTATGGCAGGGAAACTCCCTGCCTGCTTGGGAAAGGGTGTGCAAAGGCATTAGACCAAAGTGGCTGGTGCTGGTGGCAGCAGGTCCTGTGGCAGCCAGGGGGATGGCAGGGAAAGTGCTGGGGGACTTGCTGCCCTTGGGCACCCTGCAGTGGGCAGGAGAGCCACAGCTCTTCCACACAGGAGTGTGGAAAACAAAATCAATTCAATAAATTGGTCTGTGCTCCCCTCTGCTCTGACGTGTGCCCCATGTAATTCCAGCGGTGTTACTGGATGGGTACTGATATAAGTGACAGCCCCGCTGAACTCTGTGTTTTCTCTGCCTCTGAAGTAAGCAGTGCTTACTTAGGAAATGGGTAGTTAAAATGCCCAAATATCCCTGAAGTAAGCTTAGCCACAAAATAAGTGACTTAATTAACATACAGTAGATACTTATTGTTAAGTGAGAATGCCGTCCCCTCCTGCAGGGATTTCAGTTAAACATGATGATTGATAAATTGTTATATTCACACGGTGTCACTCAGTGATATAATCATGGCTTTTGTAAATATTTAGTCAAGAGAGCAATCCAGCTGTTCCCAGCCAGGTTTCATCCAGTGTCAGCCAGTGTTCAGTGCTGCTGATTTATTTCATGTGTTGCTTAAGCCTTGAGTAAGAGCACATTTTTATGAGTCTCGAAATACCTATGGTAATAAATAGTGAGGGTGCTGGAGCTAATGACAACAGCAGAAATAATTATATGGAAAAATACTGCCCAGGGTCCAGAATATGGCCAGGTACTTAACTATTTGTAGTTTTTTTAGGACAACTGCTTAGCAGCTTTTGGGCTAGATTTATGGCAAAGCAGCCCTCACCAGATGCCGTTGGAAAGGGAATCCAAGCAGGAATCATTTTTCAAAAGGACACTAGTATTTTCTCCCAAAGCTTGACTTAGCTGTTGACAAAGGTTTGAGGTTAAAACAGTGTTGGGCAATGAATGAAAATTTCATTTACCAAAGGATTTCAAGGTTTTGAAATTTACCTCAGGTTCAATTTAGGATGAAAGTCTGAAATTCCTCTTCACAGAGGAAGGTTCTAGGAAGGATTCACTCTGAATCAACTGTGCTGGTTTTGCTATTCAATACAGTTGTAGAACTTAAAATATACAAATATATTAAAAATGGAAAATAATTCTCAGATGAAACATTGACACTGTTATCTCTGAAAGTGTCCAAACCTGACATATTCACAGTATTGGAGTCATCTTGTGTTTTCCTAAAACATATTTCTGCAGTACTGACAATTCTGTGAGCCAGTTCATCTTTAATGAATTTATATTTTCTCATAGTTCTTTCCTGACCATATTCTTGTTTGATGAAACACCCATGCAACTTTTCCTCACTCATCTGTCTCACTTTTATTTTGAGAATTCTTCAGGAATAGCTTTTGTTCTCATGTCAGTTCTTTGTTGAGGAACTGGCTGTCATGATGTCCTACCCCCAAGACTTGGAAGTGATTCACAAAAAAAGAAAGTTTAAAAAAGATGACACCCAGTTTGGGCTGTATTGCGTATTTGAGATAGCATGCTTCACCCACAGGACAAGATGTAGATGCTGAATTTAACTTATTCCCAGTAAAGAACCTCTTCAGTGACCCATATAGACACCTCTTACTGACAGCAGAGGAACAAATTATCTTTTCTGCCAAAGTTTTATTTGCAGAAAATTCAGCTTTTTGTTCCCTCTTTACAATTTGTGTTCTTTCATGTTCAGAAGCAGCTCGTAATAACAGGGTGTTTCTAATCTTCCAGGGAATGTGGACGTTTTGAAAAGAAATGCTTAACAGCAGTGGGGTGAGCACCTTCAAGAAGGTAAGCTTAGATCAATACACTCAGAGCCTTTTGCTAACTTGGATCCTAAAGTAGGGGGGACACACGACACACTCCAGGAAGGAAAGAAAATCTAGAAGGTAAAAGTCTGAAAGCAACTGACAGAATGAGGTGAGGTCGTCCTACAGCACTGCAGATGGAGTGAAGCAGAGACTTTTTATTTGTTGAATGCATGAAAACATCTGAGGCAAAGGAAAAGCTATTTCAAATGGGCATTAGCATGCCTGTTGGCACTCTCAGACTGATATCAAGGGCGCCCTTGAGCTCGGAGCCAAGTGGAGGTACACCCCTTGAGAACCTGAGGTGACAAAGTGCAGGTGGAAATGCTGTTCAAATGTATATTTAATGGACATGGGGATAAGCTGTGTTCCAGCCAGTGAAGATAGAAAAAAAAAGTACAAAAACCCCCTCTAACAATATCTCATGGTCGATAGCACTAATGGGAAGTAGAACTTTGAAACCAATAGAATTACTCTAAAGCCAACAAATTGAACTGCAGAAATGAGTGGACGACTAGCAACTTTTAAACCCACTGCCCAGTGGGTCATGTGTGTTACCCTTTCTGCCTGAAATATGGGGAAGATAGAGCAATTAGAGCCTGCTGCTTCAGAGTCCAGCTCAGGTAGTATGGATTTGTTTGGGTTTTTTCACTCTAGATCTTCATTCTGATTTTTGTGGTGACTGAAGGGAAATTATCCAAATCAGAACCAAAGTAGAACTTGCCCCTCTGCCATTTGCTGGCAGTGGTTACCATTTTTCAGTACCTATAGGGAGAATACTTCAAAGTTTCATTGTCAATAAATATATTCAAAATGCTAATGTTAGTTGCCTTAGCAATATTTGTTTGTTTCTTATGATAGACCTCCTCATGCAGTTGCAGAAGTTTCCGGGTATTATAAACCAGTTCTTGCTTCCGTGTAGACCCTGAGAATTCAAGGTTTATGGTTTGCTCTTTCTTATTCTCATCCAGCTGTGATGTGGAATCTTCCCACTCACTTGGTTTTTGCAGGCTAATATTCACCAAGTTTGGCATTCATCTCACCTAACCGTAGTTATTCAAAAATGACACGGTTTATCTGAGTGAGTAGTCTGGGCCGCCCCTGTAGTCAGTGGTGAGACTCAGGCAGGTTGATTCATTCCATCCTCCCAGGTATCACCCACCCTCTGGAGGCGCCTGAGTCTCTATAGGGAGACAGATGGCTGAGGTTAGGTGAGGTGAACCTCAACCCCAGTGCTCAGCAATAATGGCTTGGCGTGTGCCCAGAACACCTGGGGTTCCCTGGGGAAATCACCCTTCCCAACGCTAGTTAGAACTTGCACCTTTTAGCATCCAGAATTAAAGGAGTTTTTATGTGATTTCTTTCGGTCCAGTGTACATGTAGGTTTTGTGTGTAATAGAAAAACTTTGCCCTGCGTTTGACCTACATACTTAAACACAAATATGGCCTTAAATTACATATTCAGTATTTTTATATATCTGCTGTCTGTGTGAACATGCACATATTTTCTGCATAATAATATTCAGATATATGGTTCTCTGTGATATTTTACTATTAAAGTGCTGGCAATATGCTCAAAGCTTTACAAAATACAGATAAAGGCAATTCCTGTCAGAAGAAGGTTATAACAAAGATGAACATTAGATTCACAGGGAGTGAGAGACCAGAAGATTCTGAGTTCACTGTTTGTTTTTTAGCCTCATTTCCTTGGAAAATGAGGCTTCTGTGTTGCACTGTGGGTGAGATGAGGTGTGCAGTTGTCTTCTCAGTGACTTTTGAGCTAGTTGGCCAGCTTTAACCAAATATAACCAAAGATCATTTTCTCAAGAGACAAAGCTCTCTGAAAAAAGACAGCAATTTAGAAGAGAGAATGACCTTACTGAGGAAAAGGTACAGGGTGAGCCATATTAGCTGCTAGAGTCAGGGTAAACCATATTAGGTGCTAGAACATCTACAAAGGAATCCTTTGTGGAAATCCAAGTAGGAGTAGAGCATCACCTGTCACCGGTGTTGTGCTGATCCCTAGGGAATTGGGCAGGGAGATCCATAGGAATCAATGCATTAATGATTTTATGATGCAAGAAACATATTCTATATTAGTAGTGGCCTTTATGTTTGAATCTTCCTTAAGAATGGAATATATTAAGAATTCTCCCAACCATGGGAACAAAGCTCATTAACTGGGGGAAGGAGCAGTGGAAAAGGTGAAGCTGAGGATTGGAACAAAGTGTGAAAGCAAAGAAGAAATTAGCATTCCTAAAGCTTCTGCCAGTTCTCATATGCAGATTTATCTATCTATTCAATATGAAATTAGAATTAAAGATGTTTTTCTAAAGTATGGTATTCTTGTCTAGTTTTATGAGGTGAGGCCATCTCTGATTAGCTCTGTTGTGGATTTCTAGCCTGTGCTGTGTGATCAGTCACAAAGGGGTTAACCTCCCTCATCTGCTCTGACATTGTTTTCAAGGTACAGCATTACCAGCTTATGAAAAGAGCTGCCAGATGTCATTGTCTGTAAGAGCAGAGGAAAGAGTTTATTGGCCAAATAGCTCAGTTCCTGGCCTGGGTGTTCCTATGAATACAGCTTTATCAACACGCTTTATCAAAAACAGCCCGTTCCAGGGTGTGAATAGTTTCCATCCCTGTCTGCTGATGGTGAGAATTAGGAGTATTTTATGGTGTGTGCCTCTGATGTACACAATGTCTATTTTGATTCTGATACTGGTGTAGGCTTCTGTACTAGCTCTTGGCTGTTCTGAAAATAAGAAGAGAAGGCTCAGGTTTTTAAACTGAGATTTTCCTATTACATGTTCTTGGTTTTAGCACAGGAACAGGTAGACTTGGATTGTTGAATTGGGTGGGATGAAACAGGTGCTGTGTTTCTACCCCACGAATAGCTTCGTCTGTCCCCAGTGCTCTGGGTCATCCTGTGCAATGCAGTTTGTTCAGGACTGTGTGTGCAGTTTGTTCAGGACTTTGTGAATCCCTTTCCAGCCTAACTTGTGGCCTTTTAGGCAAGGTGTTTATTCTGTTTTGCTTCTATTTTGGAGTTTTGTCTTCCCAGGAAGCTCTTCCAGAGAAAGATGAGGGAGAAAGAAACGGCCATGGCAGTGATGGCTGTGTGCCTGCCTGCCCTGCAGCAGCCCTTGGACTCAAGGAAGCTTCCTGATCAGTGGAAGACCTGATTGGGTTAGGGACTTTAGAGAGCAGAAATGTCTGCCACTTTATTCTACATTTCTGCTTCCCCTGGTCACATACTGTGTGATGACCCAAGATTGAATCATCCAAGACACGCTGCACTTGCAGTTGGTGAGGTGTATCAATAGTTTTCATCTTTCTCTAAAACACGAGGCACTGGCCACTAGATTTGATTTACAATTAAATGGTAAATCCTACAGTATATTCCCAGGACCCCAGGAGTGATAAGTCATTTGAGTTGTATTTTTAATAGATTGTTATAAATCATTTTTATATTGCCATAATTGATTAAGGTGCTTTAGAGAAACAGAAGACTGCACATTCCCTGCCCCTAGGAGTTTGCTTGCTAAGTACATCTTGAGGTACAAAAGGTACTTTGTGTAATTTTATGCAGTGTGAGCCCTTGCTACTAATGACAGCTATATAAATGCAGCCCATATCCTGAAACAACTTAATGCGTGCTTAACGTGGAGGATTTAGAGTACCTCCGGATGAGAGTGGTAATTCATGCCAGAGAACACACAAGAGCTGCCTCCTGCACCACCTGCCCTGCCACTGAGGGTCACTTCACACCTAAGGGGAATCATCCTAGTGCAATCCGCTTGCTGACAGTGATCAGGGAAACACCAGCAGGAACAGGCCAAACCCATCCTCTGGCACATTATCCCAGAGCATTTTAGGGACTTAGTGAGCCAAAGTTTGTTTAATGGGCTGATGGGCCTATCTTCTGTGAGTTTAAGCTTGAACTGAAATCGATATAGTTGCAGTGTGGTCATATTCCAGCCCAGATAATTCCATTCTGCATTTTCAACTTCCCTTGATGCATCTTCAGATAAAACGTTTGTGCCCTAAAGCTGTGGTGTTTTGTTTGCTATTGCAATTTTGTAGCAGCTGCATTCCGCTCCAGAGATAGATGCATTTTGGTGGTAAGTGATCCTTAGGTTTAAATAATCTATAATTCTTTGGAGCACTTTTTGGGCTTGTAAAAGGTGTTATACAAATCAATGAATAATTTTCACTCACCATTGTTTGTAATGTATTCTTAGTTTTCAACTGAAAATAAAATTTCTTTTCCTATTGATTTTCTTCTTTTATGTTTTGCCAAATTGATTTTTCCTTTTCCTAATGGAGCAGAAACTAACATATCTGGATTTCAGTTACTTCTCTTTTTCTGATTCAGCATCATTTAGGATATCAGAAGGAATAAAAACAGCTCTAAGGAATAGTATCCATTCATTAACTTCAAGGGAGCTGACACTGTTTTAATCCATTTTAAGGGAGAGCGTGTCTTTTGGGTTTTTAAATTTCATCAGTGGATTTGTAAGTGTTCTCTAAACAAGTATTAAAGAGACAAGTATAAATATGATGTTATGACTTGGGAGGGCGAGGTGTGAGAATTAAGCGAGTTTAAGGTAGGCCAAACTGTTGGGCTGCAGAAGAAAGGTTTGGAGCTCTCGCTGAAAATGTGGACGGGGTTTTGCAAGTGTTTGATTATCTACTTCCATTTCTGCACACCAGGGCCCTTCTACTTTCAGCTGGAACAGCGACAAGGTAAGTATTCCTATGGTATTTTCAGATCAGCTTTGGTCAGGAAGAGTCACAGTTGTCTTGAGATACAAAGTACAACCTCAACTGGGGGCTTGTTTTTTTAAGACGCCAAGCACTTCTTTCCATTTAGGAGATTAAGGGGACCTTTGAGCATCAGGTAGCTAAGAAACAACTTGAGAACTTCTGAAATATTTGGCCTAAAAATGTTGTCAAAGCCTAGGTCTTTCCCACAAGATGAAGTTATCTGAAATACAGTTTGTTACTAACTTCTGAATCAGTGTTTCTTAGGAAGCCCAGCTATGATTGGAGGGTTAATACAGCCAGTGACTACAGGATAATAGTTCAGGCTACAGTAGAGAAAAATGAGATTAGAAAATACTGAGATAAACAAAATGGTTTTTAATTTACCATGTCTTATGAAATTCAACCTTGGGTATAGAGAACCAGAGAACTGACTGAAACAGTACCATAAAGTTTAGTATTTATCCCAAGAAGTTGTGAAGAACAGGAGATGTTCTGGAGAATGGAAAAAGGAGAGAGATACTGTCTATCCATAGCAAGGAGAAACAGCTGAACCTGGGGATTTGTAGTCAAGTTGTATACCTGCCATTACATGGAACAAACAATCAAACAACAGATCATAAAACCCTTGAAGGGAAGAATGTGAGCAGGACAGCTGGCATGTATTTGTCAGGAGTAAATCACCTGAAACCAATCTCTTTTTCTTCTGAGACACAGCAGTAGACCTTGTTGGATGGAAATAAACAGTGGTTGTCAGTTGTCTTGATTTTAAAAAGATTTTTCATACTGTTGTACAAGACACTGTCAGAAGCAACATGGTGAAACCAGGATGAGAAGAAACCGTCCTCTGAGGTCAGTGCACAGGTCAAGCTGTAGTCAGAGACCAGTTACCAATGGTTACCTGTGCAACTGCAAGGGGATTTTGAATGGGTTGCTTTGGGATCTGTGCTGGGACAGTGTGATGCAGAGCCATGGTGGAAAGCAAAGGTTCTTGTTTGCTTTGCAGGCTGGGAAGGGCTGTGGGCCAAGTGGAGAATGGGTTCAGAATGTAAAGTAACCTGGAGAAATTGGATGGGTGTGCTGTACAAAATGGGGCATGGACAGCTGCAAGGCTCTCTGTTGAGGTAGGAACACTGAACAGCATTAATCCAATGAGAGTAGGTGTCTTCTTGAAAAGAGGGCTTTGGGTTTTGGCGTGGATTATCTTAGAAGAGGTAATAGGTGAGATGTGAGTCAGTAGGGTGACACATTTTTGATCAATGAGGAGCATGATCAGTGAGAGAAGATTGAACAAACCAGGGTTGCCAAATCTAAAAAAGAAAGAAGGAACATGATAAATCTTGAAAGGTTACTAAAAAGCAGAAAAAAATAATCTGTACTCTTTGTCTGCTGGGACAAGGGGTAATGGGCTGTAACCTCAGTGAGAGACACGGCTTAGATGCCAGCAAGATCCTTCTACTGATAGTGATAATTGCGAAAAGAGGAAATAGCTTGCTTGGAAGCTTACCAAATGTCCATCCTTGGGGGTTAGACAGATTACAGCCTAGAGTAACGTAGGTCTTATTCATCTTGCCTTTGGGAGATGAACTAAATGTCCTCCTGAAATGTCTTTCAACTTCAATTTCTTGAATTTAAGAATCTTTTAAACTACATTTTAATCTCCTTTCATTTTACTCCAGGTAAGCCTACCTAGTCATTGAAGAGTTAAGAATTTCTATGTTCCTTATTATCTTACAGAATAGTTAGCATTTAACATCAATTAAAATGGCAAAGTCTTATGATTCGCTCTCCACCTTTGCTCAGCCTTATCCATTACTCTTGAACCAGTTAAATAAATATGGTTTAACTGCAGCCTACTGAATAAATGTTCTCTCCTTATTTCTCTGTATGTATGTCTGTACATATATAATATATATATATTTGAAATTATGATTCCATTTATCCCAAGTTTCTGGAATTTATTGATTTTTTTAACAGTGTTTAAATTACATCCACTTTTATGGAGACAAATCTGTTGAAGAATTAAACAGCAAAGTTTGCTCCAATCTATAAACATGACAGGGGGATGATTTCCTCTCATTTGCTAAATATACTGCTCCTTAGTTGGAGACATAAATAAGAATGTTGCCTAAGTAGGTCATATTTGAGCTAGGGCTTTTCAAAAGACATGAAAGCACCCACCGTGAATATACACTTCAAAGCCAGAACCCATTTTTTTGTGCACATTTTGTTCCCGAGAAGTTTTCCATCTGTTCTAATGTCATGGCTTTGCCACAGTGGCTTGTCCTCAGACTCTGTATCTCTGGCAACTCATATGTTTTACTTTTTAATGTGGCAGGTAAAGGAGATAATTGGAAGACCTTCAGAGTCAGCTATGGGGGGGGAGGTGGGGTGGGCAGGAGGGAAGGGGGAATCTTTCACTTCTAAATGGAGGCGAAGGACAGACTTCCTCTGCTCCTTGTTGTTAGATAGCTAGTTTGATTGGATGCCAGGAGCGGAAAGGAGGCAGCGTGCATTTTGAAAGGCTTTTCGAGGAGCAAATCTGAAATTAAACGACAGATAATATTTATAGAGGTTAGTGAAGTTCACTTCACCCTGCTCTCTGTAGCAGTGCAGTTCCTAATTCAAGATTCTTGATGGATTTAAACCCTTTTTCATCAGCAATAGTCAGACCTGATCTGCCTGTCACTTTCTAAAACGATGTCTTTCTGACTTCTCCATGTAGCTCTGAAAGGGGAGGAAGCATCCTCTCTAATATGTCACTCAACCCACCCACCTAGACACCCACAACTTGTTTGAAGCCACCATAGGAAAAAAAAGACCACCACACCACACACCCTGGATTGTAGCCATGCTGAAGAAAGCACTTCTTTAAATATCAATATCAGTGAACATTGGTCCTAGGGGTGAAGCCAGAAATAAAACCCTACTTAACTTGTATCTCAAGCCACCCCTCAATCTTACAAAACAAGCCGAGCTGTGCGTTTGCTATTTTGTGTGCAGATCAGTGGCAGCGTCACTGTGTGTTATATTTACACATGAATTTTTATTTATTTGCATTGCAGAATGCCCATCACTTACACAAGAGCTTCTGGAACATCACTGGGTGCTGTGTGACTCACAAGTTGCCCTACTCAGTGTCCAGTTAGTGGCACTTCTGTAATGGCCTGAAGAACAGAAGGAACATCCAGGGTCTGGGGCTGGTTCTATAAGGAACTGGCTGCAGTGCCATTGCTGATGCAGTAGTGTGGAAAATGACACAAAAGTAATGGAATGGGTTTTGCTGGAATCAGATGCCAGCAGGAGCAGTGATTGCTGGGGAAACAGGAGGGCTTCAGACCTAAAGGCCATGTGCAATATGCCCAAGTAAGTCCACAGCGATGGACTGAAGGGCTGAGCTCAACATGTCCCAAGAGTGCACCTGGGAGAAGGTTTTCACATGGTATAAAGAGCTCCTCTGGTGTCTTTGGCACAGTGGCCAGGGAGCAAACCTCTTTCTAAATATTTGGAAAAGGTCTTCTGGGGCAATCTGCGTCTTCCCACCCTGAGGCTGATAACATCCACCATTACCACCACTCTCATTGCAGACAACCCTGAGACAAGCGAATACATCTAGTACATCACCTCTCACGTGTATAGGACTCTTTGGGCAGCACTTGTGTTTTCTGGTCTCTAAAGAAAGGGCAAGCTGCCTTTCTTCCTGCATTTGAAAATGCCAAAATGACACAGTCCTAGCAAGCCTGTGAAACAGTTAAGATTCAGAGCAGGATGGACTGCCACCTGGTTCACAGCAACACCTGGCAGTAGGATATATGGAAACACACTGCCATATACAAGGGAATTAATTCTTTTACCCATTACAGAAAGACAGAAGAGCATAAGAATGTCTTCAAAAGATTTAGCAATTAAGAGCAGAATGAATGTGAGTCATCTGTCCAGCAAGAGCTGTGCCAGATGCAGACACAAAGTACTTCAGCATGTTAATCCCACTTAGGCAATGCTTGTCCTATGACAGGGAACATTTTCTGTTGGTTCTTGAGGTGGTACATGCACATGCATGCATACCCGCGAACTTCAGTGTAATTTGGGGTTGTTCAGTTTGCTGATCTGCCAGCTATTCATCTTAGGGCATTTTTAATACGTCTCAAAGTAATTTGGAAGTGTATAAATTTTGCATTTTGGTCCAGAGATTGTCAATATCGGCACTAATTGCAGAGCTGCCTGAAAATTTGGATTTCAGTTTGAAAGAAATGCTGTTGTTTTGAAATGTGATGTATGTTAAAGCGAGCAAAGCAAAGAAAGGCTGAAGAAATTTCCAGCAGCTCTGCAGGGTCTATACCTGCTCAGTGGAACAGAGAGGACAGTGGAATGCAGCCTTGACAGTAAACCCTTGCTGGCAGTTCCCAAGACTCCTGGCTCCAGGGCAGTTCTACAGCAAAGGAGACCCTGAGTGCTGAATAGTTGCCCCAAATCCCAAGACTCACCTCCAAAGCCTTGAGTGAGGTTCCCAGACAGTTGAGTTGTCGTCTGTGTTTGGGAAAGCAGCAACAGTTTGGGAAGGAATGAATTTCTATTTTCTGATCAGAAAATTTCTGAGCAACTTCTCTTCTAAAGGCTTTGGTGTTATTCTATCTGTGGAATGGGAAAGCTGCAGAGTCGCTTCTTTCTGGATTAATCCTGAAATCCTTAGATATCCTGGTCTCAGTCTGAGGATGAGAGCTTTTGGAGGTAGAGCAGGCAGTATGGCTGATGAGAAACAGTGGCCATAGTGCTCTTTGCTGTGGTAGCTCCAGGCTGGCAGATGATTCCCCAGATGTTTTCAGGCAGTCAGAGAGACCTTATCTTACAGGGAAGCCCAAGGTTTGAAGTTGGGGAGTGTTTATGCCTTCACCTCACTCTACCTTGTGGAAGAGCAGCTTGCTGGACCTTGTGAGAGAGATTCTGAGGTCCTGGAAGATGAAGTCAGACTGTTTTGGTAAAGGTTAAACATGACTGCTGTCCAAAGAGCTGCTAAATATATGAGTGTGGAGGTACTAAATGTATAAGGTGCCTCAGACTGCCTGTAAGAAGGGTGGTAGTAGTTGCAGACATTGTGAAGCTGTAATGTGATTAACTCCAGCTGTTCCCATGCTTACCATGACTTTATTTACCCGTTCCTCATATTGTTCAGGTTGTCTGGATGGGGAAATGTGTACAGTTGGGAGTGGATATGACTTTTGAAACACAGACCCTGGGTAATGTGAAAAATGCACATTGCTGTTTCGATTGCAATCAGTTGTGAAAATGCAAGAGGATGAAAGGTTTTTGCTGGCTTGCTAATGGGTGCATGGGTATTCTTTTTCATGCTATTTCAATGAAAACACCTGGAAATGAACTGAGAATTTGAGGATTCAGGGAAGGAAAGTGAACTGCCAGTGCTGAAGGCAGCCAAGATGAGTAGCAGACAGCAATAGGCTACAGCTTGTGAGGCACTGCTGGGAGATAGAGAAACAGAGGAGCACAGAGGTCAGCGCTATTAACTCTGTGTAGTGGTATGTGTGAGCGAGAGCAAGACTTTTTCAAACTGGGCTATTAATTTTTCACCATATTTTTCTGCTTTTTTTTCATCTTCAGTTTTATAAAGAAGATACACTTTTGTTGAGGGCTTGCAAGCTGCCCTTAGAGGAACTGAGTACAATCACATTGCCGGATCCAGGACTGATCTCTCTGAATTCAAATGGTTGGTCCCAGCGACAGACTCAGGGGAACAGGATCAGCTTCTTGGGGGTCCAAATCTTCCTGGCTTCTTCACTTGGCTGCTCAGCTCGTCTGTGAAATGCATGAGCTGTGAGCACATGAAGCATGAAGGATAAAATAAATTCAAACTCCTAAGATGCCCAGCTCTAAAATCAGCCAGCAGCAAAGTGTGGTGCAATGGTAATTGAATTCCATGGTGGCAGCTCTGGGAGAGGTACACATTGGGCACTACAGGAGATTTGGTGTGATGGACTGGAAGCATTGCTGAGGGGGTCACGGGCTGGTGGCAAAACCCCCCCGGGACCAGGGAGCACAGCAGGGTGCTGAAAAAGAGCAGCCCTGAGGGGAGGAGATAAAGAAAAGGGTCCTTCGGTGCCTTCTGTGTTCCTCCTGCCCCTCCAAATGTGGCAGCTGCTCAGAGAGGCCATGAAGTAAGTGTGTTTCTCCTGAGTGCTTGCTGTAAACAGTGCGTACAGCAGCGCTGATTATACATCAGCTCACTGGGCTAACTATAGCATGGTAATTAAAGGGGTGAGAACATTTTGGAGTACTTTCCGCCACTTGTTGTCTGTGTAATCCCCCTGTGTTTGGCAATAAATAGAACTTTTAAGTTTAATTAATATACACTTGGCTGGCTATCCATTTAAAAGCATGCTTCGGTGGCCTGAGACATTATCCACTTATGCAGAGTATTGCTGGAAGAGCTGGTGCAACGCTGGAGAGGGAGCGCAGGGCCAGGGCAAGGGGTGCTGCCGAGCCCTGGAGCAGGGAGGCACAGCTTCATGTCCCGGGGAATGTAGGTCAGTGGGCAATTCAGAGCATGCTCTGACACAAGCATACAGGCACTGCAAGAGAAGGCAGAGTAAATAAACAGCTTTTCTCCTGAATGTGGGGCAGCTTGGGCTGTTTTTAAAATTTATTTCTGAATGCTGGGTTTCGTAAGTGAGTTTCTCTCGGGCTGAAGTGTCAGAGGGTCAAAAGAGTCTTGAGAGTAAAATGAAGTCTAGTATCTCTCTTTTTCCCTCAAACTTGTTTTGTGTAGGGCAGTTCAAACCATTGATTTTTTTTTTTTTCAGAGTTTAGCAGAAACAACAGCAACAAAAAAATTGGTTTGGATTAGATCAAATATACATTCCTTCCCTCCGCCTCCCCTCCTGGGATGAAACAAACAAACAAATCATGCCGTTTAGCACCATTGTGTCATTTGCCCCGGAACAAGCCATTTAATTTCATGTGCTTTTTGAAAAGCAGGGGTGAGGAACAGCTAGAGTTTCATAAAACTGCCAGAGGACTTGGACTCCAGTCCCAGCTCCAGTGAGTGCCGAGTTATTTATCTGCAAGAGCAGGGTGTCAGCGGGAGCTATTTCAGGCCCCCCTTTGCTCCAGAATGCACCCCAGGCTGATGTTTGGAGGAATTTTCTGTGGGTGGCAATGACTCTGTGCAGGTAAAGGAGTGAGTTGAGTTGAAATGGATGCACAAAGTGAGCCATGGAAGAAAAGTGAGGGTCAGCGTGGATGGGGAAAATACTTAAATTGGAGGAGAAAGAGAAGAGTTCAGGAATGAAGCAAGTCTATAATGTTACAGCTTCTTTTTTCTTTCCATCTCTGATACTATTTTCCACTGCTCTCCCTGCCTCTCCTGGTTCTTTACCTCATGCCTGCTCACCTCCTATTCACATGTCTTTTTTTTACCTTCTCAGTCTTCCCCTTTGACTCAGGTGCTTTGATCTGGGAAGTCAAGTTAGTATGCCATAGTGTAAACTGATAACTTATACTTCCTAGTGATGAGCTAGCATATGTTGGGTTGTATGTCTTGAAGATCCAGTTGTTGATAACCAGCTTTAATTTTCACAGGTTTTTGTTTGTTTTGTTTATTTTTATTTTTATTTTTATTTTTATTTTTATTTTTATTTTTATTTTTATTTTTATTTTTATTTTTATTTTTATTTTTATTTTTATTTTTATTTTTATTTATTTATTTATTTATTTATTTATTTTTATTTTTATTTTTATTTTTATTTTTATTTTTATTTATTTATTTTTTATGTCTGTGTTGAACTATTTGTTTAATTTTAAAGTGCTCTGCAAGAGCAGATTCACTGGCTTGTTCTGCAGGGTGGAGAGCATGAGAAATGTCCTTTCTCCTGACTTCAGGGTGGAATGAAACAAACACTTGTTGGGTACAAATAATTTGTCCTATTTTCTCCATCAGTTCCAGGAAGAGAGGAAGTGTTTCTCCAAGGAAAACCTTTCTCTGCTTTATCAGTAAAGGAGCCTGAGGTGGCTGGCTCAGGTGCAAATCTTGGCTGTGGGTGTCCACCTGTGCCTGGAGGAGCAGCGCGCTCTCTCTGATTGCCCTGGCCAGTGGCAGCTGAATTAGCAACAGAGGGTCCAGAAATAAGCAGATTTAATAAGAAAAGCTTCATGGCATGGTGGTTGGGCCCGTGCTGTGCAACTAATTAACTTGCTAACCCTGTGGAAGCACTTCCAAAAACGAACTCCTGTTCCCTGCTCCTGCGCTTCCTGCATTCAGCTTCCTGTGCTGCTTCGGCTTCTGTCCCCTTCCCCAGGCGGTCAGCATAGCAATGTCACTTATGCCTGCTGCGTGTACAGGAGGGACATGTCACACCTTGTGCCTGGCCTGGCCTGCCACTGTGACCTTCTGCAATATCTGAGAACATCAGCTCCCCTGCCCTGAAGTGGGGCAACTCTTTTGCTGAAAGAAGACTTCTCCACTCTTTGGGCTCCCCTGTTACATGCAGTAGTCATCCACCAATAATCGTATATAAGGACAAGGAGATAAGTGCTTTTTTGAGTTGTGCTTCCTTTTCTTCATGCCACGTGGAGTGTTATCCCCCTGCACAGTTATCAAAGGCATAGATGTGCTTCCCTTTTATGTTGTGAGATTTATCAGCAGTGCATGTGAAACATAGTTTCCTTTTTTCTAAGTCTTTCTGCTTTCTCCATTCACAGAAATATCCTGATTTTCATACTCTGTCTTGAAATGCCTGGCCCTGGCTATTTGTACCTGTTTTGTAATAGCCCCACTTGAGAGGTGAAAAAGGAGGCTCTAAAGCCCAATTCCAAGATTACGACCTGCACATTATTTTAATTTAAACTCACCTCCTGTTACAACAGAGAATCAAGGTGTAAGCGTGTAAAGTGCTTTGGGAGCCCTGTGATAAAAGGCCCTATAAAAACATAAATGTAAGCAGATGGCAGTCACAACCTGCCTAGTAGGAGCAACACACAAGTTCACAAAAAAGGGTGCAAACTCAAGCCCTTCCCAAAATTATCTTGGACAACAATAAATGTAACCTTTGCCCGGGTTTGTAATACTGGGCATTTGTAATGTAGCCCCTGCTATTTCTCACCACATTGCCTCAGCCTGAGACACAAGCTAAATCATCAGGTTGCACCTCCAAGCACATTCAGGCTTTGTGTGCCTGTTTGAGAACAGATCCATGACTGTGGCACAACAGCAGTGGCAAAGTCATGGTTGTGCTGTATCTCAACCACTTTGGTGTTGATATCCTCAAGAAAAGGCATAAAATAAGAAGCCCTTGGGTACTGCATCACCAGTTAGTAATTAGGCTCAGTCTGGGGCATGATGTGCAGAAATGGAGAGGAATGAAATGTTATGAGCAAGACATGCAGTGACGTGTTTGCTGAGGAAAAGGGAGAGCTGATCTTTTTTTCTACCCTTGCCTGTTTTTCTAAACACCATTTTTTCCCCCAAAGGATGGATTTTCTCTTTATCTAACTTGTCTTTTTTCCCTGCTGTGAAATGTTTTGGGTCAGATGATATTTTGCTGGGCTTTAGAAAACTGCTAGAAATTAATTAATACATAATTAAATTGATGGGGAAAAGACGTACAGAACTGTTAATAGAATTTCATCCTCAAAAGGAACAAAAATAAGACAGTTTTCTTTCATTTCTCTTTTTTACAGTTTGCAGCGTGACAGATTTCTGACCAAGTTCGAGTTTAGACAAAGTGCATGTGGCAAAAGTTGGAAGTGTTGTAATGCTGCCTACTGTGATTTGTATAAACATTTAGGATCCCCTGGAGAGGAATGTAATCCAGGGTTCCTTGCTTACACAGAAACGTTCAGAACAATATAATATTTGAAAGAAAAGAAACATTTTTAATTGGATTTGTGCTGACTATTTTTGAAATACAAAGAAGACACTTTATCCAGTAAGCTGCAGATTGTTTGCAGTCACAGGGAATCGGCAGGCCTCAAATTAGCTGCAGAACAAGCCCTTGCTGTTGTTCTGTGAGCCCAACAAAATGTGAGATTTGAAGGAAAAATACTAATGATAAGAAAAGTCTGTAAAATTCAAGCCACATGCTTCTCTAAGTTTATGCGAGTTAGGCTGAATGGATCATGTGATTTCCTCATGCATTCCTCAAATGATAAAAAATTGAAGGGGAAGATTGTCAAGTTTGTCTTTCTTTTGACTAGAATACTTGTTATGGGATGGGGCAGATCCTGGCATGTGTTCACTGGGACCGTGCTACCAAGGGGTGAACTTGGCTTGCTCCCCAAGACCTGCCACCTTACTCTGAGCCTCTTGTACCTCTGGGGATGACCTTCCCTCTTTTAGCACCCATCCCCCTGCTGTTAGCAGGAGAGGGGCAGCTCAGGCACTGCTCCCAGTTTCATGCTGAGTTGAGTCCCTTTCCTGTTTGTATTGAACGTGAAGAGAGGAGAGACCTGTTGTTTCATCAGCGACATCAAAGAGAAGAAAATTGCTCTCCAGTGCATCCAAATTTGCAACATCCCTTGGCTTTTGTAGTAATAGCGAGAGGATATTAGAGGCTTTTAGTAAACGTATAAAGCTGGTTTTATTTCCCTTTGCCTTCCATTGTTGCTTTTTTTTTTCTTTATTTGCATTGTTGATCAGTGAGGTCCAACAGTAATGTTAGCAGGCCTTATTTTGCCAGATGCAGCATTCCACTTAACATCAGTAGCAGCTGAAGAATCACTAAACTTAAGGTGAGGATAGGCTTCAGGGCAGATAGAGTGCCCTGAGGCAACTAAAAGTTCTGTGTCTCTGTAGTTGTTTGTATTTATTATTTCCAAGCATTAAAAGAAATGTTAAGATGTATTCTATAAAGAGAAAACATACAAGCTCAGGTTCACCCTACCGATCTGTTGGCACTTCATGGATAACATAAAAGGAATATTGCCACTCAGGCCTCCTTCTATGTAACTAGTGAAAAGAAATGAGTATATTCATGGGGAATTTAAAACTGCACACAATCTGAGGGCTCCTCTGGAGGAGTCTGCTGCTTCATTGACTCGAGTGATTACACACCTACCATAGGTGTCTCATCCAGGTGCTCATGGTTAGCCTGTAAGTGAAATTCTGGACAGAACACTTTGTACATGACAAGATTCCCATAATTGGTGTTTAAGGAAGGTGCACACTGGGTTGGTTCCAGTAACTGTTTGGCAGAGCTGTTAGCACATCAGGTCAGGATTAATAGAGCCAGCTGGGTAGGAATGATTTTTTGGAGGGACTTGAATAAGGAGGGCTCCTAGAGAATGAGATTTAAGGTGGGGCAAAAAGAAACAGGATGGGAAGGAGGACTAAGAGTAAGGGCTTAGAAGTAGGGACAAGAAAGTTAAGCTGAATATACCTAAGTAACAGATAAATGTTTACACTCGTATCACCTCTTCAGGAGGGCTAAGGACCTCTAAGAAAAGTGCTTAAGAAAGAAGACAAAAGCCTCTCTTGTCTATGGATAATGGTCCCCTCCTTTTCAGGAGTGTGCCAGTTACAACAAGGAGAAGCTAAGAGGAGGAATGCAAGGGGGGATGACTCTGCAGGACAGTTTTGGGAGGTGACCCTCATATTTCCTAACATTAGACATCTACAGGTTTAGATGTTGTAGCTGAGCTAGTTGTCCTGAGCTACCTTTTCAGTCAAAAGAGAGCAACTGCTGCTTTTAAGGTGCAGTTCAGCTGAGCTATTTGACATATCTGCTGAAAAGTGTGATGAATCCTACATTGCCTTTTTCTGTTGATGAAAGTGGAGTTGAGGGATGTTAACTCAAATGCAAAGTCTATGGTTTATAAGGTATTATGGAATGATCTCTAAACTTGCATTTACCTCCAAACAGCATACAAAACTGCCAAATATTTGTTCTTCCTGGCCAAATCTTACTGTTGCATCATTCAACTAGGACTTTTAGGTGGTCAAGGAGACTTACAAGACTGATATATTTAAGAAAAAGCAAAATGAGATATTTTTGGTAAATTGCATTTCCTTATTAGTCATCGCTTCCCTTTTTATTCTGAGAAACAGCCCTCTTCAGACGTGTTAGTTTTATTTGGCAGAAACATAGATAACTCCAGATGTTGCTGATTCTTTTTCAGTTCATTGCCTTAGGAAACTTCAGTTGCACCTGAGAGAAAATAGAAGGCAACCTGGAAGAAAAAGAAAAGAGATATACAATAGCCTTGATAGAGGAAAAGAAAAATCAGATTAATTTATATGCTCTGGATGAACTCTAATTGTTTCCTTAAAGATGAATTAAAAGCCTTTTTATTCACAAAGAGCTGAGTTCAGGGCCGTGTACATTTCCTATTAGAGTTGAAAACATGATAAAGGGCTGGATTTTCTAGCTTCCCTTAAGGGTCTACTCTTGCAATGGAAAACAGAGCACTAAACGTAGCAATTGGCAAGAAAGTAGAAGTGATAATAGGCTTTGATATTAAGGAGCAATATCCTTGGCTTACATAAGTAGGTGCCATCTTCTTATTTCAGCAGAGATCTGAGGCACCTAGAATTTTAGCTATGGAGTGTTGTAATTTTAAATCTGCAAATACAATGTGTTATCTACCATGGCTTTCACACTTTTAAAGTTTGTGAAAGGATATTCTTGCTGTTCTAATCTACTAAGGATAAAGCCTGAGAAAACACTGATTTTTTTGCCATTCTTTAGGATATGTTTCTTTGCTTACATTCTCTGTTAAATCAACAGAGGTTGATGAGGTTAATGACATACAGACCTTTCCCCTCCAGAACAGCAGTTCATCTCTAGTTCACACTGCTAGATGCTGAAAGTCATTCGAGAGGAGAGGAGAGGAGAGGAGAGGAGAGGACATTCAATTAATGACACGTAAGAATTCACAAGCCTGCAACCCATAAGATAGATCTTTCCACATCACTAAGCAGAGTGGGCAGGCCTGGAGCATGTATAATGTGCCAAAATGTTCCTCTGTGACACCTCAGGAAAGCTCAGCAGACTTTCCTGTCCAGGGCTCGAAGACACCAAGATTTCCAGGCTATTATCTTCCACTGGAATAACATTCAGTCAAAGATAGCTTGCTCCTTCTGGTGAAAGTACTTCCATATAAATAAGGGAAGGAGTGGTGTTCTTTGGAAAGCAGTCTGGTATCACTTCTGACAGATAACAGCGATTGTGATGAAGAGTAAACACCTCAGTCACCGGGTGATGCAGAGCACAGTGATGCACCCTGGAAGCAGCACCGCAGAACCACAGCTGAAGGCTGAATCACTGCTGTATCTAATTAGGCACATCAGTTAAGATATGCAAGCCTCAACTGTCTGAGAAGGGCTGAGATTGCTAATACCAATCTGTTATTGTCCTCACGGCTCAGAAGAGGTGATGGTTGATAAGATTAAAGAAATAGCATTTTGCGTTAGAGAGGTCAGTAGCTTTCTGGCTGCTGGTTGGGGGGAAGCTGGGGCAGGCAGTTAGGTGGTGCATCATTTTCTGATTTGGCCCTCTGACTAATGTCAAGGTAAAGAAAATAAATCTCTTGTATTTAATGTGCTGGTGAATAACAGCAGCCCCTTGATTTTCTAATGCAGTGTCATTTGAATTGTATATGCTATTGAATCAGACAAAATATGTATTTATGCATTAGGTTTCTTCAAAATCCCTAGAATGCTTTTTAACAAGATGCAGGAAAAATAAACTGAAATGCCGATCTTTTTATTCCTAGGTTGTTTGTGACAAAGCATCAGCAATGTCCTGTGCCGAACATGATTCACGTAAGGCGCAGACAGCGGATACTGAGTTTGAAAGGGGGCTAATCAACAATCTTTGGAATAAAGAAGTATCTAAGTCAAAAATGTTGATGCATGAATGAACACAATTCTCTGTGCACTGAGTTACTGTTTAGGGGACACATCTACTGTAGCAACCACACTGAATCAGTTCAGTGCCATTCACAGGCAAATTAAGTTGTAAAATCTCACCGTATGTGTATGTGTGTGTGTAATATCTCTAGAGAAATTCTTTATTTATTTTGTACTTTGCTCAAATTTTTCTTCTTCTAGTGCACTCAACTCACTCCTGGAGTCACTCTATTGACATTAACAATGGGGTATCAAGGAGGTATTTTGCTCTTCTACTAAATTCTTAGGATAAAAGTTTCTGGGATGAGGCCACACACAGCTGCAGGCGAGCTGTCTGATCCAGGCAGGGGACTGATGTGGGGGTGGAGGAAGGTCTGCTTCTCTGGCCTTGGGGGAGAGCACAAATCCGAGCTGGGTAGTGTGTGATAGAGCAAGGCAGCAATGCAGAAAGGCTAAAGAAGGTGGGTGTCCTTGCCTCTAAAGTTTTAGGGACAATTTTATGAAGGATTTTTGGAAGGGCACAGGGAAGGTGTGCCTTATGAAAGACCCTGGCAAAGAGCAGGTGTGAAGGAGGAATGGTGCAGGGGATGTCACAGTGCTGTGGCAGCTCATCTCATTGATGGCCAGTTGGACAAGGAGTCTTTCAGGCACACAGTTGTTGAAGATGAGGGATAAGGGAACACTGAAGAAGGAAGATGAACAGATTACTCTTGCTGGGAAGACAACACTGTGGGTCTCTAAGCTAGGCAGTGTTGAGTATTACATATAGCCTCTGAGTTGTCCAAATGAACACAAAAATGCAGGGTCTCCTTGAAAATTAGGGTGCAGCTCCGTGTTATGGATCCTTCATCAATGGATCCAATATACCCTCTTCCACCCTTCTTTGCCCCCACACAAGGATCTGCTGCCTCCACTGCTGTGTCTATTATACTGCTGGTGTGTCCAGGACTGGTGAAAATAAGATGACTATGGAAGAAAAGATTATGGCCGGAAGACAATAGAAAAACAGGTGGGTAATGGGAAAAAAAGTGCTTCTTTAGAACTAAATAATTTTATATCTCTGAGTTAGCTGAGTTGGTGCAAAAGAATAGGGATAACCAACCCTTCTTGGAGATTGGAGGGGACAGAGATGAGTAGGGGTAGTGGGGGTGGGGCTGAAAATTTTTTAACCAACAGTACTCCCAAGGAATTGGAAACAGCATAATCAACTTTTAATAGGGTTGGGATTCATCTAATGTTTCTAAAAAAGCAGGTATGCATATGGACACTGGTCATATCTGGAGAGCAAGAGCTCTACCTGGTCCAATAAATCAGCTCCCTGCTGCTGAGCTGCTTTTTCTGTCCTCCATGGGGGAGTCCAGATGCCCAGCTGACCCAAGTACCTGAGTCTTAGAGCACTCAAATGAGCTCAGTTGAGTGCCACCCATACCCCATAAATAGTTCATATATTGTCCAAGTTTACAAGTAAATCCATTAACTAGCATGATTATAAACAGATTCTGTAAGCACCTAAAGTTAAACCTAAAGAGTTTAACTTTGCCTGTAGGTTACATTGTTAAAGAAATATGATCATCTTCCACTTAGTGTCATTATTTGCCAAATATAGTTTCTTGCCAGCACTGAAAAATCATGTTCTGCTGGAGGAAATTCCTTAAACACTTGCCATCTCTCAACATTGCTTCCCTCCTCTATTGTTTCTAGAAGGAATAAAACTTCAGAGTGCTTTAAGCAAAAAAAAGACCTCTGCTTTTCTTTGTCATTTGAGCGTGACTTAACCTCTTCTCCAAGGACAGCTGGCCTTCACTGTCCAGTGAGGGATACAATGAAGACATGATACTGGAAAGCTGGAAGACCTTGCTCAAAGAGTAATTTCATCTAATATGGTGCCATAGTTGCTACAGTGACTCTGTAATCATTTAATGTTTACTGGCTATAATAACCATATGAAATGAATGTGCTACATGGTACACTGCGTACAGTAAACCCAAGGCAGAACTAAGGTTATTTAGGTACCCATTTGAATATAATTAGAAACTATTTCTTCAGTTTAGAATACTTGGTTTGGAGATTATTAAATAACCATGTAAAAGACACTGTAAAAGATAAATATGTATTTAGTCACCCAGCTATCTTGCTAGAGTTTTTGTCTGGCAGCTGTTACAGCACTGCATAACTATAACTCAGCAATATGGTATGTAATACATTATTATTACCTGGCCATTGATCAGATGAACTGCTGCTTCTGGCTGCTTCTCCAAGCCAGCTGGAGCTGATCTTGTGTCCCAAGCTAGATTAGTGCACTAAGTCCCCAGCTAACCAGAAGAGCTATGTTCTATTTATTATAACTGTAATAACATTGTCTGTTCTTAAATAAGGGATTCTACTTTTGTTTATATCCTGTTTATAAATTAGATTGATTCCATTGCCATTTTCTTACCTGGAACAACTGCAGATGACGTTATTGAACCCTTGCCTAACACTTTTAATAACCCACCTGCATAGTTTGAGATCTCCCCCAGGTAGGGAACAGAGGTATGTTTTAAAAATAAGTGTATATTTTGTGTGCCACTATGTGAGACATTTTGGAAGGATTTGTGTTCTTAAAGTGCAGATCATCTGCCTATTGATGAGCAGGCCTGTCAAAGCATCCCAAAATAAATGTTTAAATTTTGTACATTACCTGAGAAAAGATGAACCAATCTGTCTGAGATTACTGACTATTAATTAATTTCTGTGATTCTTTTGTTTTTTCCTTGCACTTTGCAGAATAAAAGGGAGAAACTAACTAGTCTCTGTGTGACTTTTTTGTAGTTTGAAACTTCTGGGGTTTGTTCCTTTCCCATCCTGCCATCAGCGTAAGCTGCGGTTTGCAGGTTTCCCCCCTTTTTCTTTCCCATTAGTCGCTCTATTAAATATGTTAATTGTAGCGTCCCAGATTACTGGGAGCTCCTTAAACCAAAGCCATGAGACTTGGTAGCAAGGCGCTTAGCTATGGGCTTTGCTGATGATAACTGCATCATATGAGTATTCATACAGAACTGATTGAGCCCCTGAGGCCAGATGCTAGAGCTGTTTTGTGCTGCTCTGGCACCACAATGCAAACTTCAACAGAGTTTGCAGGTCTGCTTGAAGACTATTTCCAAGTGAGGAAGTCCTGCCATGCTGGCTTTGATGCTGGCGTATCTCTTGCAAAACACAGCCCTCACTGGAAGGTGGGGAATGAGCCTGAAAGATGTAGCCCAAATGGTCTGGCCATGAGGGCCAGTCCCATTCATTGCATACTTAGCTGAGAGGAGTTGGATGGTTTTTGTGGCCAGTGTTGTTTTTACTGTTCAAGACTTGGAGGCACCTAAAATAATAGCAATAATAACTATCAATTAAGAAATTTATTATTTTTATTATTATTATTACTACTACTACTGCTACACAGTCAAAATTGACAGTGCTCAGTACTGTACAAACATATTGTGTCTGAAGAAACTTGCACTGGCAGCTTTAAAATTTCCCTCGCTGTGCATCTCTGATCCTGCTTTTGGCTTTTCCCAAGGTATATTTGTTGAGATGGGCTGGTACATGCTACGTCTTCAAGCAGCTACAAAGGAGCTTTATTTGTACTGCCTGTCATTTCAAGCTGGAGGAATTCAGTATCTATCTCACTGCCTTTGCCATATGCAGTTGGGTTTTCTCTTTCCCCTCTGTAATTCTTCAGGGGCCACTGCATAATAAAAGTCTCAACTTAATCAAGAAAAATTCAACATGTGGCACGGCAAGAGAGAGCGTCGGGATTTAAAAGCGTAAAGCAAACAAACAAGCAGGCCCTTGTGATGTCAGACTAATAACACATTTGCTGCTGTGCTCTCCAGCTTGCTGGTGTGTGTACTTTTTCCCTGTACAACATTGTTCTGGGCTTTGTTTCCTTCGGCTGCTCAGCCCGAGAGGGTTCCCTGCTGCCAGGGGGCTGCTGGGACACCAGCAGGTGTCTGAATAATTGGAATAAAAATTCTTTTAGAAAGAAGCAGCTCATGGAAAAGAAAATCCTGTCCTTAGATTAAAAAAAAAGTAAAAAATAAAATAAGGAAAAGATCTTCATTTTCCAGGGCCATTAGGAGTTTCAAATCTTCCTTTCTCTTAGAGATAAAATTAAGTCACACACATGAAGGAGCAATTGTTCCAGACTGGAGCAGGCTCAGCATAGCATGTGATGAGGGGAACCGTGTCCTGTGAGCCTATGAGAAGTGAAGGCTGTTTGTGGCATAGGGTCCAGGGCTTGACTCCTGGGTCAACACCACAGAACAAGGCTGTGCTTTGTCACCCCTGGAAGTGCTGCCACGTGGAAAGCCAATGATGGACTAGACACACACAGTCATAGTGGTTTTTAAGGCCCCATTTCCCACACCCTTTTTGAGAGCAAAGACTGACTGCTATAGCAGAAGCTGGCTGCCTAGGCACAGATGGATGTGGGTGTCTTCTGCTGCTTGGGCACCTAGTAGCACCTAGCAGTCCAAAAGGACGTCGATGCTGCGGGCCAGCCTGGCCACAGGGGCCAGCTGGTGGGGCTCCCTCCCCACTGAGGCACAGAGCATCTCCAATACCTCATCCCCTCAGCCCAGGCTGCCTCCCTTTGGGGCTCTGCTGTGCTTGCCTGTGCCACTGGCTGCTCCTGGCCAAGCACAGGGGACTCCTTCCACTTGCTATGTGAAGGCTGTGGAGCTGGATGTGGATGTCTGTGCCCCAGGTTGTCTTAGCTGCTCCCTTGAAGGCTTTGGGAAGCGTGAGGGAAGAGGGCTGAGCTCGCAGTTGTGGGTGTGGGCTGGAGCAGCTGAGAAGTAGCTGCTTGTAGGGACTTTTGATGCAGGTCCTGGAGGAAAGACCTGGGCCATTTTAAGGCGTCCCTATGCATTAGGTGGCAGGTTAGGCAGGAGCATGCCACTGTTGGGGGTGGAAGAGACACATGGTGCTGGAAATGGTGTCCCAGCTCTGAGAAGGGGCAGCCTGCAGTCCCCTTCTGTGCCAAAGGTAGAAGTGTGGTGAGAAAGCCCAGACCAGGTCTGGGAGGCATCCTGGGACTGATGGTGGGAATGGATTTTAGTGTTATCACCCCAAGTACTCCACAGTGGAGTAAGGACTGCAGCCAGAATGTAGGCAGGATTCCCTGGGTGCAGTCTCTCTGGACTTCAACACCAGGGACAAATTCATTCTCTCTTGTGTGTGATTTCTCCTTCAAGGCCATCTGAGAGTCCTGCATAGTGTGTAAAATACCAGGAATCCCACGTGCATTACAAGAAAAGTAGCAGGATGAGCAGTGGTTGGAAGAAAATCCCTGTGGAAGGACATTGAGAGGGCTGGGTCCTTGCATTTGCAATGGGATGGGGAGTAAAGGGCTTAGTGGCTGGGTGTGTAAGAGCCCCATAGCTTCTGTGATCATTTTGGCATTCAGCATGTTTATGAATAATGAAATAAACTGGTGTGACATGAGGGAATAAGCTGTAAAGTGTCACAAAGCACCAGAAACGAAATCCATCCAAAATGCTTCTTTTCTTCTTGAGGAAAACCTAAAACAACTTTTCTGATTACCTGACAGTCCATTTAATCCCCAGGAAACATTCCTTTGTTACAGTTTCAAGGAGAATTACTTGAAATAATCCTTTGTACAGGGCACTTCATTCTATTTTAGTTTTAAATCATGTCCCTTTTCTTTTTTGATTTTTTTTTTTAAGGGAAAAAGAAAAAAGAGCCCTAATCAATGCCTATGGAAGAGCTGAGGGCAAATCTGAGGCTTTCTGGTACAAGGATTGCCTTTGTGAGGAGATCTGTGCTAAAGAGAACAAGACTACACGGGCTGAACAAGAAATAATAATAATTTAAAAAAATAAGAAAAAAAAGTCCCTGAAGCTCAAATCATTGCAATTGCTCAATGCAGATTTGGCCATCACTGTGCCCCTGAGATGAGGAATGGTCCTTGATGGGTCTGCGTCACACGTGGGTGCCTTTGGCAGGGCTTTGTGCTGCCAGTGACCCAGATTCAGGAGGAGACCTGGGGTCTCCAGCACAGACATCTTCAAGGCTTTTGAGTGACACATGGTCAAGGAGGAGAACTGGGCTTGTCTGCGGCTGCTGCCATCTGCCTGCCCTCCAGCAAAGGTCACTTTCCAGGAAAGAGTCAGCTCACCTCTTGGAAAAGCCTAGTGGTGTGGAGAAGGGAGGAAAGTAAAAGGCAAAGAAATACAAATAACTCATATTTTGTTCCTTTTGCATTCTGGATGCCATTAGTTAGTAATTCTAACAATAGGAAAATATTATAATCTGGAGGACATTGGGGTCTGTGTGTTCGACATTTGAATGCTCTCAGCTTGTCTTCCCTTTCCTATTGACTCCTGAAATTAATTTTCTCTTCTGTAATATTGACATAAATCTTATTTACCTCACAGAAATGTGTAGAAAGTTTCTCTATCCATATTCCCAGACATCTAAGGACATTTCACAAGTACAACCTGAAGGATGCTTCCTGGTGGGATGTCTTTGTTTAGGCCAGGGTATTTGTTTAGGTGAGGGCAGGTGGGTAAAAGCCTTCCTCCAGAGTAGACTTAGAAGGTGATGCAATTTTCCCTGTCTTCCAGGTCTCTTTCTTGGGTGGTCATACTGTTGGACGTGGAGAGAAACTGTGTCCTATTGTCTGTGGTCAAGGTCTGTTTTTCCTCACATCATCTGTAACACTGCTCTTGGCTAAGCCATGAAACTCACTGCTAGCATGGAAACCAGGTGGTTAGTAATACTTCAGGAAAAGCAAGGCCTATGTCCTGGATGACAGCTTGCTTGACAGTGGATGGGACAAAAAAAATCTCCCCCAAATTGGTAAATACCTTCAGCCTCCAAGGAAGGGAATCAGGAATTTGAGGGTAGCTTGAATTATTTTTGCAGTGATTCCCTGTGGTGTTTCTCCCACCAGGGTCTGCAGCACTAGGTCCTAGGCACATCTAGAAGATATTGAAGTATGTGTGAGAGGTTGGGGAAGGCTGCTGAAAAACATTCACTCCACTATGGTTCAGCAGAGATTGCACTGGAGGGAAGAATTAATAACTACCGCCTAGGCCACAGGTTATTCCCTCTATTTTCATTCTCATTTCTTTTTCACCTTTGCTTTCAGAAAATTCATTGCTTTTTTTTTTTTCCTCCCAGAGAAAGAAACTCCCTTTGATCTATAAATAGCTTCACAAGTCAAACTGATGGGGCAACCTCAAAAATATATTATGGATACGCCAGCAGTGACTCTGTTGCTAAGGTTGTATTGAGGTTTGAACCTAAAGCAGGACTAATGGTCCTTTTTTCACACTCCACTGTGTAGATACAGTGGTTGGACTTGGCACAGGAAGACCTCAGAGGACGATTACCCTTGCTGTGTACTTGCTTTAGGGAAACCTGGGACCTGAGATCTCACCCTTCCTCTGAGATCTGCTTGTGTACCGGCGTGTCTGTGTTGGGTACTATGAGCTCGCTTTTGGACCTGCAGAGTGGTCTGTATGAGAGATTCCCCATCCTCAGAATGACAGCCTTTTGCTCTTGAGGAACCACCTGGCCACGTTGTTTGCTTCCCCCAGCATTCATCAGCCCTGGCTGTGCCGGCTGAGAGCGGGTCCCAGTGGGGCAGAGAGGGTGTGGCTGTGGTCTAGGGCAGGCCAGGGGGATGGTGGGGTCTGCAAGGTGGTGTGTGGGACTTGGGATAACTCTCTGGAGCAGAGCATTCTAAGAAAGAAGGATGGAGAAGGAGACAGTAGCAACCTTTGTGTGTGGTTGGTGCCTTCCCTCCTGGTACAGGGAAATAGAGGGTGCACAGAGACGGGATGATGTGGGGGGATGCAGGACTCTGCAAAAATCCAAAGTGATCTTGAGAGTTGCAAACTTTCTGAAACACCTTCTTTAAAAAAACCCCAAACCATATCTCTTTAGAGAGGGAACAGCAGTAAGCACAGTGTTATTCTTCAAACAAATACCTTTAGAAATAATATCCTATTTGGTTCAAACAGGGCAGGAAAAGAACAACTGAAAATGCAGTTAATGTGGAATGCACTAAATGCTCGTGTGAAGTTGCCAACACATTATCCTTGTATCTTTAACCAGGGAGGACTTCCCTTGCAGAAATGGCTCTTGACAAAGTTAAGTGGACCTATATATTGTTTGGGAAATTGCCCTTATTTTGTGTGCTTCTTGTTCCCGTAATGGAACCCATGAGCAGAGGATAATTGCAGCAGTCTCATCTGTCAAATAATATTAGAAGTCGACAGCTATAATCTCAGCCACTTGCTTTACACAGCTTTTCTCTGTATTTTCTGTTCAAATTGTCAGTTGTTACATGTAAGTGTCCCCATTCCCTGTGGCTGATAAAAGTAAAAAGATTTAAGTAAATCAGGAGGAGTGCAGAGACAGGGCTTGGGCAATGGCTCTCAGTGCTAGCACAGTAAATCATATGACAACAGCACAGTGGATATGAAAAATTACAGCCCAAGTGTAGTGTTACTTGTTACTATTATTGGCAGAGCAGTGTGGCACTGAATGGTTTGGCTTTGCGGGGATTCGGGGAAGCTACTGATTGGTTTTAGCTTGTGTGGGTTTGTGCTTTATGAGCTTGGCTTTTAGTTTCAGGAGATGAATGGGTCCCTGAAAACAGAACTCAGCTGAAACCATCTTCTCATCTGTGGGTCAAATCAAAAACATTGTAAAATTAATTTGTTGGGATAGTCATTCAGCTGTGATGCTGCAATTCAGGGCACAGTTTCCCCAAATCTCCCTTATCATCACCTCGTCATCCTTATTCTCCTTTTTTCCCCCCCAGTGTTAGGGATAGAAATATAGTTATGGTTACATTGATACAGACTCCCCACACCACCACCTCCTGGTGAGGCTCTACATCTGCTCCTGCTTTGTAGGAAGGGGGAGGAACCTATCTCCCTCTCTGTGTCTCTGCTGCGCTCAAAAGGGCACAATCACTGTTTGTTGTGGGTTTGTGAGCATTTTACGGCTCTGTGAGGAGCTGGATTGAGACTGCCAATGTATTTTTTATTGCCACTGAATAATTATCAATTGGTCGAAGCTGTATTGTGAATGCATGAAGTCAAATTCATGCTCCTGGCTGGAGGGAAGCGACTCTGTTTGTCATTACCAGGGCTCTGTGCAGCAGACAGGGCGATTGTTTCCACAAATAGCTCAAGCCATGTTTAGCACCCTCTCTTGCGTGCTGACGGCAGCTCTTCCTGGTTTTACTTAGTGGCTTAGGTTATACACACTGAAATACTGTGAGAAATGTTTTCAAAGGGAGGTTTGAGGGCTACTCTGTTATGGGTGTTTCACTCCAGCTCTCCATGTAGAAATGTCTTCCACCTTCAGACAGCCTTGTGTGTGTTTCCTTTACTGCCTGTCAGACTATCAGCTTCCAAAAGGACCAGAGCCATTGCACTCTGCGTTCACACCTTCCCACGTGTCACAATAGCCTCCTCTGTTGAAAAGCCCTCAGTGGTCAGAGCTTTCTCTTTTGTTGCTTTCATATTGATTGCATCCTGAGGCTATCAGAAATCCTTGATATAAAACCATATGATAAGTGCAATGTAGAGCTCTGGATAAAAAGCTGGGGTGCATTGCTGCCTGTGCTGTGTGATTGAGTAATTGTTGCTCAGGTGCTCTGATAACGTCAGCTGCCTCTTTCTGCTGAATTTTACCCTTCAGAGCTAGTGATAGGGTGATCCCATCCACCAGATACTCTTCCTCCAGTTCTTATTCCAGAAGGCCTGTAGCAAGCTTGTGGCTTTCTTCAGTGGAATATTTGTATGTACATGGCAATACAGGTCATGATTAATGGGCTCTACCGTCTGATTTTTTTTTTAATGTCAGAATAATAAAATATCTGGCTCGTCACATTGTTTTCCCTGATTGTTCATCTAAATGCATTTAGCACCAGAAGTAGAACCAGCATATACGTATATGAATACCATTCTGGCAATTATTGTCAGAAGTGACAGCTGATTGCAGGTATTAGAATGATGCAACTTGTTCAAACTTAATGTTATCTATTATGAACTCTACTTCATGATGATAATAGCTGGAAGGCATTGATTTTGTTTTCTGTTACTTATCTCAAGCCCATACATTTTGCTTGCATTATTGACTTTTCTGATCATTTCATGCATCATCTCTTCAGAAGATGTGTAAATCAATGTTGACTGTGCAATGTATGTTGTTTATTAAGCTGCCGCGTAGGGTGTACACCTTGAAGAAAATCATCAAATGCATGTCTTGAATAATTGTTGAGCAGGCCTGGCAAGAGAGGGCAGCCTTGGAGCATGCTGGCGCTGGTGTGGAAGAGTTCAGTTAATTATTTATCTGGGCCACAGTATTTGCATGCCTATATGAATTTTTTATGAAGTTAATTAGCTTTTCAAGATGTTGAATCGGTTCAGCGCTGCAATGATTGCAGCCCGACACACTGGGCAAGTGGCTCGGAGAGAGACGCTTGAGTCACAGGCAGGAAAACAGGCGGTGGGGAATGCAGATGGGTGGGGGTGCCTTTGAACAATTTCAACAGGTGGCCCTTAGCACCATGAAACCTATTGTGTTTGTGGTCAGCAGTTTGAACACGTAATACAGGAAGGGGCTCAGATTGCACCTCTTTCTCGGGCAACAGATTTAGACATTTAGGCTGAACTAAAACTCCACCCACGTAAAACCCAAGAGAGTGGAATGAAGAGGAACAGGGGAAATTAAAACCCATCCCATGAGATGGCCCATGCTGCACAGCTGCTGCACAGGCTATTCACTCAGAGCTGCTCATCCAGACCATGGATGGAAAAAAACAGTCATCGCCTCTCTGCACCAGCTGGGGCCACTGCAAAGCCCTACAAACAGGCTGCGTGTGTCAGGACTCCAGGCTGGGAATTCAGCTCTACAGTTGCACTGGGAAGTAGATCCCAGTGAAACATCAGGAGACAAACCCAGGGCCAGGAACCAGCAAGGACCGAGACTGCAGACACTGGTGCTACTGTACGGCATTTGATGGCAATTTCTTTTACTGCCCAATGCAGGGCAGGGAGGAGTGGTGGAAACTGAGACCTGCCTGCCCTGGGTTTGTTAGGGCTGTAGCTCTTCTGGTGCTTTTGTTGGGGCCAGAGGCTGAATCAGGGCAGAGTGTAATCCTTATGCTGCAGTTTTTCTTGCCTACCACCTTCATCAGGCTTTGTGCCAGCCTTTAAGCAGGAATACAGGCACCCAAAGCAGCCTTTTCCTCCATACACCTTGAGACTGGAACCTGGCTGATAAGGAGTTTCCTATGGAGCACCTCCTCCAAGAGGTAAGCTCCCTCTCCTGCTCATGGTTGTCCACAGTCCCATTCCTGAGTGTTTGGTGGTGAATGTGCAAAATTTAGAAATCTTTGCAATCTTTTCCTAGGGGTATGTTTGCACTGAAACACTGCAGTCTCATCCACAGCAATGAAATGCACACTGTGAAAAAAATAATAATCGGATAATGTAAGACTGTTCGTTTACATCGTAAATGAACAGTTGCTGTATAAAAGATGTACCCATATCTGATCCTTTCACACATATGGTCATTTATTCAGAGAACAAATATTTTAGGCTTTGGAAAGAGCCCCAGCTTTGAATATCATCTCAAATCCAGCTAAAGGGAAAAGAATGTCAAATAGGCCATATAAATTCCGTTGAACTAATGTTTTCACAATCCATATTGAAAAAATCTGAGAATAGAACATTTTTTTAAAGTGGCTGAGGGTTACTTACTGAGCTCATTTGGAAAAATGAAATTTTCACAGGTCTAGAAATGACAAAATATAATTGATATTCATGAAGATTAAATGAGATTTGGAGCCAAGTATTGTTCATATTTAAAAGTTAAATAATAATTTGGCCTCCACATCATTAACAGTAAGTTTCATCTCCATCTGACTTTATTGTTGGCTACATAGGTCATTCTCTATTGAACAAAACTGGAAAGAAAGAGACTCATAGGAAACTGGAGGTATAGACTAGAAGGAGAGGGACAGAAGAACGAGTGATTGTGTTGTTTGGGATGTGGTTATGAGCATAATTTCTCCCTGAAATCCTTGTGGAAGTGAGGAACAACTGAATCGGGACACTGTGGTTCATTGAAGCTGCACAACCCCTTCTACATGCTTGCATTCATTGCTTCATCTGTGCTTTTGAAAATACATTTTTTTTTGTGTACTTAATTCTGAGCATCATTGTTCCTCATTTTCCCCTTTGAATGAACTCCTTAGAAATCCTATGGAAACGGAACAAAAGCCCCCACCAGGTGACTCATGGAGTAGCTTTTTTCCTGTCACCTGATGAGAGCCTCTATGCAGTATCTGCTTCTAACACATAGTTTCCTACTTCTCTCTTCCACATCCAGAAATGGAGTTTTATTTATCCAGAGAGGTTCTTAGAGGAAAGTTTTTGACAGAAACTTTCCTTTACTGATTGTCCATTCTTTCTTCTCCTGCAGGTTTAAAGCATGTTGGAATCCCTGCTTAACAAAACATCCTGCTCAAAATGCTTGCTGGACTGTGTATAATATAAACCACTATGTGAGTTTATATACATGCATACACAGAGCTATTTGGCAGGTCTTGGGAGGTGCTGAACACACAAGACCCTTCGTCTCACGTCACCTTCTCTCCCCTGCAGAATTTCCAGGGAATCAGTGGAGTGATGGGACTGTTTGACTGTGATTTCTGTCTTGGAATCCTTGCTGAAAGACTCAGGAAAAATCAGGCAAATGATCTTTAATTTTATTCTTAAAGGGAAAAAGGAGGACAGAAATTGCTACTAGTCAAGTAAATGAGAGAGCTCCTTAATCATGCTAATTGTGTTAATTTTAAGCTCTTTTGGTGAAACTCTAACCAGCAGTCAGTAAGAATTGCCACTGAAAGCAGTAAAACCAGGATTTAATCACCAATGTTATCTCAATTTCCCAATCTTTCATTGTCTGTGTGTCATATCTGCCAGGTCTGCGTGGATGTCAGATATCCAAGGCTCTGAGCAGCATAGAAATCCTAGTGAGGGTCTGTATCTTTCTTCTGTCCTCAAACAATGTAAAAATCTCTAAGCAAAAGAAATTATTGATTATATTTGGTTACTAGAGACAAAGGATCGTGTCCTTAATATCCTTACAATAAGTAGGACATGAGCTGAACTAGGTTTTTTTTCTGCAAGTTCATCTATTCATATTCTCTCAGTTAAAGAGATATATTTTAAGAAATGGTATCCTGGTTACAAACCCCTATCTCCCCAAAGGTAGAAGACCTCGAACTTTCTTCCACCTTCTCTATTTCTTCTTCAAATGCATTCCCAAGTGGGATGGAGGACAGTCAGCTTACTAGTTCTCATAATTGGATGATGATTTTTGCCAATACACACAACTTAAAGCAATAGGGCTTTCATTCTTCATTAGTTCTACAGTGAATGTTTTAGTATTCCTCTCACCAAAGGCAGTGTAGGCAGGAGGACAGTGCTCCTGGTCTTAAGGCACACAGGTAGGCAGGTGTATGGAGGATTCAGGCTGAGAGGTAGCTACTCTTCTTACATCTGGAGTCCAAAGTGGCCTGAGATGCTCTGGGTACTTGAGCCCTCCACAGAGAGCAGCCACAGTCTCACCTATAAGAGATCTCTGTCCTTCTGGGCTCCCTGCTGGGGTCCTCATACTGCATGTCATCCCAGATGGCACCAAACACCTATCTCTAGTTAACCCAAACACCTATCTCTAGTTAACCCAGTTGAGCCCACAGCATGCCTGTAGCACCATCCATGTAAACACTGGACAACACTGGACTGTAGACTTGATCTTGAGGTCTCAGATAAAAAGCAACAAAGGAAAGACATCCAGGTTTCTGTGTGGTTGCAGACACCATAGTCTTTCCCCCTACCCCCACCCACATTCATGGTCTCTGACCTGGGTTTCCTGTTATTTTTATTCCTTCCTGGTTTTTCAGGCAGTTTGTGAGCACAGTCATCAGGTGGTGTGAATTAGATTAGCTCCAATATTTTAAGCCATCATTTAATTTGCAAATGAATATTTAATTGGCTACTGAATGCTCAGACAGATGTGGGAAGCTTTGAATGGGTGACACATAGTGCTAGGTCCATGAAGGCAGAACTGGGATGGCACACAGCCTGACCTGTGAGCCGAGCTTTCAGGTTATTTGGCAATATTCACTTATTTATAGTCATATTTATGTTTATTTGCATTTTAGAACCTTTTTTTTGGGAAGGGAAGTTGACTATACTTTACATTTTACTAGCTTATATGAAATCTGCTCTGAAAACTACCAAAATCCTGAGATACCCATATAACATCCACGTCCAAATTGGGCTGGGTAGTTGTGAATCACCATGTTTCCATTTTGACATGGGAGCAAATCTTATGCTCCAAAACATTTTGACCCTCCATACATGTTTAGTGACAAACATGCAGAAGTATGCAGAAGTGGCTGATGTTTTGGCAATGTGAAGGGCGCTGGGTGAGCAGGCTCATCAGAGCAATCTCCCCTGCTCCAGGGGAGAAAACCTCCTGGTCTCCTCCTGCCCTGAGAGGAGACAGACCAAGGCAAAGCAGGCAGGACTGAGAACAGGAGAGAAATAAGCCAGGCAAAGCAGAGCAGCAACACAAGAGAGGATTTTGTTTCCTAGTGTTTACTTCCTAACTGGAACTAGACTTAATTTGACTTCCTGTCAGAATATCTACCCATATGCAGCTGGATCTTTTAAGGGGCAAAGTTGCTGATATTTCTACTGGGTGATCACGTCCATCTGGAGTGGAAGTACCCAGGACACTGGCATTGTTGTTTTACCAGGCAATGTGTGTGGGTGATGGTGGGAGGAATTATGTTCCAGTCCCCTTGCCATCTGCCCAGCACAGCTTTCTGCAATGCAGCGTGACACAGAGGTGTTTATTCCACAGGATGCAATACATATGAACTCTTCTGGTGCATGTGTACAATCATTTCAGGTTCTTTTTAACTTCTTTTTTAACTGGGATTTAGCTCCCAGTCCCATAAGTGCTTCAGTGTGTGCATGGGTCTACTCATATAAATTGCATTACTACAGAAGCAAGTGATGTTTTTCTGACTCTAAGTAGATATTTGTTTGGAGGATCAGGGTTTTCTCAAACTATTATTTTATAAAAAAAAAATCTAGAGATATTTTATTATATAAATTATTGCCAGATTTTTTTGTTCAATCATTTGAATGTACATATTTTAATGGTTATTTATTATTCCAAGATGTCCATTAAAAGTTATCACCACTTAAAAATGTGATGTGAGAGAAACCCAGCTGCAAGGTATTTAAACTATTTCTGTGCTAAATAGTTGGAGAATGAGAGCAAACATTACATGCACTTGGTTTTCTGAGAGACAGAGTTCCTGTTATTTAATTTTTGGTTGCTGGAGAGGGTCCTTTGCAAAGCATTGCTCACTCATTAGGACTGTTCCAGAGGCAATGCCAGCTGTGGTTTGGGGTTCTGTGGCAGCACCCTTGGAACTGTGTGTCGCTCTACTGACATCCTTTTTCCTCCACTTGCAGCCCAGCCAGTGCCATAGCACAGCAGGGCATGGGGCTGATTGCACCTTGCCCTGACCATCACCATGAGAAGCATTTTTGTAATGTGAGCAGCCTGGTCAGAATTAAGACCTGGACAAATTAGAGGGTTGGGAAATCACCAGCCATATGAAGTTTAACAAGAGCAAGTGCTGGATTCTGGACCTGGGATGGGGCAACCCTGGTTGTGTGTACAGACTGGGGAATGAGGGGCTGGAGATCAGTGCCCAGGAAAAGGACCTGGTGGTCCTGGTCAGTGGCAAGTTGAACAGGAGTCATTGTACCCTGGCAGCCAGGAGGGCCAAGCGTGTCCTGGGGGGCATCAGGCACAGCATTGCCAGCCAGGCAAGGGAGGGAATTGTCCTGCTCTGCTCTGAGCTGGGGCAGCCTCACCTCCAGTGCTGGGGGCAGTTTTGGGTGCCACTATAAAAAAATAGTAAGTTATTAGCATCCAAAGAAGAGCAACAGAGATGGTGAAGGGGCTTGAGGAAAGTCATATGAGGAGTGGCTGAGGTCACTTGGCTTGTTCAGCCTGCAGGAGACTGAGGGCAGACCTCAGCTCTGTCTACAACTTTCTCATGAAGGGAATCTGAGGGGCAGTCACTGATCCCTTTCATCCCACTTTCATGACCAGTGACAGGACCCAAGGGAATGGCCTGGAGCTGAGTCAGGGGAGGTTTAGGTTGGGTATTAGAAAAAGATTCTTCACCCAGAGGTGGCTGAGCACTGGAACAGTCTCCCCAGGGAAGTGGTCACAGCACCAAGCCTGTCTGAGTTCAGGAGGTGTTTGGACAATGCCTTCAGGCGCATGGTGTAACTCTTGGGGTGTCCTGCTCAAATCCAGGAGCTGGACTTGATGATCCTGATGGGCCCCTTCTAACTCAGCATATTCTATGATATTGCTTTTGTTTGAAACTTCTAAAGGAGAATTTTAATAATTTAATGAAAGATGGGAAAATGTCTTTTTCTATCAATCATCCTGACAGCCCTTTCCCCTGAGACAATCCTGATGAAGACACATTTGCCATCCCCTCACGGTGTCTTTCAGTGCATCCAACAAGCTTAATAACCCCCTGTGTGCTTCTGCTGAAGTTACTAGCAATGGTTTATCTAACAATGAAGACTCAAGTTATCACTGATGGCTTTATTCATTTAAATAGCTCACATTTCCATTATTAGCATTTTCTAAGGACCTAGAGGTCGCAACACTGGCAATGCTGCATTCACACTTAGAAATCCCGAGAGGTTTATCTCCTCAAAGATGCCCCAGATTTGGATTCACAAAATAGATAATAATCTTTTTACCTGCCTTGGGTTTGCAGGTTGTTGTTTATATCTTGAGAGGATACAACCCTAAAAGGAAAATTGGCTTGCAAGGAAGTGAAAAATCTTGTCTCTACATTCAGACTTCCAGGAGGTTTTGCTCATCTATGCATTTCCTAGCAAATTATTCTGATCAGCTGGAAGGGTTGCCCATAGAATTTACCCCTTATTGGGAGCTATTGACCAGGAAAATGACCTTTCGTTGCTGCAATCTATAAATTACCTTTTAAAGTCATTTGCAATAACCAATAGAGAAGCAGTTACAGGAGAGATGTATATGAAGGAAGGTAGCTCAGAAGATGAACCATCAGTAGACACTGGTCACAGTGAATTCTAAATCCTTTTTATGTCAGCAGGAAATGAAATCTTTCTGCATAGGAAATAAAAGTAGAGGTAAGTTGTGATTAAATTTTTTAAAATCTGTTTAATTAGCTTTAGTCATCTTTAGCAATCACTGGAAATGGAAAGGTGGTGAGAGCAAGGGAGATGAAAATGGCTAAGTCTTCAAATGCAAGTGAGGAGATCTGGTAAAACCCAACTTTGTGGTAAACATTTAAAGGACCCCTTAATTAGCTTTTCTGGAAAGTTCACAGATGATATGCTGGAATAATGATCCCATATGTTCAAAAATGTCTAGTCATTAGCCAGCATGGTGGCTGAACATACTAATGCATTTGCCTTTTAGATATTTCAAAGCTGCTGGTGCCTCTGCTGCTGATGGTGCTGGGGAGGTCAGCCCTTTGTTTTGCTAAATCACATAGTGGCTTTCAGGACTGAATCATTTTCTTAGTCACACTGTGAACATCAGTTCCCAGCAAAGAGAGGACAATGGTTGTGTTTAGAGTGGAAAGGACGGAGGGTTCAAGAGGGATGGGGTTTGTTTTGTTCTTTTTTTTTGTTTTCTGTCCTGGCCCTGGGCCACCAATACGTGCAAAAATCTGGAGTGAATTAGCAGAGTAAGTGTAGGACTGGCAGCCTCACACTGTCAATAGATTATTGATAGCATGAAAAACATTTTTTGAACACTTAGTCACTAAAGCACCTTAGGTTTTCAGACAGATGCTCAGGTGTATTCTAAAATAAATGTAATCGCCTCATCTTTTTGTAGCTGTGATAAACAAGTAGCCTGTCTAAAGACGGTTACCTTGATACTGTGGCTTGCTGAGGACAAGAAATCTCTTGTCTGACACCTCAGCTGTCAAGTTACAGACTTTCACTCATTAAGCCCAAGTGCTAGAAGACTTGAATAATCTTCTCTAAACTTTTTGGTGCAAGTTTACCTGATCTGGCTCAAGGCAAATAAAAGATTTCTGATTGATTTAATTAGGATTGTTTTAGGCTTAAGTTAAAAATAAGAAGCAGGGATAGAGAGAGCTAAGCTAAGAAAAATTAATAGGAGAGCCATTTCTGCAGATGGAATTTCAGAGGGGTAGGTTTGAATGCAGAGAAACTGACCAAAACTGTTCTAGTTGGTGTGACTAGGAAAAACACCTTGTGTCAGTAGTGATGAGACCACATGAAAAGCACAAAGAAAAGTGAGTTTTGGACCAATAGAAGACATGGAGGGAGGAACAGCGCAAATCATTATCACACTTTCAAAACAATGAGATCTTCAGCAGACCTTATTTTCAGGAGGCAAGACAAAATTTAAAAAGAAGACATTGAAAGGACTCTTTAAGCTTTGTCCACTGGGGTGTTTATTTTTTTACTTACAATTTCCCTTTTGAAGTCTAGAGGACAGAGGAAAGTGCAGAATCAATAAACATACAAAGACATCTTTTACTGGTCTGTCTTCCAGTGTTTGATGGAATTACAGGAAAAAGAAAAGTAAATGTGTTTCTTAGGATAAAGTCTAACACATTCTTCTTTTTAATAATATTTTGAAGCTAAGGCAGTGTGATTAGGTGTTCTCTTCGTCCTCTGGCTCTCTGGAATGAAGAGTCTGGGCTCCAGGGTACATTTTCCTCCACTTACAGTAGAAGAACCCACATCAAGTTCATTTTTTATGACTTCCATAATCATGTGTGGATTGTCACAGTGTGAGAGCTGGAGTTAATTTTAACTGAATTGTGGCCTAGAAAATATAGTTGCTTAATAAGCCTGAAATATACATCAGATCAGAATTTCCATTTCCAAAATTTGGAATGAGTTACTTATCTGTGAAGCTGACAACAGCTTCCATGTTTAAGTGCTAAACAGCTTTTATTGAGCCAACTTTTAGAAGGTGCTAATATCTAGATCCACATGTCTTCTATGTTTGCAATGGCAAATACTCAAAAAGAAACATAATTTGGCTCAAAATAAGTTGATATAACAAAAAAGTTCACATTCTTCCTATGTCACTGTTGCCTGAAACAGATATAGAGGCAATTTATTCAGAATAAATTATTGCCTGCCTTAGCTAAAATAACTTGCTCTGTGAAGTTTCCTTATGTATGTAACCAAGGGGAGCTGTCTGGCTACATCTGTTTTTGCACATCTTTCAGATGTATCACACACAAAATCCACCATTTGGGGATATTGTGTCATCAGTGACACAGTCTAGGGAACTCTGAATTCATAAACCAAAGAACAGATTACATCCATCCATATATGTAGTTTTTTCATCTGTGTCAGATGCAATATTGATAATATTCTTCATTGTAATATTTAATGAAAATCTTCATCTAATAATTGATGGCAGTATAATTTAATACATAAAGTTACTTATACATGGGAGGCTGGAAAATGTTCTTCATTTTGCTTAACTGTTTAAGGATGCCTTGAGAAGGAAGAAGGCAGTGAAGTTGTTTGGGAAAAAATGAAGAATATGGATTGGTCCCTTGAATTATAACATGGCATTACACATATTTGGACATGCCATTTAGGGGCAGATGCAGGAAATCCAGAGAATCTGGACTGAAGTTCCTTTGCTTTTCACTCATTTGTCAGTCTGCTGGTTTCCTTTGTGGCACAAATGCACTGATATATTTCACTCTCCTATTCCTCATGAACATGTCCCCTCCTTAAGTAACTCAGTCATGGCTTAACCCCAGCCATCAAGCAAGCACCACGCCACAAGAGGGGACATTTCGAATGATGGCGCTGACTTTCCCAAGTAACTGTTACATGTGATGGAGCCCTGCTGTCCTGGTTTGACACCTGTCTGTCCATGGGAAGCAGTGAAATCAGTCATTGTTTTGCTTTGCTTTATGCTCATGTCTTTTGCTTTCTCCATTAAACTGTCTTGGTCTCAATTTTTGTCCAGCTTTTATCCTTCAGATTTTCTCCCCAGTCCTGCTGGTGGGTGAGTGAGCGAGTGGCCGTGAGGGGTTTGGTGACTGGCTGGGGCTAAACCATGGCAACTCTCCCAGACTGTTCTTGCTTCTCTTGTGCTTCTCAGCTAGGTAACCCCACTGCAAGATGTACAACGTGACCTTTCTTGTCTTGCCTGCTCTGTTCCTCCTCTGATGAACATGGAGGGTGATGCACCTGGGTTTACTTGTGCAGGAAGAGGAGAAGATAAGAGGAAGATTAGGATCTCCAAGGTCTCCGTAGAGGGTAATAGTAAGCTTTGTGCCACTCTCTTTTTTCCTTTTCTTTTTTTTCCAGAAGGCAGCTTGGCTAGAAAACTTTCTGAAGTACCTCTGAAGTACACTAAAGGAAGGAGTTATGTTTTTTTCTCTTTTTAGGTAGCCAGCTGCATCTTTGCTCACATTCAGTCTAGTTTTGTAACAACACAGGCTGGGGCATTTCCCTTTCTCATCTGTCGCCCATGTTCTCCTGTGGTAGTTACAGCAATGTCAATCCAGCAGTCTGCGTCCAGGATGGGGCACCTTGCAGAGTGTGGGCTGCAAGGCTATATTTGAGAAATAAGTTTGTGTCTTCTTTTTTTTCTGAGAGTCTACCTCATACCTCTGACAGAGGCAGAAAAATTTGTATCAGTCATCAAATCTTTGCTCTTTTGGAAACACCAGGATTTTCAGATGTGGCCTTCAGCTGAGCCCACATGTGTTAGAGTCGGGGAATGCAACCGAGACATTCCTGGTGCATGCTGATGTAAATACTTGGTGAATGGGGTCTGGAGATTTTCAAGGCTTGTTTGCAAGACAGACCACAGCAGAGTAATTTCCAGCAGGCAAGGTGTAGACTTTCAAAGTCTTAGGTCACAGAGTCCAAAAATGACACCTTGTGTTTCTGTACTTTGCTTTACTAGATGAAACATGATCTCAGATTCATCCTCGGCAGACGTATACTGCCAGCACTGGCTTTTGTAAGGACACTGCTGCTCAATGAATTTTCTATGTTTTATCAGAGCAGAACTGTGGGAAACATCACATGAAAGTAATACATCATATAAAAGATATTAAAAAGGTGAAAAATATACCTGTGGGAATTGTCTCGTAATTTTATTATCCAAACCTCAAGAATTTGCCAAACAGGGCTGGAAGTCTCAGAGGACTGGCTAGCTCACAGAATTTCTGCTGCTTTGCTAAGGAAAATAGGGCAAATGCACATTTTAATTCTGAGCACTTTGTTGCTTCTGTTTCTACTCTCTAGCTGAGCGAAGTGTGAAGTGCAGAGGTATATGAAAATGAAACTGAAGAAGAAAAGGAACTGCTTTTCTAAACATCTTGGCATTTGGCCAGATCTTTTTGGTGATGTAAATTGGGAAAGCTGTTGGCAGGCTAAGGAGTTGCTTTAGATTACACCCCATGAGAATCTGGCACGGAGCATTTGACAAGTTTTTGGAATTTAGATTTTTCAGGAGACACAATATAAGGCTTTTATTTAAATACTCAGGTGCAAATATAACCTGAGCTCTTCTTAGGTGTCTGAAAATATCTCTTTATCAGCAAGCTCAGAGAATTAACACACAAGCTAGCCAGAGGTCCTCCCTTATCAACATTATAGCATCACTTTTGCATAGTCACGCCTATAATAGTTGTTCAATGAATGCCCCCATAGCCCCCTTTTTAAGCTAAATTCAGCTATAACTGACTAATTAAGCAACTTTGAGATGTATTTCAGAACCTATTGACTAAAAAGTTATATTCTTTCAAAGCTAAAAGTGTTGCCTTAGGGGAATTAAGTCAGCCCTTTAAATTTTTTAGTAGCACAGCTTTCTGCTTAATAGGTTTTGAAAGACGTCTCAAACTCACTTAATTAGTTATAGCGTATTTTAACCCTGGAAAGTGGTTGGCTTTCTCCAGGCATGGACACCAACTAGCCAGGCTTGCTGCAGGTGTGGCCACTTGCACATCAGTGCTGCTGCAGGTGCAGCGAGGCAGGTGAAGGTGGAGGGTGAGAAGCTGGGTGTCACCCATGGGGACAGGGTGCAGGAGACTGACCCGCTGCCCGGGGCATCTCGTGCCTCAGCACCTTCATGTGAAGGTGTCCCATGTCCCTGTGCATGTCCTGACTGGCTGGCCGTCAGCAAAGATGGGGGCCAAGGCAGTGATGATGAGATCCTGTTGCTGCAGAGGGTGTCAAACGTAATTTTAGGTTTTGGGGGACATTCTGCCTGAGAAATGTGCAAGACCTCTGCAGGTCCTGTGTGATTTCTGGCAGCCCTCTGCAGATGTCTCAAGTATGCTAGGACAGCTTGTGTAGCAGGACACATATGTTTATATTTTTAGGCAACTTAATTTTGTCTGATGTGCCTGTACACACCTAAATTCCTAAATTTGAGTTGTTTGTTTGTTTGTTTGTTTTTTAAATTTAGAGCTGAATCTTCTGTGGCATGCCCTTCTGTGGCATGCCTGCCCTGTGGTGTGCCTATGCACACTGAGCTCCTTCAGCCATCCCAGCCTCAGGAAAGTGATCTCCCTGTGCCTGGTCTGCAGGGCAGCAGGGAGAGTCCTACTGCTTCTAGGCTTGTAAATCTTCCCTCTTTCCGAGCAGAAGGAAAGCTGCTCTGCTAAGCTCCTGATCACTGGCCTGAGCCCATGGTGGTGTTCTCCTTCACATTTGCAGAGGAGAACATTTGGACCAATATTAATGAGCTGGGTGCTTAATTACCTGTACCTGTTACTTGAAACTTTCTGCTTTTACACCAGAAAGGCAAATTTACATGATTCAGCAGCATCCTCTGCCACAAAAACTACTTAGAACAAATGTCTATAGATATCACATTGCCCTTCAAAATCAGGCATCTCTCTCTCTGATTTTATCAGCACAGGTAATTTGTTAGTATTCACATTAGCCAGACTTCACTGAAGTCTATTATTAGTTAATAACACAATCATTTTCTTATATAGCATATACACAACCTGTCTACTAGATTTAAGGGTGCTATTTTTTTTTCTGAGTCTTGTCTACTGTCTACTGCCTTTTTTTCAGTGCTGTTTTTACTTTCTAAAACCACACAGAGACATATTTTGAGAAAGACTTTGACTAACAGCTGTTTGACCTGCCAGGCTGGAAATCTTTTTTACTGATTCTATGCTGCCAGGCTGAAGCTGAACAAAAATGCACAAGGACTCAGATGATTTCTTCTGAGTATTGACACTAAGGTTTTTTCAAAAGAATTTTAAATTTACCTTCTGAACCTAGGGCTAAAGCAGGAACATAATTGATCTGGGAACTTGCCAGAAATTATTGTCTCTTCTGTCATTGATTCTATTTTTTTTTCCCCTCCAAAGTTCTTTATTATATTTTTAAGTGTTTTTGAAGCAAATCTGTTTAAGATTGTCAAGGTCCTGTACATCTACTGTGATACAAGGAATACTTCAAGTAAAACAATTTTTTTCTTAACTTCCCTTCAAATTTAATCAAAGCCTGCTGTAAATAATTCCAGATAATTTCAGTGCCCAACAGTTTTGAGCTCTTTAGAATCTATGCAAAGCCATAGCAAGAGAGGAAGGCAGCTTCCCCCATCCCCATTAATAAGGGAAAATGAGCTTAAAGTAAGATAAATTTCACAAAGTTAGTATTTCAGTTACCCAGAATTAAACAAATACCAGTCTAAAAGTATAACTGGAGCAAAACCAACATTAACAAAAATTATGTACTAGTATACAAACCTTAATTCTGAAAGCTGTAATTGGTCATGATGATGAAGTCAGACAAAAACCCCATTCCTTCTGTGATGAAGACTTGATGGAGGAGTAAGTAGGAAGTTACTGATGAGTAGGGTGGTGACTGACCCAATGACACTTAGTGGACTGGTGTGCCTGTGCTAGGACATATTTGAAGCTGAGTTGGCCTGGGTTATTCCCAGATACAGGCTGCCTCTGATCTGGGACACTGACCTGTGCTACAGCATTGTTCTCCATAAATCTGACCCCTGAGCGGGGCTGCCTGCATTAGGTGCCAAGACTGGCTTTGACTTTTGTCTGCTTACAGCTTATCCACAAATGGCTTTGAGGTTTGTTTAGATTTGTTAATATTTTTGTGGGCATAAATAAACTGTTAATGAAACAATTAGATAAGGTAATGGAATATACTTATGGCATAGCAATAGTCTCTGAACTCCAGTGATACTGTCTTTGCTCCATAACTGAACAGACTGCAGTTTATGCACAGTGATCTCTGCCCTGTTCAGGGCATTCAGAAGTATTTGTTACTGCTTGTGAACAAAGTAATCAGTTACAATGCTAATGATGTTATAGATGCTTGTTCTAACCAATATTTGTGAGTTTTTTTTGTTTTCCACTACTGATTCCACAGCTCTCAGTATTGTGCCAGACTGTGAGGACACCAGTGAGACAAGATGCTGGGTTTGGGCTGCATTTTAAAAAGTTTCTTTTCCTTTCTCTGCTTTTTGCAAAAGCCACCCACTTATGAGAAGATACTAGTCATCACAGAAACAGAGACAATAAAGGTAGGGTTGGGTGTTCCCTACAGCTCTAGGAAGAAGTAGTGTTTATGGGTGGAAACCTTTACTGTTTTAAAACATCTGCAAAGGCCTAGCAGGTCTTTGTTGTCTTTGGCCAGAGGCTGACAGTCACAGAGTATCAGAAAGAACTGAATTAACTATTCCAAGTTAAAACATAGTGAATCTTGACCTTTTGCTATTTTTTTTTCTCAGAAAGCATCTTTTCAGCAAGAAATGGGCCTTTGTTATTTGTTTGTTTGTAGAAAACAAGCATTGATAATATTTCATTTTACCAAAATTTCCCCCTTTTGCTTAGGAAAACAATAATTTTTTTCCATAAATTTTTTGGTTCCTTTCTTAACTTACCATGAACAAACTGTCCCCCTTTTCTTACTTATGTTAGTAAGTGGAACTCAGTTCTAATGAGGAAAAGCAATATTTGTGCTGCAGCAGAGCAAAATTTTAATCTTTTAGAGTGATCTAGAAAGTCCAGTAAAATCAAATGGACTCCTTTTTGTTAATGAATGCTTTGAAATTAGCAGATCAGTTAACAGGTGCAAATAATTTTGCTGGAATGTTTTGACTTATGATTCTTCTGCCTTGTCTATGCAGTATGTTGGCACACTTTATCTATTGGCTGCTGAAGTAATGATCCAAAACACGATTTGCATTTTGTAAACATGACTGGGAGGATTTTTTAAAGTTTTATCAAATAGTGTTCAGGGGCACAAAAATATATTTAGACTGGCTCGATCTTGTCTCATTTCCTTGTAGGAAGTACAGGGGGAAGCTGGGCTATCAATGCAATCCTTTCTCTCTGCATCTTTCTTTACAGGAACTGTAAGGAGTGGCATTACAACTGCCCCTGCTTGCCCTGAGTTGATGCATGTGTACCCAGTATTTGGCTTCAGGGTATATCTTGCTGTTGTTTAGCTTGTTGAGATAACAGTGTATTTTTGGGGGGTTGGTCATAATAACTAAACCACTGCAGCAAAATACAGATGTGGCAGAACTCGTTACCTTGTTGTAGGATGCCCTGTCTGTTCTTCCCAGTTTGCCAAATTCTCCTGCAGCCCACCAGTGCAGGGGCTCCTCTGGCTGCACCAGCCTCTCCTCTGGTCTCAAGGCTTTTGGCCCAGCACACCTCCAGTTCTAGATCATAAACAGCGTGCGTGTTTGACTACTTATGCTTTTAATGACTGTGGAGAACCGATAAATGACCTTGTTATTATCTTACCGCAAGTCTGACATAAATAAACATAATTAATTGTCTTTAACGATGCATAAGGTTTTTCCTTTCCAGAGAAAGGTAGAAGTGTATACCAATTTTATGAGATAGTACTGAATGGGTAAAGTAGACAAAATGAGGAGGTGGGAACCTCTTTGGACTAATTATAGTATCCAGTACTTTGCTTCCATTCCTGCTCAAATGCAGCCCAGACCATTGGTAACACAGAACTTGGGATGGTGACCTGCCAGTGTGATGGAGTGTAAAGTAAGTGGGCTTTCCCTGCTCCTCCTAATGGACAGATGTTGATACAAACACCCTGACCATCCTCTCTGGCACCCTCAGCCAAGCCATAAGGGGTGGTGACTCTCCTGATCTTCCCTTCCCGTCTCTGGTCTGACTGCTCCCCTCATAACCCAGGTTATGAGAAGCTTTTCCTATGTGGGCTTCAGCCCCAGAAGTGATTTGCAGAGGGCCAAAATGTAACATATTGGCATGTTGGATGCACTGAATGCAGTCCTTAGCACAATGGCCAAGGGTTTGCCTGATTTTCAATGGAGTTGTCCAGCAGCATCAAATGGAGCTTGATCTTTAGTACTGTGCTGCTTTCAGGCTGGAAGGAGCAGTTTTAAGAAGTAGACAACTCAATTATCCAGGGAAAGAGATTTTTGTTTGTTCTTGTAGGGTTTTTTTTCCTCCATTTTGCAAAAGGAGTAAGTAAATATCTTATTTGTTTGGAAAGATAATACTCTGGTTAGGTAATCTGTTGTTTTGAAGGATCTTGTTTTTTTAAGGAAAACAGTGTCTATCCATATCTATCCAGCTTAGCTATTTGCAGGACACTTATCTCTGCAGTGTCTGAGAGCCAAGCATGATCATTAAGGGAAATGCTAACATGTTTAAATCCTAAATGAGAACCACATTATGGGATAAGTTCAATTTCATGTCACAGTGGGAAAACTAGAGCCTTGCTGAAGATGAGCTGAGTATTGAATACAAGCTGTATTAACTTGGTACCGTTGGATTTTTTTTTCTCTTTTAACTTACTGTTTATTAGAGACTTTAGATCTTGATAGGTTATAAAGCTCGAGGAGGGGGAAAAATGATATAATAAACCCAAGCAGCATCAATAGATGGGAGAGCAAGAATCACCTGCCACTCTGTGAGCTGCAGCTGATGAAGGGTACAGAAAGGAATGATTGACAGCAGCATACAAACACACGCCCTGACTAGACACAGCAATATAGCTCAATAGCAACGTTATATCCTGTGATGAGATGAAAGAATACAGGCTTTAAAAGTAAAACACTTTGGAACATAAACTCCCCGTATATTGGAGTGAGTCCCCGAGGAGCAGCAGTGTGGCCCGTGCCCCTCCTTTGCTCCTGCTCGCTACAGATCCTGCTCCACGAGCAGCAGGCAGGTTCAAACAAGGTCAGAGTGTCTGGCTTCTTGGCAGGAGCTGTCCTTTCTGCAAACTTAATAAATGGAGTCCAGGTGCAGGAGATACTCTTTGCAAATATGTTGTCCATTGTGCCTATAATGTTTTCCATTGCCTGGGCTGGAGGTCCCAGGTTGTATTAGTCCCCTGCTGATCAGAAAAGGGTTTGACAATGACCAGTTGCCAAGAGAAGGAACTTAATCAAATTAGAATGCATAAAATTTCCGAAAAACATACCAAGAATTCAGAGCTGCTTGCAGCTGCCTAGAGCAGAGGTCTCAAACACCCTGCCCACAGGCTGGAGTTTTATTTCTCTGTGGGCCATATGGCACATGAAGCCTGGAAACATGCTTACTTTAGTAATAAAATGCTGCTCACCCACCTGGCTACAAAGCTAACCTTTAAAAGCAAGATAAGCATAACAGATAAAGAGTTCTCGTCCTTATGTGAAATGAGACCTCTGGGAAAAATGAATTCCTTCCGACTTTTTCCTCCTTTGCACTGCGCTACAGTGGGATCTTCACTCTGAAGCCTAGTAATGACACTAATCTCTGCACACAAAATCTCTGTCAAAGTGACCAGGTTTTGTCAAATGAACTAGAAAACAAGAAAGAAATATAAGGCTGGAAGAGACTTTCTAAATCAACAAATGCACTTTCATACTGTCACTGGTAATAACATTACTGTAGTATGACCAGTCAAGCCTAGTTTGAGAAGAAAATGAAAATGCTGAAGGAAGGCATGGGGCTTGTTCGTGGGAAGGAAATTCCCTGATCTAGGATACTGATATGTGTATCAGTACAAGAGACTTAGGGCTGGAAGAAAGAAATAAACAAGGGAAAGGGAAGGGGGGGGGGGGTGCGAAATTTAAAAAATAGTGAAACAGTGGGAGAAAGTAAGGAGGTACCAAAAAGAATGGGAACAAGTGATCAAAATACTTCAGAGTCATATTTTCCTGCTGATGGTAATAAGTACAACTTGAATGGCTGCTGACAGCTCTGAGCCTTGTTATTGCATGTAAGACACATGCCAGTTCTCACTGTAGTGTAACTTCCTCTGCAATGTCACTGCTGTTGTGTAAGAGGTAACAAATTTTCACTTGATGGTGTTTGTTTCCTGGGAGCACGTGAGTTTTTCTTGGGGAGTTATAAAAAGTAGTGTTTTATCTTGAGTTTTACTGAAAACAATCTTTACCTGGACAATTGGAGACACAAAGAGTGTATTTGCACAGTTAGTGCTACATGTGCAGGCTGTATCTAGTTGTGGACCACAAGTCCACAAGAGGAATTATTTCTCTTCCTGACTGGATGAATCATGCAGCTAGTTAGTGTGGGTCAAGTTCTGAATTGCAACATGCTGTGTTACTTCATATCTGCTTTGTTCAGTCAAAGACAGAAGAACCCACCATGGGATTTAGATGTCTAGCCCACTCTATATTCAATTGAGACATTTGCAAGATGCAATTTAATTGGATTTTCATACTGGTTGCAGCTTAAATCAAACTTCATTATTGACTCACTCAAATGGCAAATACAGGGAAAGTTGTGAGTGACTTTTGATGGGATAAATGAACCTAATAAATTAGTCATCCAGCTGTGTTATGAAAACAATTTTGTTCTGGAGTGTTGCTTTCCACTTGCCAGGCAATGCCCTAGCTTTCTATGGTTTTGCAGCAATTTTGAGCAGAGCCTGGCAACAATACCTAACTCACTGTTTGCTTTGTCCTATGCAGAGTGTCTGTTAAGCTGGCCCCAGCAAGCTGCCTTTCCTTTGCAAATTGGTCAGGACTTAAAACTGTCTCCTGTCACTGCCCCTCATTTCACATTAACCTTAACTGATGCCCAGAAGGACCTAACTGCAGGGCACTGGAAACAAATGTACCAGAAATCCATCCTTCCACAGTTTTACCACCAGGCATTAGATATATCAGAGATCGTTCTATTTAATTTATGAGGTGTGAGAATCAAATAACCTATATAAAAATTTATGTTGTGTCTCTAGATGTCCAATCGAGATTGAAATATGTCTGGTTAACTTCCAAATAAATTGACTCCTCTAGAGTTTTCACTGAATTTTTCTCCCAGGCTAGAGTATGATTGAGTTTTATAGGTTTAATGTTGTGAAGTAGCACCTTAGAGAGACTAGAGTTGAGACATTTGCCCAACCATAGGCGTATGCTATTGTTTCAGTACCAGTGAGGGAGACTCACTTTAGAGGGAGTTTATGACTCTGCTTTGTCTGTAATTACTGATTAAAATGGTACCATAGCAATATTTAAACAGAATCAAGCCCTCCTGAGGGATAGAGCCAGTGTTGTGGGAAATATTTCTGGATGAACCCATGCTTCTCAGCCAGCAGAAATTCAGCCATCATGTTCAGGTTAACTGGGGCTGGAGAAAAGGAGAGGCAATTACACTCACCTCTGTGAGAGGGTGAATGGAGGATGCTGATACCTGTGAATCCATTCAGCCAAAGACCCTCTTCTCAAGGACATAAAGCAAAACATCTATGAAAGCAAGTTTAGGCACCCTCCTGCAGTGTGCCCCTCGCAGAGAGCCCTGAAAGCTGCTGGGACAGTGCCAAGGAATTTTGGTGGAATCTGTGGGTCTTGCCTTGTGGCTGGGGTTGGTGCATCAGACTGTGCCAGGCTTTCATGCCCCTCACCTGCAGCGCAGATGGTGGAGCTGAACATGGGATAACTTTGTCCATCCTGGGGATGCAGGCATACAAATAGATCTGGATATGGTGGTATGTTCCCCCTTTGGTGCCTCTCTCTTTGTTGATGCTATATCACCATGCCTTGAAATGTAGGAGGTAGCTCTAGTTAAGGGTCTGTCATGATTTAACCCCAGCCAGCAAACAAATGCCAGGTCAACACAACCACTTGCTCACTCCCCCACCAGTGGAACTGGGGAGAGAATCAAAGGACTAAAGGCCAGAAAACTTGTGGGTTATGATAAAGACAGTTTAATAGGTAAAGCAAAAGCTGTGCTTGTAAGTAAAGCAAAACAAGGGTCAGTCAGCTCCAGGAAAGCAGGGCTCCAGAATGTGCAGTGGTTGTTTGGAAGACAAGCATCATAAAAGTCCAAACATCCCCCCCTTTCTCCTTTTTCCCCTTGCTTTATATGGTGAGCATGATGTCATGTGATATGGAATATCCCTTTGGTTGGTTGGTGTCAGCTGTCCAGGTTGTGTCTTCTCCCAGCCTCCCACTCACCACCAGCCCCCTTGCCAACATGCCTGTATGAAAAGCAGAAAAAGCTTGGCTTTGTGCAAGCCCTGCTCAGCAATAGCAAAAACATCTCTGTTTTATCAACTCTGTGCTCAGCACAAATGCACAGCACAGCCCCACGCGAGGTACTGCGACCAAAATTAACCCTACCCTGGCCCAAACCAGCACAGGGTGGAAAGCTGTATTTTGCCTTGATGTCCATATAATGTAGTTGAGCTGAGCATGATACCTAGGAGAGCAGATCCAACACTAGCAGTGTTTTCGTAGTGGTGGGGAGAGGAGTTGTGTTGGTCAGGGGACAGCCTCAACAAAGGGATTGGTTGTGCACACCCTGATTACACGAGAGATTAAGCAGATATTAAGCAGAAGTCCATTGCAAATTTGTCATTGTCACTGACCCTAAACTCTGCATTTTTAACACTCTTTATCCATTCCTAGCAAACATTCTGAGTAATGTTATCCCTACCTTATGACCCAGCAAAATTATTTGTGCAAAGACTGTGTAAAAGATTCTTTTTTCTTTTGGAAATGGAAAAAGCAAGATTGGAGAATTGACAGAAGATCTGTGGTCTCACAAGCCATTATTTTTTACACTGAAATCTTTCCTTTACTCTAGTAAATCTGTGGCAGGAGTTGTATTTTACCCTGCTGAGTAAGGGAGCAGCTTTGCCTTACTTTTCATATTGTGTAACATTTCAGGCTTTGACTTGATGATTGTAATGACTTTTGCAGGATAGGCAAAACAGCAAAACAGAAACATCTGAATCTCTGTTGTTTTTGTGAAAACTTATACCTGGCACAATGATTACACTTCCTTGGGGCTGCTAAATCCTGTAGGAGTTCTTTAAAATTATAGAAGATTTCATTGAGTGTATGTAGCAAATATGACCTATGATTCCACCTATGTGTTCCTTTAGTTTAATTCTTACCCCTCCACTTTGCTCTTTTCATCAGCTCTTTTTTAACTTTGTGCTGTCCTTGAGTTCTTCCCAGAACAATCTAGCTCTCTTGGGCTTAGTCTTCATTAAAAAGGAAAAAAAAAAATGTTATCTAACATATCTTACCTAACAGTCCTGTTTTTTCCAGTAAAGGTGAGAAAGGTGGTTTTCTTTTCAGGCCTGCCAATTCTTGTCTTTTTTTCTGAGATTGCTTGCCAGCGTGGAGATGGCTTTGTGTTGTGAATTCCTCTTTCTCAGTTCTGCTCCAAACTGGGTTACGACCATCATGTTGTGCTGAGGTTGCCATGCAGGTATCCATTCAGAAAGATTTCCAGTGAGAACCAGCAATATTTTTTCCTTTGAAGTGCTAATAACAGTTATTGTCAGGTTCTTCCTGTCCTGGATGAGTTTACATAAGTGATTGTGTATGTGTGTGAGACAGCAAAGGGGGGAAAAAAGCAGATGGAAGAGTAGTAATAACTGGGGAGTGGATGAGTCCGCAACACATGGGCAAAGGAAATGCTGGGAGAAATAATTAGTGCTGTAATCTGATTTGCTAATAATCCATTTATAAAACAGTTATGATATATACTTGTAGGAATGTGACTGATCATAATGACAAATGGTATTACTTCCTCCCCTCCCACTCTGTATTAAAGAACCTTAATTACTTGATGGCTCAAGACTTTGTGGGTGACTCATGCTACAAAGAGTCAGATGCTCACAGCACATAATGGAGCTCTTGAAAAGCCTTCATAATGACGGCAGGCTTTGCACTACCTCCCTCCCATACGTCCCTCTCTGCCAAAGAGTTATTAGGTAATTTAAAATAATTAAAAAGGAAATAATTAAAAGATTTTACACACACAGAAATAGCACTTGCAGCTAATTATGTAAGTCTATCACTTCTAACAGTGGAACACAGTTACTATTATCAGAGAATTGCGTTTGAATTGTGACGGATAATCCCCTGGTCCCATGTTGTACTCTTGCAAGTGGGAACTGGTTGTCTGGGTTTTTACAGAATGAAAGAGGTGTATGGAGCCTGTGGTCTAGCCACAGCTCTGCCATGAGAGAGGTTTCTGCTTAGCTTTGTTCCCTGCAGATTTTTACCTAATTAAAGCATAGCAGGGAATGAAAACTCCTTCATCTAATCTTAATGTGTTTGCACAGGGTGTTCTGCTAAACATGCAGGAGCTCCTGCACATCGGCAACTCCTTGTAGGCTTGGGGTGGCAGAGTAACTTCCTGACAAGGAGACAACAGGCATGGGTCGTGTTAAATGAAGTAAATGACAAAATTATCCTATGGTCTTGGTGTCAGTATCATGGACACCATCTCTATAAATATGGTGATAGGAGTATCAGGTAATAGTTTATTTCATCAATCAGCAATATAGAGCTTTCAGGTGGATAAAGGCGGCTGTTTAATGATGAAAAAAAATTACATTGTAATTTTATCGCAAGAAGCTAATATCTTACCCAAATAAAGCCTTTCACACTTTAGGAATTCAGAATCTAATTATTCAGAGAGAAATTTGGCCAAAGAGAGACAAAACTCCTTCCACCTTTGAAAAATATCTGTAATACATCATGGCTGCTCATAAGACTGCCCTTAACACTGGATAGTCAATAATCCAGCCATTGGACAGTGATAATCCAAAGGCTACGGCCAAACTGTGAAATAGCAGCAGAAAGTAATAGACTGTTGGATTTTTGGATCTCTCAACTTTTTCTTTTTCTTTTTTCTTTTTCTTTTTTCTTTTTTTTTTCCTTTACTTTTTTTTTTTTTTTTTTTTTTTTTTTTTTTTTTTTTTTTTTTAAATTTTTTGGTTTTTTTTATTTTTTTTTTTTTTTTTTTTTTTTTTTTTTTTTTTTTTTTTTTTTTTTTTTTTTTTTTTTTTTTAGAAAGCTATTGGCAATATTATCTTAGTATTAGTTTCATCTTACGTGTAGAGGTGTTGGGGTCCTCTGAAGGGGTGTTCAAAGGAGAAAGTTCATTTAGCCACTCCAAAAGAGGCTTCAGAGGAGTTTGTATCTTTGTCCTTTGCCTGTAGATGAAATATAGAGAAAGGAAAGTAGCTTTCATGAGCACCTGCATCGTTTGCATCTTTGGTTGTAATATGGGCTAACAGCAATTTCCTGACATATGGAATTCTTTTTGAGTTATGGATAAGTTGTGCTTTTTAAAAGCTAAGCATTATAATAATCACGCAGTACTTTAGGAGTGGTGTAAGAGAGGTTGTATTAAATACCATCATTAATGATCTAAAAGAAAAAAGTGAGAAGAATATGATTACAAAATTCAGAGGATATTGAATTAGGAAGTCTAGAGAGAAAATGAGATAATAAAAAGAGACCTAAAGAGATTATAAAGGTAGGCGGGCGTTTTTATAGAAACTAAGATTCATCCCAGAAAACTGCAGGATAATAAATCTGAGGGAAAATAATCTGAAACACGTATCTCCAAGAGGAAGAAGAAGCCTGGAAAGCAGTAATTCTAAAAGAAGTAAGATGATAATGGTTAGCCAACCAAGCTTGAATTGCCATATCATAAAGCTGCAAAATGTCCAATGTAGTTTTAAGTCACAAATGCCAAGCTATCATGTCACAAGACTGATAATCTTTTTGCAAACAGTTTATTACAACAGAATGCAGAACAGCTCAAGCAGTTTTCATCTTTAAGTAATGAGTTTTGATCTATTTAGTCACTGTGCAGTGTCCTCAATAAAACTAATACCCGCTTTAATTTTTTGAGATGTTTGCTGAAAACTGGTCAGGTTCTGTTTTGTTCATGCTGCTGTGTCACACAGAACCACTGTAGTCTGCAGTTGCTGTCCACTCAGGTCTGGGAAGCAATGTTGGTAGCAACTCTCACAACCTTCTTCTGCACTTCTTATGTGAAAGATTTGCATGTGTGGATGGAGGCTGAAGGGGAAAATATTTAACATTATTTTACTGAAATGTGCAAAGAGCTGATTGGCAATGGGTGGGTTGAAAACCCACCCTTTCCAAGGAATGGGCATTGGGGAAAAAGTGGTATGATTCACGGTGATTTAAATTAAGAACTTCCAGTCTGCAACTGAGATGTGCTCAGAGCATGTAGGCAGACTATTAGTACACCTTGTCTGAGTAGTAAAAACTCGTACATTTATACAGTTGATGACTTTTGCATTGCCCTCATCATGCCCTCAGTTCCTTGATCCTGGACCAGCAGGTCTCTGTGCTATTTCCATTGAGCCACAGCCAAGCAAAGCTGGTTCCCAAAAAGTGCCATGATCCATTACATATCCTGTGCTGAGACTTCTGGGCATTTTGAAGAAGAATAATGGTGTATTGAAGCTGCTGCAGTAGGCAATGGCAAACCAACACAGTGAGCCGAGGACAGTTTTGATATGTTCCCAGGAATGAATATTGCTGAAGAGGAGCTCAGTGTGTCAGCTGAGCAATTGTGTGGCTGAAATTGGTTCCCACTGTATTTTTTTAACTACTGAAGTTTTCAGGCCGAGGTAGATTATATTTACAATTTCCCTATTAAATCATCATAAACTTTTAATGCTGGCAATATGACCTGTTCAAAAAACCAAATGTAAATAGCAAAAGTTTGGAGTGGTTATTGAAAATGCTGTCAGTGTGAATCATACTGTCTTACCCAAGAAATAAGCTGCTGGGTTTAATAAGGCAGAAGTTGTGAAAATGAATATCTTCTCCAAATAAAGCAAAACTAACATTTTACTGTCTTCTGATGGTTGAAAATTTATGGTGGCAGCTAAGATATGAATGAAAGTTAAATAGTCCTATTAATTTGATTACTTGTTTCCAGAGCCATCAGACATGTGGAAAGTAATATCATGTGGGAAGTGGTGTAAGATTTACACTCGCCTGAGAGAAATCACTTCTCCGTCTATCAGATTTGATAGGTGTCAGAGGGCCCTTTGAAAATGAATAATAAGGGAACTGAATAATAAGAAAGACACATAGCTGTTTAAAACTTTTAAACATTTGGATGAATTCTCAAAGTAATTAAAACAAAAGTTTAAATGGAAGATTTTACATATATCTGGAATATAGTAGAACTGCTCAGGTGACTGTGTGAATTATCTAATGTTCACTGGCATTTGTGAGGGTGGTTTTTGAGGTGCAAAAGATTTTATGGCCATTAAAATTAGGGAAAATTTGGGTTGAGCTTGTGCCTGTATCATTTTATGCATTCATGGTACAGGAGAACTCAACCATATCAGGACACTGCTGTTTAAGCCCTTGCACAGACCTGAGCCGTATTGTGTATATCATATGTATACAGTATATATCCCCACAAACAGTGTCCCTTCAATTTATTTTATGTTAAAATTTGCTAAGCTATTAAATGTAATAAATTAATCTCATCCAGGGCAGCAATGGGCCCCTGCTGTAGCTGTGGTCACAAACCCATGCTGATGAAGGGCCTGATTCTTGCCTCTCAAATGCCAATGGCAGAACTCTTCCATGACTTCAGTGGGAGTGGCGTTGAACCCTAGAGGAGACTTACACAAAAATAATTGACCTGAACTGGTGAACAAATACACGTCATGTTTCATCCTTTTGCCTTTTTCTGTTGGGGGGGTCCTTTGCCAGACCAGCCTGGGGAAATTTTTTTGTGGAAGTTAGCAGGATGATGTGAAACAAAGCACTGTTCAGAGCCTGCCTTTCCCATGAAATAGCAGGAGTTGCTGTACAGCCTGGCACAGAATAGGGCTGGATTAATCTCTTATTCTTCATTTGAAAGGCTCTGTATTAAAAGACTAAGGTTTAGGATTTTACATCCATTTAATACCTGGCTAAGTACTGGGGGAATGTGTTCAGATATTAATGTGACTAAGAAGATATATGCTTGGGTTAAGGTTATTTCAAAAAAAGAAGCTCTGTCATTAATAATTTTTGGTCAGGAGCTGTGCCCATCATCAGGAGATAAATCATCTTCCAGCAGCTGTGACAGCTCTTTAAGTCTGAGGCCCGAACAGCTTAATTGGGGAAATGATCAATTCTAAGATACATAGTCAAGATGACATCCTCGGTGCAGTAAATTCTTTCAGGAATGAACATGAATAAAATGAATATATTTATGGAACAATGATGTAATTCAGAATCTTGGCTGTTAGGGAGCCTATGCATCTTCATTCCTTCCCTGCCCTGTAGCAGTTTTCTGAGACTCCAACCTCAGATAACTGTGAATGGTCTGAAAAGTACTCTAGGTGAATGTGGATTTTGTAAGAATGAAGAATATTTCCAAATACTATGAATGAATAAAAAGTCTGTGTTTCCCAATGAGTATTGTGAGTCAACTGCACCTTATTATTTTATATACAGAGTAAACATAAAAGAAAAAAAACCAAAAAAACCAGACCAAACAAAAAAACCAAAACCAAACCAAACCAAACAAACAAAAAAACCCCCACAACAAAAAAGCAAAACCAAAACACCCCAGGGCACCAAAAACTCCTACCTGTAAGTTGCTGGAATGTATTGCTACTTTACAGTGACAATTATGTGCACTGACCCCATCTATAGTAACACAGATCCTATAAGCAGATGCTTCCTGTACTTTAGGTGCCTGAGCAGCACTTGAAGGTCCCATGGTTTATCTTTGCACCTTTCTTGAAGTAGTGATTTTTTCAGCTGAGGTCACCTAGAAAGAGAAAACTGTTTCACCTTTTGGGAATGCAAGGGGTTTCCATGCAGTGTGATTTGTTACATGGAACAACTGGCAAGTTTTCCTCCGGACACTCATTACATGATTCACTGGTAGCACTGACTGCTGTCTGGAATTTACTTTACAATGGAGGATGGCCCCCATTGGTATATATATATCTTGCTGTAGTTTCCAATCCTGCCTGTTTCTCTCCCCAGTGAGAGTTACCAGGCATGAGACACACCAAAAGCCCTGGAAAGGTGCTGTGGCTGTGCTTCACTGGCTGGGCTCAGGTAAGGAGGGAGCCAGAGTATGGGCAGAGGGGAACAAACTGGTGATGGCCAGAGATTCTGAGGCTGGGCTGGACGTGGTTGCCCACAGTTCAGTTCTGCTGCTGGTGTTGTAGCAGGCCAGGTGCTTTGCAAGCTGTCAGTGTTGCTTGTGGTAGAGGAGAGTGGTGGGTAAGCACCGCAGAAATGGGCTCCAGAGCCTGCTAGGTATGCACCAAGCAGTTTTGGTTTCAAATTAGATTATTTTCATTCCTAAAATGTGCTGTGTGTCTGCACATGTTCCCAGGGATAACAAAACACTACAGCAGCCATTCGTAAATTATGATCGGTGACTTTATGCAGAAAAAATGGCTTCAGGTTATGTGAAGAGCATCCATTCATACACAAGTTCTTGATTAATCTTGCAGGTTCCCATTGAGCTGTTACAGTGAATAAAGTAAGAGGCTGCATGAAAAGCACTTTCATACTGACGTGAAGAAAAGCAGACCAAGTGCTCTTACTGTGTATTTTGTCAAAATAATTTTCATGCTGAAGTTTAAGCCACATAGCATAAATATTTCCCAGCTAGCAGGCAGTGATCATGAAGCACATTCTGGAGCGCATGACTCAGGCCATCAAAAGAAAAGCTTTAACCATGAACTCTGTGAACTCTAAGGAAAACCTCCAGTTGAGCTAATATAATGTATTGGAAGTGACTTGGATACCTTCCCGTCTGTGGTGCTTTTTAATGAAATCTGTCCTCCCCCACTCTGAATGTGTGTGTGTGTGAGTGTGTATTTAATAGATACAGGGCAGAGAACTCCCCAGGATTAACTAATGAAAACAGCACTGTAAAATGAATTGAGCAAATCGATACAGCTGGAATTTTGAGCCCTGTGACAAATGCACCAACCCGAAATTCCTCTCCCCCACTGCAGCCAATATGTTACGTGCAAGTATGTGTTACAAACTTCCAAAATGAGACTGCTATTTGTAAATTAAAATTGACTCGGGCCACAGGATACTGCTTAGGGAAGCAAAGGAGAAGGAAGAGCTGTTCATGTAGTGGAAGATGGGACTGCCCTTGGAAAACTCGGGGTCATTAGAAACTCTGGGTCATTAACGGCATTCCTTGCCATTAGAAGGAAGACCAAAGAAAGCCTCCTGAGCTGTGCTGGTGTGAGGAGCTATGTTCAAATGTGTGAAATAACATGGGGACTGGAGGATCTTGGGAATTTTTCCAGGATCCTTTTTGCCTTTCTGACCCCTCTGAAGCTTCCCACCCAGTTGTGAAAGCACTGGGTGAAGAGGGAAATTTACCCACAAAAACAAAAGGCTGTGGACGGGCCAAAAAAAGAGCCTGGATGTCTTAAGTAGTCTCAACTTTTGGGACTTCAGAAACACATCCCCCTGTTTCCTCCAATGCTGCAGGAATCCTGGCTTTGGGGAATGCAGAGGAAGCTTAAATTTGCTCCATTTCAGGCGGAATTTTTCATCTTTCATGCAGGGTGACACATAATTTCAAATGTGAATGTCATAATTAAGTCTAATTATTTTACCATACTTTTGCCTTCATTAGACATTGTGTTTGCAATAATTGCTGTAATCAACCATATGGTTAGTATTAACTCGTTAACTACATGAGGGCAGACAATCCCTGCAGGAGGAATAGATGACTTCCAGGTCTCAAGGTGTCATGCTGAGTCCCATCACCCCGGGGAATGGCAGGGTTTTGGCTCTGTCGCCTCTCACAGATGAGCAGGAGGGAAAGGTTTCAGACACTTCACATAGCAGAATGGGTTCAGAGGACATGAAAGCCCCAAATCTGTGCTTTGGACAAAAAAAGCAAATCTGTCTGTTACCTCTGCAGTGCCACAAAATACATCAGTGTGAGCTCTCCTTATTCCCAGGGAGCAAGGCTGGACAGCTGGCTGTTTTGGGGCAGCCTCAGCAGGCAGCTCCCTGTGGCCCAAAGCTGGGCATTTTTGGTAGGCAGACTGTTGTGGTTTAACAGAAGTATGAAGTGTGCCTGTGGGAAAACTCTCTGCATTCATACTTACACTTATCCAGAGCTCCAGGTCCAACACTGTGCCATCAGCTGTAATTTCAAGAAGCTACTACTAGCATCTGAGTATGTAATGATAGTATCTACCAACTAATTCTCTTTTTGATGGCTTGCTAATAATTCTGTCATCTTGTTCATAATGATTATACTCTCAAATTATTTTTTACAGTTATAATTAAAAAAAAAAAGAAATCTGGTTTAAGTACACTGTAATTTCTGGGGTTTGTAGGGTATATGTTATTTTTTTTTTGCAGTGTGCCATGTTTCCAGAATCAGTTAATCAAGTATTTAATCTTTCTGTGTAAGACTTGCAATGTGCAATGCTTACTGAGTAACATCTCACCTGACCTGCTATTAGATGTCTTGTATTTTCCCTGATGTCACCATAAGTGGACTTCAGTTAGCTATAGAACAAACCAGAGAGAAAAATTTAATCTTGATGCTATTTTCCAGCCAAATGTTCAATCGATATGCTGATTTCTTAATTTGTTCCCCCTTTTTCTGTTTTCAGGAAAGCAAACAAAGAAATGTATTCACTCATAGAGGCAACAGTGATGATCAGAGCTAACCATGACCTCTTCAAAATCTTCTTTAGTGCAGATGCAGCAGGTTTCTTCAAAGTCTTTCTCAACTTCATGGTGGAATTGGTGGTCAAAGACAGAGAGACAGTGCAAAAAGATCCCAGTCTGACTGACCTTAGCTGAAGTTTGGTCAGGTCCAGACAAAGAGCCCTTACTTGGAACAGCCAGTACTTTCTGGGTACCCCTCTCAACAGTGATGAGGGGACAAAGATGATGTCCTTGTGCTGCTGAACACCTGTCTTACTCCTTTAGCTAGTGACAATAAGGAATGCTTTTAAACTTGGCATGTTGAACCTGGACTTCAGACAGACCCCAGAGGTGGAGTGATTGGCCCTTTTTTACAAGGCAGGGATCTTTGTATCCCTTGGATTTGTTTACTTCACTTGTACAACAGCATCCTTCTGGTACAGGCAGAGGAAGCTTCAAAGTCCTGGGAAATGAAAAACACATCCTGGTTTCCTCTTTCTCTTGTGGCACAATCTGAGACTGCTCTCATCTCCAGGAGGTGACAACTTATGGTTCTCCTTTTGTACAAATGATGCTCCTTTTGTACCAGTGGAAAGGACTTGCAGGGCGTGGATTCAGCTTATCATATAAATCAGTCAGGATGGTAACTTTACAGTAGGTTAACCGTTTGCTCTCTTAATGATCCTGTTCCTTTCCAACCCTGGGGAGTCAGGAGAGCAGCACAGAGAAGGATACCTGTCTGAAAGGTGTCTGCATGGTATAGTGACACCGGTTTTTGGGCCACAAGAATAAATTATTTAAAGAAACTTTGGCAGACCTTCTGCAAAATTAAAATTGGTGATTTCCAAGCCTGTTTTACTCCCTGGACAAACATATGCTAGTTTTTCCTTCTGGGTAATTCCTTGACAAAAAAGAAGGTGAAGAGGGCTTTTTGATGTCAGCTCCAAACAGGCCACTTCCCAAACGCCTTCTTTATGATTTATTGCATTTTGTAAAGACAATAAATGGAGTCTGTATCAACTGTGTGAAGGAAAATGGAGGAATCTGTTTCGTACTGACTATAATGCAGAGGATATATTGTTTCTCCTAATTGCAAATGTAGTGAGTGGAATGGAGACATCTTTTCATGTGGACAAACAAATGGGGTAGGTGCTTTTTGAGGTATGTAGAGAAAAAACCTCAAACACAAGGCATTCTGAAAGACAACAGAAGATCTGTGGCTGAATGCTCACAGGGCTTGTGCGGACTTTGGAAAGCAGGCTTGTGTCTTGCAAAACATACAAAGTCTTACCAAGCATGGAATAACCACTTCATCATTTTAAATGAAGGCTATAAAAAATTACAGTCAGCACATAATAGGTGTTTTGCACCCATGCTAAGTACTGCCAAGAAAATAGTTACCTAAGTAAATCAATAAAGTATCATTCCCTTCCAAGGTCTTTCTGTCCCAGTCCCTGAACCTCTCATTTCAGAGGATTACTGAAACCTGTTCAAGATTTATTTTGATGAAAGTAAGCATCTCTGCATTATCAGGCAGTAAAGAAGTTGTTTACTGCTACTCCAGTAGTGTTGAAAAATCTCTCTGAATACATACTTGCATTGTAGCTATCATAAAAATGTCTACTAGCTATTGAAGCCCCCAAATTGATTTTTTTTTCTTTCCAGAAAACAAAGAGTTCAGCCTGAAACCTAGAAATTGCTTCATAAGAAAAACCATTTATGTATAGAGAGATGGACTGAGGTATCCTGTCATATATGATGTTCAAGTTTGGTATAAAATGTTTCTATTAATATTCTGTTAGCAAATAAGCCTGGGCTGAGGTAGCAGCACCTGTTCTGGGTTAGTTTCCTATAAATCAGTCTAGATGTTTAATATGTTTCTCATTACCAGAGGGTTTGAAAACCAGCAATACACCTGAAAACCAATTTGCTGGCATTAATGTTCCAACAAAGCAGTGAATTTCCAGTTCACACTGTCGATTATTGGCAGGAAACAGATTCTGACTTGGCCCTTGTCAAGGATAATACAATTCACAGCCATACTGCTCCAATCAAGCTAGGAAAATGCAGTGTGCAGGATATGCCATTGCAAGAGCTGGAACTCTAAATTTTTAACACATGCAACAAAATCTTTTCACAGGCACTGCATATATAAAATGATTTTGTGAAAAATTTCAAATGGAAAAGACAGTGAAGAAAACCTTCATCTGTTTGCAAAACGTGTGAATGATAGAAAAGCTGACTCAGCTCCTGGCAGTGAAAGGCTTGCCCTGCTTGGAGAGGAATCACACCAAGTATGTTGGCAGAACAATGCTGCAAAGGGGAAAATAGCTCATGCTCTGCACACTGGCCCCAGACTCAAACCAGAGTGGTATCCCCTGCTCTGCTTTTGACCTCAAAAGAGTTTGGGAGAATAAGAAAGCAGAGGAGGAGTGCAGACCTGCTTGGCATAGGGGAGTGGCAGACAGGTTTCTCATCCTTGAGAACTGTGGAGCCATGAGTTCCTGGGAGGAGATGCCAAGGTGCCAGATTTTGAGGACCTCATGGCACCTTAATAGGTCTCCAGGAGCAACATTATTGCTTCTGGTGAGGGACTGAGAATTTAGGATGGGATTCTTTTACTTCAGTCAATTAAAAGTTACATGTCTCTTTGAAGCTACCTATTTAGGCTTCCTGCAGACATCACTTTCTTATGCCTTGGCTTGAAGCCTTAACTCTATCTGGATGTGTTTTCTCAAGATTGCAATCAAGAAATAAGATTTTTTGGGGATGTGGAGAAAACCAGATGTCTGCAAGTCTGAAATAATTAATATTTTAGCCAGAGTGGACATCTTTGGGCAAAGGGGCAAACTTGCATTACTTGTTGGAACTATGATGAGTGAAGGGGTGGAAAAGTCACTCTTACATTGAAAGAACTGTTTCTGTGTGCCTCATACCTATAAGTAGGATGCATCAGGTTTTAGCAGACCTGGCACAACTGTGACTCTTTGACATTATCTTCCTTCTCCCACATGGAAAATGTCATTATTGATATTTCTTCATTGCCTGAGCATGTTCTCTTTTTTATTATATTGGAATACTGGCTTCAGAGCAAATGTTAGTTGGGAGCTTTACATTTCATGTCCCTTGTTTAACTTGAAATTCATCCTGTTTTTTTGGCTAAACTTACAAATAAACTCACTATTTTTGATTAAGTTTTTCATTTTTACATCTTGAATAACCCTGTCTTATTGATGCCTGCCTTTCTGTTCTATGTACAAATCTATCAAGACCATCAGGAAACGGTTTCACAAACACAATTTATTGCAAAGCTGATTATGTATTAATATATACAAATGACAAATCTAAAACACAATGTCAAAAAAGCAAGAAAATGCAATCAAGAATTTATTATTCTCCCATTACTATTCAGTTGGGAAAATAGCTGCTCTAGCTTACCAAAATAACTTCCCCCTCCCAAACCTTACACCCAACCTGGGTTTTCTAAGTAAGTGCCACAGAAGTATTTGTAATAAAATACTTTAATATATAACAATATCAAAACTCACTGTAATTTATCCACCTTTTTTTCTCACTTCTATATTCCATGCAGGCTTGTTATAAAAATTCATTGTCACTCATATACCTTGTGCATATGTGAGTGTGTCTCTAAACTTCTAGGTCCCTTTTAGAGATGGAATAAGGTTTATAAGGAATAAGGCAAGGTTTCTTCCAGGAAATATTCACGCAAGTGTTTCTCCCCAAAAATTGCCTTATCCCAAGCCCCCAGTTTAACTTTTCCCAATTTTTTTTTTAATAAAATCAGTAATTTGAATAAAATGTTTTTGAAAAAAAAAATGAATGCTTTGCTTTTCACCTTGGAAGTGACATTATGGCAATATGCCATGTCTGCAATACCTCTTTTATACCTCAAGGAATGACTGATAATCAGGCCTTCTTCAACTGAAGGACTCATCATGGTGACCATTTTGTTGCCTCTCCTGTTGTGAGATATTAGGAGGAATGGGAAATGAATTATGCCTTGCAATGACTTTGGTTAGCAACAGCACTACATGTTATGTTGACACTATTATATTTACTTGCCACGTATTGCTAATTACAGATGAATTTTATATCTGACAACTCCTACGTGCCCACATAGCAACTGATGAAATCTTTCTAATTTGCAGGGAAAAAGTCTTTACTTTTGGGAAGTCCATGGTAGCCTATGTTTGTCACCAGGAGCTGGTTCAGTGCCACGTTATGTGAGGGAATATGGTGGTGCTGGACAAGAGGAGCAATGGGAACAAAATGGTTGATACACACACAAACATGGACACAGATCATACAGCATACACCACAGGCTGTACATATACTTGTTTATGGTGCTATCTCTAGTATACATGTGCTTGTGCATTTGTGTGCACACACACACACCCTTATGGCTGAACTCCGAGGTATCCTGAGCGCAATAAAGAAGTGATCTGCCTGTGTTTCACACAGAGGCAATCACTCTACAAGCTCATGTGAGAAGTCATTATAATAGTTATGCTATTTATGGAGAAATGTGTAGCTAAAATGTAGGAAAATTATTGTTCTCCATATTCTCACTTTTTTATTGAAGAAACAAATCACACAGTAAATTACATCTGATTTGCATGAAATGTTGCATGCACCTAGAGCTCAGCATGAACCTGCGAAAAGACATTGTTTTAATTCCATAGCCTTTGTAGTGGTCTGTTTGTTTTTCCCTTTTTTTTAAGATAAATTTCTGACCTATGTTTCTCATTTGGCTTTGCTTGTATTTTATAGGCCCTTCTAAGGTATAATTTAATATCTGCAAATTGCCATGGTGAGTGAGAAAAAAGTAATGCCCATACCCAGGTGGATATGGAGGAGAAGAAGGAGGGAGTACACGCCTGCCCCTTGGTGATAATAGATGCTGCCCAAGCTGGGATCTGCTGCCACTTGTTGTGGAGGTAATTCCTGAGGGAATCATAAAATATGCTGAGTTAGAAAGGACCCACAAGGAACATACAATCCAGTTCCTAGCCCTGCCCAGGACCATCCCCAAGAGCTACAGCATGTACCTGAAAGCATTGTCCAAACGTTTCTTGTACCTTCCCAGGACTGGTGTTGTGACCACTTCCCTGGGGAGCTGTTGATTTCATAGCTGTTCCAGTGCCCAAGCACCCTGTGGGTGAAGAACCTTTTTTTAATAGCCAACCTAAACCTCCCCTGACTCAGCTTCAGGCCATTTGCTTGGGTGCTGTCACTTGTCATGAAACATCAGTGCCCACCTCTCCCCTTCCTTGTGAGGAAGTTGTAGACTACAATGAAGTCTCCCCTCCAGGCTCAACAGACCAAGTGACCTCAGCCACTCTTCATATGGCTTCTCCTCAAGGCCCTTCACCATCTTCTTGGCTCTCCTTTGGACACTGTCTAATAACTTTATACCCTCTTACTTATATTGTGGCACTCAACTGCCCCCAGCACTCGAGGTGAGGCTGCCCTAGTGCAGAGCAGAGCAGAGCAGGACAATCCCCTCCCTTGCCTGGCTGTGATGCTGTGCCTGATGTCCTCTGGGACAGGCTTGGCCCTCCTGGCTGCCAGGGCACTGCTGGCTCATGTTCAGCTTGCCACAGACCAGGACCCCCAGGTCCCTTTCTGTGGCACTGCTCTCCAGCCTCTCATTCCCCAGTCTGCGCACAACCAGGGTTATCCTACCTTGATGCAGATCTGTCACTTTCTTTTGTTGAGCTCCATATGGTTGGTGATTGCCCAGCCCTCAATTTGTTGAGGTCTCTGCCCTTGAGGGAGTCAACACCTCCTTCAAGTTTTGTATCATCTGGAAACTTGCTGAGTATCCCTTCCAGTCCTGTGTTCAAGTTGTTTGTGAAGATGTTGAAGAGCACAGGGCTGAGAGTGGAGCCTTAGGGAACCTCACTGGTGACAAGTCACCAGTCTGATGTCACCCCATTCACTACAACCCTTTGTGCCAGACTGGTGAGCCAGTTGCTCAATGATTGCATGATGTCCTTGTCGATCTGTGTACTGGATATTTTGTCTGGAAGGGAACTGTGAGGGACGGCATCAAAACGGAAGCTCCTGTTTGCCTTGGGCCAACACAACAGGCTGAAGGTTTTGTTGTCTTCTTTTTCTACAATTTTTCCCCCTTCATATCCTTGGATGTCACCAGTAAGCTGAAGAACACTTAATTCCCCACCAAGTTCCCCTGGGAAGTCTGGAAGCTGCAGAGAAGCCCACATGCACATTGGCCAGAGCACACAACTGGGCCATGTCCAGAGAAGGGCAATATGGTTGATGTGAAGGTGCACTGACACTCTGGCTCCACAGGGTAAACAGATACAACCTGAAGGAATTAGTGAAAGCCTGGTCTGAGATTTGTCAATAAGATCTGATTGAAAATCTGCCATGTTACAGAAAGATGTATTTTTGTTACAATACCCCTATATCATTTGCAATGAGTGTGTACTTTCCATAGAAAATGGTGTTTCCTCTGAGAGGTGTATGCTTGAATATGGAAACACTTTAGTGAAGATACTCTGCCCTGTTCATGTAATTGTAAGGGACTAGGATGGCTTAGCCTTGCTTGCCTCTGTGCAGGGACATGCCCTTTGCCTTGAGTTCTCCAAGAGGGATTGGCCTCGTGTTAGAGGCATCCAGGGTGGGAAGGTATGTCAGACACACATTTGTGTGCACATGCACACCTTGGCACAAGTTCTTTTCCAGAGTTGTTGCTTTGGGTTCAACTTGCCTTTAGAGCTGGAGGAGCCATCAAGGGGCTGCAAGGGTGTGCATCAAGAGAGTGTCAGCCATCAGCATGAGGGTGGAACACGAGCCATCAGGGCAAGGCCATGAGAGGGAAAAGGCAGAAGCCAGAAGGGCAGTAAAAACACTTTAGTCTCTGTTACTGTCTTTGCCTCCTTCTCCCCTGAGTCCACATCTGTCAGTGCTTCCTGGGAGTTACAGGTCAGTTGATTTTCATTTTCTCCTGTCAGCTAAGCTGAGTTCTGTCTCTGCCTAAAGTTGCTACTGTTCACCATTCATTCTCTTGAAAAATGCCTGGTATGTCAGGGCTTTCCCAACCTGTGAGGCACAGTCTGATTGTCACAGAATTCACGGAGGTAATGTGGTATTAGGCTCTTGCTTCAAAATAAAGTATTTTGGGGTTGAGTCATGGTTTTCTCATAGTTAATTGTTGCTACAAGATTGCAGTTTTCTAGACAATGGGATCTTCAGAAAAAAGTTTGGAGTGCAACAAAAAACCAAAAGTGGACAAAAATAGTTCAGCTAAGCTGGCTTAATAAGCACTTGTATGAGAGACAAATTGGGAGGGTGTAAACACAAGAGAAGGAGGATTAGAAGTACTAGAAGTACTTAAATGAGAACCTCAAATGATAGCCCTGGTGAAAGTCCCAGTAAGGTGTATAAGGCACGCAATTATAAGGTAACACTGAATAAATAAATAGATTCTTAAGGAGTCTTTCTCCTGGGGTTTTCAGAAGAGGACTACTTATTTAATAACCTTTACAAAAACACAAAAGCAGATTGTACAAGTTAATAGTTATGCTTCAGGTCCATGGAGAGTGAAAGCCTGGAGAGTCCATGGAGAGTACAAGTGGCCCTGGCTTAGTGAGTGAGCACTTGCAGTCTGATGTGAGCTGATGCTGGCAGCGGGCTCTGGCTGTCATGCAGCTGTCAGCAAAGTCTGTGTGTGGTGACTGAGCAGGGCAGCACCTGTGCCGTGGCTGTTTCCCTGTGTACCATTGTGCCAGGAGGCCAAATCTGTCCTGTGTCTGGTGGTGAAATGGAGGTACAGTGGAAAATGCCATACAGTCAGCAACATTTAAAACAAGTAACACATTTTTCTTTACATGGATTTTATCTGAGCAGGCTTCTATAGCTGGGCTGTGGAAGTGTTAAACTCATTCTCATGTGTGCATGTTCTAACCAGGTATTGTATACTTCCTTCTTTTATGTTGCTGAAAGCATAGTGCATCTTGCTAGAAGAACTGTTTAGTATGCTTCAGGACTCAGAAACTAATCTTGAAGTCTAGCCTTGAAGGGTATGATCTATTGCAATTAGAAATGTATTGCTTTGCAATTACTATTACCACTTGTTTTTACCTGCAGGCGTAGAAATAAATACCTGTTGCCTGTGGATATTTATACCCTCTAAATTCCTGCAGAGAAGCCAGTCCTAATTTCTGCAGCTCTTCTGGGGTAAAGCTGATGCCTTTAAATAACCCTTGAATCTGCTGAAAAATACCATAAACAACCACATCTGGGTTGTAACTATGATCATGTAATTTTTGTCACCTGTCTGCAGCAAAAAAGTTAGAAAATAAGTGTCTTTAGAACACCAATCTGATCTGAAAAGTCTGAAGATTGCTGCAGTAGCCTAGTTTTGGACATATTATGTGATTTCTTTGTCTGGAGAGTAATGATGCCCAGGTGTCTTTTTCATAATTCACTCTTCAGTAATACTGGAAAATGATGTCAGAGTTACTATCTGTCTGTATCATCTCTTGCTCTTGTGTATGATAACCAACTATCATCCGTATTGTATTTTTGGATATAGCAGGAATTAATGTTTTGGATGTCTTTGCTGTTCTGTATCTGTGTCTCCATAGGCTGGATGGAGTTTTCAGGCTATAGGCTGAAATTGCGAGATGAAGCTGATGTAGGTTAAAAATATTCCATGCCCCACCCTGCTCTTTGCATTTTTTTTTTTGCACACCTGGGTAAACTGAATGGCCCAGGTCACCATGTGCTCCTGTACACTGTTGGTGCAATTTAGGGGATGAGGGTCTGTGCATGGGGCCTGGAGTGCAGAAGGATCATTGGCCCTGAGTTCTTCTGAAGGAAACCATAGATCAGACTTCTTCCCTTTCCTGTTCATGTAAGTCTAGAGCAAGTCTTCTATCACAGTTGGCCAAGGCTGGTGTAGCAGAAAGCTGAAATTATCCCATGTCAGAAGCTGCAGGATTTGATGGATATTTTCAGGCCCAATGTAGAGGTTGTTTAACCACCTAAAAGCAGATGGTGGCATTCCCTGAGAGCTGTGTGTGAAGTGAAACGACTCTCTCAGATCCTGCCTGGGCTGACTACTGCCAGACAAGACTGGAGACAGTACAGTGGCACTTATTGGGATTTGTTTATGGAAGCAAAATCTGGCATTATTCAGCATGTGTTGGGAGTACATGCTGGGGATCAAAGTGTCTTGTGAACAGTTAGTTTGATTGGAGTTGAAGGAGTTTGCCTTAAAATCAAGACATAAAGGGAGGAGAATTTGCTTTGTGACTTACACTGAGTTAGGGAGGATGGCATCTCCTGGCTATTGCTTGCTAACCAGACACCATGGGGAAATGAAATTGAGCAATAAGGGACTGCTGTGTGCACCATATACTTGTCAGGTTAGTGTGCAATGCTGCATTGAGGGATGGTGGGATGCAGATTTTCTCCACAGAAACATTTTGAGTGAGTGATTAAATGAATTTCATCACCTCATCTAGTTATTCTCTCTTTAATTTCAAATTTTCAAACAAAACCCTTGACCTAGAGCTAAGAGTGGAGACAAATTTGTTTATAAAAAAGAAATTAGTATGACTTTTAAAGTAAAATTTGAAATGGTATCTCTTGCAAACCTATTCTTTGAGTGGACTGTAGGCTTTAGTAGAATCCTGTTCAGCTTTTACTCTCTATGTGTTTAGGATGCTGACTGGTAACAATTGATAGAAACAGATCCTTCTCAAATTGTGCCTTATAAATCCTACAAATATAAAAATATGTATCTCTTCCCATCAGGTATCACAGACATACATATCCCTACATCACAGTGTTCCTTGAATCCTACACAGCAGTATAGTTTAGGAGAGTTTTTGTCACTGTTTGAGGGAGGATCATCATATATAAGCTGTACAAACCACAAAGCCAAGTGGAATTTCTTTTGTACAAAAGAGCAAAAGAGATTTCCTGCCGATAGGTGCATGTAAGAGATATAAATACAAGAGCAAGGTTAACACGGGTGACACACACTTTCACCTTTCTCGCTCAGTTAATCAGATCCTGCTGGCTTTTCCAAGGGGGCTGAAATTTTCCATGGGCCATGCCTTGAAGTGGCCTGCTGTACCTTGGGTTGTCAGGCACATGGGAACACATGGGAACAGAGGGGAAAGCCCTGTTGAACTTGAAAAGTGGAAACACCAGGGCAACACACTACTCTTCACTGTGTCCCATTTCCCTCCCCTCTTCTGAATGACCCAAAATTTCCTCCTGCCCAGTTCAAGTGGAAGATTGCTACACATTCCTGAAACCATCCATCACTCCCACCACTGCTGTTTACTTGACATACACATGCACAATATAGCTGTAGGAACTGCACCTTTGCTTGACTTGCAACATTACTCATCAGCAAAGAGCAAAACTTGCTACGTATCCTACAATGCTGAAATGGGCTGTGTGGTTTTGTATAAACAGTTCTCGTATTATTGCATCCTCGCACACATGATTGTTCTGAAGCACTTAAGTAATATGAAATTATCCTCAATATAGCTGTCACAGGTGAAAAAAGCCTACAGTGTGTTTATGATGTGGTTCAAGCTACTCATTGATTTCTGGACCTACTGTAGCTCTTCAGGGCATATCTCAAAGCCAAGCAATGTCCTTGAGAGCTGGCTGTTGTGTCTGGATTTCTGAATGAGGTGGAAAAGGTGCTTCAAACCTTTGTATGACCTGATCATCAAACCTGACTTCTTCCTTTGAGGATAGTTTGTATGTCCCCAGTGAAGAGGTGATTCTGTAATGCTATGAGTTTGGATATCTGAAGGCAATATAAAGAGACTGGATATCAGGAAGTGCCTTAGCTACTAGGATATGATGAATTCAGGCATGCTCCCCTGTTTGCCAGAACACTTATTTCTCCAAAGTTATTTCCCTCTAAGCAGAGGAGCATACTAGAGTTGCAGAGCCACACATCTAAAAAAAATGTTAGTGTGTTGGCATCACTGCTTGTTCTTGGACTTGCAGGCACATGAAGTTAGCCTGCCAGGTGGTACTAATAATACCTGGCTCTTCTGCTGGGCTCATCCTGGGGAAATTGCACACTATTTCTCATTAACAGGAGAATGATTATTGTCCACAGCTTTTTGGTGTAGAACTGGAGCTGCAAGGAATGAATTAGCATACCAAAATCTCTCTCAAAACAATTTGGATTATAGGCCAGCCAGTTTTCGAGGTCTTGGGCAAAGATCTTCCACCTAGGTCCTCTTATTTGAGGGTCTGACTACGGCACTGAGGTCTTGGTAGATGGACACTGGGACTTGTTCTGTGCTCCAAGAGCCAGAAAAACAATACCCAGGACTGGTACAATGTCAGATTTGTTGACTATTCTTGTTTGGGATGAAAATCCCAATCATATTTCTGTTCTTTCCAATTTGGAAAGGCTCCTTCCAGTAGAAGCAAGTTCCCGGGAGGCATAACTTGTTTTCATTTCTGGCCTAGTTGGGAGAATGCCAAGGGGTGCTTCTTCCATCCAGTCCTGAACACAGTCTGTGGATGAGATTTAATGGACAGCAAATAGTGGCAGGAATTAAGAAACATGGACAGTCACTGACTCCAGTGCACTGCTTTTCTTGTCTGTGCTTCAACAGCTTCATATGTAGAAGGGGATAAAATTATCCCAATCCACTTCTGTAAAATATTTTGTGATCCTTAGCTGCTTTTTTGTATTTTATTTCTTCTGCTGTTCCTAATTCTCTGGCAGTAAATTATGAAAGGGTAAAAAAAAGAGTAAATATACATAGATTTGTTTTCCTCGAGCTCATAAGGATATATACATTTTCAGTGGACATATGGATTCCATCCTTTTGATCAGAATGGAGAAAAACATTTCTTTCAATGGGATTGCTAGGAAACTGTCTCTTCAATGGGTTTGCTAGGAAACTGTCCTCAGTTACAGGCTTTGTAGTAAACACTGGTTTAATGCTTTTGTAGTCTGGAGAACACATACTATGATCAGAGCTGCCAAAAAAGAGGCAATGTGTATAATATAAATATTAAAAAAAAATCAGTTTCTTATAATTATGTACAGAGAAGATTTTAACTGGTTTGTTGTAGCTTTTGGGTATTCATTAGTTATTTCTTTCACTGCCTTTTAAGTGTTTTTAAATGTTAGTTTTATCTGCCCATTTTCCTTGCTCCTATGGAAAAAAGTGGAGGGGAAAAAGGAATAGAGCAGTCCCAAAAGTGGAAAAGTGAAAAATTGTTTTACCTGACAACTCCAAAAAATTATAAAATGAAAAATGTATAAGAAATAATTTATTTCTGGGGAGACAGTAATTTTTCATGTTCTAAAGTTTTAGATAAAACTTTGACTTGCCCTAACGATGTCTAAAGCACTGAAACCCATGCCCTCAAGTCACAACACAGGCATACCCAGAGCCTTGGAGTAGCATTTGTGCAGGATGATTAGTGTTATGCATAACAGAAGCCAGAGCAGTGAGGCCAGGTTTCAGAGTGAGAAGCCACCGTAGGTCCCCCAAAATCGAAATCGTGTGTACGGGTTAGATGTAACCAGCCTAGAAAGATGTATGGTCCAGTTATTCCTTTAACCCTTTATTGATTAATGTATTTAGCTCATTGCAGAGGTAAAGTGACCATTTCTGGATAGAATGTGACATACACCCACCTTTCCCATTTCCACTGGTTTCAAAACAGATTCTGTGTTGGCTCTGCCACTAGTGGTCAAGGTCATAAATGAACAGTATTCTATTTTGTGAATGTATATGTATCGGTAGATTTCTGTATTTACTTTAAGAAGCTGCTGGGTTCCCCCTTCTTTTGACTCTTCAGAAATGCATATCTTTTTTTAGATGGGCTGCTTTTTGCTGCAAAACAAAGGCTTATTCCCAATATCTCTCTGCTGCTGTAACACTATCATGGGAGAAGGTTTGTGGAAATTGGTATCACCATTAGAAAAGATGGATGTTTTAATATTAATCTGTTAATGTGCTCTTCTGGCAAGAGAAGTTCCATTTCTGATTCCACCCCAGATTTCATGTGTGAACATGAGTAAACACTTAGATCTATAGTCCCATGAGTCTGCTGAAACGGCTAACACCTGTAAATGTCTGACTTCATCTCTCAGCTCCTTTAAGCTTAAGAAATATGTAATCACATAAAGGATTTTTTTTATTAAAATGCATCAAGGTCCTCAGATAATGCTGTTCTGGAGACTCAGAGAAGCCGAAATTGGTCCTCCTGAGAGTTCATGTCTGGATGCAGATTTGTGCAGGCATGTTTTGTCTTTGTTGGTGCTTCCAGATGGTGAGGTGGTGTGGAGTACAGTTGGGAAAAGGGGATAGTTTTCTGATGTCATATTTGTTATGCATTCTCCTGGCCACTTTCTGACTGGTCAGCAGTAATAGTTTGGACCACAAAAGCTTAAAGTAAGTAAAGAAATTCCACTGATAATCAGTGTGCTTTCTAGAGACATATTCTTAGAAGAAGCAGTGTGGGGGAGGGGGTGTGTGGCAAGTTACAAACGAACATCAGTAGCTCCTTTAGAGTTGCACAAAATTAACAGAAATGAGATCTCTAGTTACTGAAGAGAATCTTCTCTACTGAGATAGCTATTAAAATAAAACAATCAGAGATTACGGCACATGAGAGTCTTTTTAATTGTTAATTTGCCCACTTCAAAATGACCGTACAGTGAAATCTCTGTCTTTTTAAATAACATTGTTTTCCTTAAAATTGGTTTCCCTTTGCAGTGTTATCTTTCTGAGAGCACTGTGGTGATATTGTTGGGAATTATCTATCCCACACTGAGGAGAGCCTATCTGAGGCTAACACAGTCCTTGCAAAGTGCAAGGTAATTAACCATTCTCCTCCCCCTATTTATCTTGATTTTTGCTTCCATCTACTTGTTTTTCACGCTTATAAAGTATAATTTGCATAAAGTTTTAGCACTTTCTTCCTACACAGCCCCTTGCTCTCTGGTCTTTCTCTCCACATCACTGCAATGAGCTCAGCACGAATTATCCCAGAGTAAGGGTGTGTGAACTGTTCCGCCTGTGCACAGCAGCACTGAAGACAATGGAGCACAGCACCTGTGACTGACACAATTCTCACTTACAGAGACATTTTGTATGCTAATGAACCTCTGATGGCAAGACCAGACTTTTTTGCTGCTAATTCTGGCAATGCCTATCTCTAATGGGAACCTAATTTCCACCCATAAGGATCTTCAGTGTAAAGGAGCGAGCAAAGGATGATGCTGAGAAGTGATGTGACTTTTCTCTTGGCTTCCCTTCTATGTTTTGCCCACAGCCAGAAAAATAGAGCCTCTAGACCAAAGCACTTGGCACCTGGTGTTTCCTTTCAAGTGCTTCTATAAGACAGGCTCCTTTCACCACTGAATTCTTCAAATTAACTTCTCTTTAAAGCAGTCACTGCTTCCTTTGCAATTAAGCCACAAGGCATATCAGCATAGCCAGGAAACATTGACGCAAAAGCTAAGTGATGATGGTCAAGACTGAGCAGCTGCCATGACATGGCAATGTTTGAAATGAGTAAGAAGGGGCTTGGTTGCATTTTTTTGTTTGTTTGTTTGTTTGTTTTAGGCAATATAAACCAAAGCAAACACAGAGATACAGTGAGATTCAGGTACCTGTATTTACACACTCTGTATCACATGCAAGTCATCACTCTGCCAAGTAGCTTTGTAGAAGGTTGAACACTCAGAGCAATTGTTTCTAGCCTGCTCTTAGCCCAAAGTCTATGGCTTTCATTTCGGATGCAAAGAAGGGCTGATGAGAGCCACAGTTTGTTTTTCCCAACTAGGTCAGCTGGTTTAATTAGAGACTCTGTGTCTCCCTCCACGTCTTACTTCCCCAGGCTACTCAACTGTTTGAATAGATAATCCCAATTCCTAATAATTACAGCTACAATATTATATATTTTGCAGAGATAATGCTTTCAACTGAAAATTTAGAGCTCCCAGTTACATCCTTCTGTATTAGCCCCATTTTGCTAGGCATAGCCTGGCTTTTCTTTTCTTACCTTCCTTGTGCCATGCACAGCTTTTCCCAGGACTACCAAAGCACTGGTCTGCAGAGAGGTCATTCAACACAAACTGGGTGGGGTGGTGGGACCACTGTGGAGATTCATGCATTTTTGTTTCAAAACAGGTTATGGCATTTTGACCGGTGGCTCTGCATCTGCAGGTGAAAGTTAATCTGATATTAGCTAGGTTTCAACTGATTTAATTATGTTCACACACAAAGTTGGTTTAATTAACTTGGATTTACACCAGGGCGTAGAGGGGACATGTCAGTTTGGTTATTAATCAAACGAGTAGGAGCCCGCAGATCTATCTCTTCTCCCTTTCAAGCTCTCCAATAGATTAATGACGTGACCTTGGGCAGATCTCCAGGCGTGTTTTTGCCTGGCTCTCCTTGGCCTGGATATAATCAATTTCTCAGAATAGATGCAATACTGAACTCACAGGCGTCTGTGAAACTTAATTCCCTGTGTGCGGAAAGGGTCTTGGCGGCTGTCAGAGAATGCAGCTCTGTGGGGAAGGGGCAGGGCTTACTTGCTGCCTGGTCCATCCTCTTGCAGAGCAATCTCTGCCAGGAGCCATAGGTGCTGCCATCCATCGCAGCAACGGCTCTAATCCTGAACTGAAAGTGCATGGAAGTGCGTTGGAGATGGTTGGCATGGTCCTAGCCAAGAGTTTGCTCTCTGTTTTACAATATAGACGGGATGTCCATCCAATGGCTCATTTTTATTTTTATTTTGGCTGAGGCAAAATGGTTGCCTTTGGGAAACCAACTTTTTCCGTTTTGCCTTCACGTGTGGAACAGCTGTAGCAATATGTCTGGCACCTGAAGGGAGCAAAGGGCAGTGAAACCATTGCTCTGCTAAACTACAGCAAATGGGTAAGGCTGCTCCTATGCTCCTGCCGTGGACACAGCTGGGCACAGCTGCCTGCCTCCCAAGTACCAGAGTATTTCCTGCTGAAGGTCTGATTCCAGACACCTCTCCATATGGGAAATGGAGTCTTGTTGGCTTCTTGGCCAACACCATTTGGCCATCTGCTGCTGTTGTTAGCTGATGAAGCCCTTCTGCCTCTTCTTTTGCCAGTCAATCCAGCATGCATAGAAGTCCCCCATAGTGGTCTGTTAGTTTTGTCCTGATGTGGCTTTACTTGGGTACTTCTTCACATTTCCATTTCTGCTTATTGTTATTCTGGTTTGGGCTCTTCAGTTTGTTTTTCTCAGACAAACTGTGGTTTCAAAAGTAAGGGACTAACAGGCTCACAGTAATTACCGTGGTTTTGTTAGGGTCATATTTTGGTGTGCACAAGTACTGGGTCATGAATCTCTCTTTGAAACATCAGAAGGAGTCTGGGGAGAAGAACTGTGGTGTCTTATTTTTTCCCCATCACAACTGATAGTGATAAAGGATTATTAATTGTCCACACTGGTCCAGCATGAGCTCCTCGATCAGAACTCCTCAATAAATCAGGTACTCCAGCCTCATGCAGGGGCTCTCCAAAAGAGTCGGAAGTGAGAAAACTGAAAACGAATTTCTGCTCAGAGCCCACTTATGGGTTTATTTAATAGATGGAGTTTGCACACAATTAACTAATTATGAGCAAAGTTAGTGCTTGCAGTGAAGAGCAGGCCTTCAAAAATAAGTGCTCGGCTTCATTTGAAGGGCAATCACTTGACACTCAATGTGAACTTAAGCAGGAAGTGACTTTCAAAGGGAAAATTGTCTGTCAGATTTAAGTCTACATAGATATTCTCTTCAATATTTGGGATTCTAAGCTCTTTGAAGGTAGTCTCTTCACTTCCCCACAAAGCACTTTTTTGTTCACCTTCACAGCAATTTTCTCTCTTCCCTCTCCCCCTCACCCCCAATCCCCTTAATGTTACAAAAGAATTCGCTTCTGGGATGAGATTCTGCTTGCTGAGTTTCAGCCCCAAATTATATTTTAGACATGACTTTGAAATTCCCTGTAAGTGTGCTCTCATTATTGGATATCTTTGATACAACTTTAAATACAACTGTGCAGACATTGCTGCCATTAGCGCTAGAAAAATATAAAACCTACACAGAGAAAGCAATGGTCAGAGCCAACAAGCCCCTGTGATAGATAAAAGTAGGGGTATGTTTCAGATATGGGACCCCAGCTTCATAAACATTGTGAAGCTCTCTGAATTAGTCACTTCACACAATACTCTTAAGGGAGTTTTAATCAGACTCTGTTGTGCAGGGGCTCATCCTGAATGGATTTAGCCTGGAGAAATCACCCTACTCAGAAATGCCTTTTTTTTTTTTTTTTTTTTTTTTTTTTTTTTTTTTTTTTTTTTACCCTCCTCTCTCCTGGAGATCAGTACAGCAAAAGAAGAGAAGATGTCAAGCAAGAGCAGGCCAGTCAAAGCAGTATTGTGCTCCATATGAAACACTCTTGAAGCATGTTCACTATAAGCTACTGCAAACCACATACTTTTTCAGCAGACTGGAGGACCAGTTCCCAGCTGGAGGGAAGCACTGGTCATGTAAAGAGAATGCGGACATCACAACTGAGAGCAGAACCTCCCTATCACTCATGTATGTGAGTGACACATATTTTCCAACAAGCCAAAACGTTTTTGTGTTTTTCAGACTGCTCAAACTCCTCTTCCCAGGGGTCAAAGAAAACAGGCTAAACTCAGAGGTGGAATTTACTGCATCAAGGCTTATATCAGGATGGAGAGTGACTCATCATCCCTCACCTCTGCAGATGGCTGCCCTGTGTATTTGGGAGTGTGCACAAGTTTCCTGTGCAGCTGGGGCAGAAGGGTGCAGCAGAAACCAGCCCATGCCTGCGTGAGCCCCGCCACAACTGGTGACAAACTCTGCTCTGCCGGGCACTATGGGGCTCTCCTGGGACACGCTGCCAGCACAGTAGATGAGCAGTATCACAAAACCAAGCAGTATCACCAGCATAGCTTTTGTCATCACTGTTTTCCTCCAGAATGGAAATGGGAGGTTTGTGAGTTTGCCCCTTTTGCATACCATAGGACATTTCATGTTCTATCTAGCAGTGTGTACCATAGCCCTCACCATTTCAAAGTATCCTCATATAAGATGTGCTTTGAAATCATGGTCTCGGCATGGAAAAGAAAAAAAGTAGCAAACTTTGAAAGGTTTCCTATAGGATTTTATGACTAGGGAATTATGAGTGGCAAATTGTTCCAGGAGGCTTAAAGTTTCTCAGGTGTGCATGTGCAAAAAGACCTGTCAAAAAATCAGAGTTCCTTTACATGAAGCTCTTCTTGGCTGATTTGCTCTATCAACAGGGTATGTTGTACTGATCCTCAAGGAGCAGGAGGAGCTAAGTGTTTCTGAAATCCTCCTGCTGTGTCATTTTGAAAAGTGGTATTCATGTAATGTGTACCCTGGATCTCTTATCGTCAAGTCATTGTTCTGAATATTTCTGAAATCCTCATGCTGTGTTGTTTTGAGAATAGGTATTCAAGTACCACAGATTGCTTAGTGCTGAGCCATTTCTTTCCTCTGTCAGAGATGACAGAATGAAGCAGATGACAATATGGCTGGCAGTGGTGGAGAAAATGCTATTGAAACTCATCAGAGGCAGGATCCAGGGTCCCTTACTGAGATATTATTTGATGAATTGGGATGCACATGGATTAACAGGGAGATGATCCTGTCTTAACCAGCAGATATAATTTTTGTTTTGAGGCAAGAGTGCAAAGAACTAGCAAGAGGCAGCCAGAGATATAATTTATGCAGGCTTCATTATGCTTTTGCAACAGCAACAAATGCAAAAAGGCTAATGTGTGAGGTCAGCAGTATGGCACAGGGGGTGATGTGCTCGAATGGATTAAGGGGCGGCCTCACTGGAGACTACAGAGAGATTGTACTGCTTTGGTGTGACCTGAATGGGGGACCAGAGCATTACATGGACAAGAACTGGACGAGATTTGTTACTCTTATTCAGACCATTTATCTGAAGCATAAGGAAGATGAAAACACTATAAAGCAAAAATATTTGCAGATAATGCAGAAATAGGGAGCGCTGCCACTACAAAGAAGCTACATGTGTGAATGGGAAGATGAATGACCTAGATAAAACTAAAGTAATGAGGAGCTGGACAGAACAGAGGACCAGACTCTGAAATATCATACTATGCAGAAATGCAGTTCAGGAAAATTTAGTTCATGGGTAGCAGAAGAATTTGAAAGATTAAAACTGGTGCATAAATGTGTAGAAATTTATAGAGATCTTTGCAATTATTACATAATGGGTTTAAGTTTCTAGAAATTACCCCCCTTTAGTACTGCACAGACCAGGCCTGTACTATCATCCTAATTTCTGATCAACTGAGATTAAAGAATTATTATTGTGATAGACAAAGATATAGCAAGAGAAAGCAGAATAATGCAGGGATGGGGGAAAGTAGTTGTCCCAAATATACCAAAGAAATTAGGGTTGTACTCTGTTGAAAGAGAAGACTGAGAGGTGAGATCATTTTGCTCCTTGAAGATCTTGAGGGAATAGGAAGAATGGTTGATGCAAGACAGTTTGAATCTCTGTCAAATGCAAGAAGCAGAGGGCACAAATTAAAGTTTTGCATTATGTGGAGGGAGGTCCCGCAAGGAATTTAGTTTAGAATTCCTTTATGCAGAGAGCAGATAATATACAAGATGCTGAAAAGTGCACTCTGCTATACAAAAAGCCCAATGGGAACACAAATTTTTACTGCTATGTTCCCCAAAGCCATATCTTTGTCTGAAGAGTGCTTTAAAGACAGCACCATTCTTCTACAGAATACAGGAGAGGGCTATAAGAAAAAATAACCCATCTCATCCTCATGAGAATACTCAAAGTGTTTCTCCTGGCTTATTGGTAGCATTTTTGGAGAGACTGGATGTCTGAACCCTTTCAAAAATTTTGGCTGTGAAGGAATTGTTGCCTGGAAGAGTCAGTGGAGTGGCTTTGAAATTACACAGGACTGGAACTGAAATTATGAGAGCCCTTTGGGACATAGGAGTGAGAAGACTGAATTTCTGCTTTGACTTAGTTCTTGCAAGTTTGAAAGGATTAATAATACTGCAGCAGAGGAGATAAAAAGCACATGACAAAGTCTGTAAGACACAAATGAAATGTGGCATTATTTGAGTGACCCTAAAAAAATTACTCAGATGATACATAAGAAAAGGATTTATTTGGGATAGACCTGATTGTGCAATGGATGGAGATGAATTTACTTGTTCCCCTGGCACTTAGGTGAAGGGTGGATGAAAATCTGAAGTTTAATAACAAGAAAGTCCTGAATTCCCCCATCTGCCCTTTCCCTTTCCCTTCCTTCTCTCTCTTATTGAAAGAAATCTGCAGGGTATTGGCTTACTGAAAATAAACAAATTCATTAGTTTTTACTCCACTAAATTTTCTCAAATTTTTTTTTTATGCAAAGCAAACACTCACAAAATATTTGAAAAAAAAAAAGTCTGTCTCAAAAAATGTGTTTGGCTGCTCTTCTGCCCCTTTTCATTAGGGGATCTGTGGGCTTCCAGCATTTGAAGGATGCCTTAACCTGTCAGTGACATCTGCTAGGATATTACATCTCCACCTTGCACACAAACTGCTTGCAAGAGAGTCTGAATCCAAACCTCTGAAGCAGAGCAGCAGCTGTAAATGAGTCTTTCATACAAAATAGAAAAGAACTAACCCTATTACTCTACACATCCAAAAAATGTAGCCTACATTTCTTTGATGTCTGCAACTTGGTTTTCCCTTTCTTCCCTCAGTGCATGCACTGTCGAGCATCACTTGCTGACACCAAGAGAATTGAATGCACAAAGACAAGCAGAAAGGCACCTGATCCAGTCATTTACAGCATAGAGTATATACTGCTGTACAGTGAATTATTTTTACATAGGTAATTAATAATGGAGAAACAATGTAGTGACAGTGTAAGTCCCAGGGGAGAAAATTGTCAGCCTATTTATTCATTTATTCTTTGTTAACTAAATTGATGGGATAGTCTGATGCCTTTCTGGATTCCACATGGATGATGAAACTGCAAACAAGTTTCATTTAAATAACAGGCAAATCTTCCAATTAGTCAAAGCCTAATTCTTATGCCTTGAAATGATGAACTACATGTACTGTGACCTCTGTCAGTTTGAAGGGGAAAAAGCTGTCGACCAAAAACCCAAGACATTGATCTGAGCATTTTAGGCACCAATTCAAATACATTAATCTAGTGTGATTTGCCAAGATTCTGTAACTGTCTTCTGGATTCCTAGGTTCATGTTAAATGGGATATCATTAATTCTTTCATATAAACTCATCTTTTAGCTGTTGGAGAATTTAGTGTAACTAAAGCACTGTTCTCAAGAGTATGTGGAGGATAGCACTGGATTCTGCCCTCTGATGCATGGCCATATTCACTCTTCTGTGTGGTTTATGCTTCCAGAAATTGCACCTTGCACAGCAGCTGAAACCCCAGGTTCAGTAGGGGAAGGATTTTGATAGTAACAAAGTGTTACTAATCTAAATACAGATTAATGTCCGCGGACCACAAACACAAAACAAATATCCCATGTCCATTTCTGTTGTGAGACAGGCATTTCTGCAGGAAAAAATGTGAGCTCCCAAGATGTGCTTTTTAAGTAAAAAGGTTGCATTTTTTTCAGGCTTAACCTTTCTCTCAGATTTCGTCTGCCTTTGCATGTTTATTTTCTCATCTTTGTAAGTTAAGGAGTACCTCTACTTCAGTTTCTTGCATTTTTAAAATGCAAGCTGTTGGCTAGCACATGTGGGGCAAAAACTCCCAGAGCACAGTGAGTAAAGCAGGATTTTTGCTATAACTAGCTACAGCTGAATCATGATAGATCATGCTATTTCATTGAATTAATCTTCTGAATATTAGATTTAAGAAGCTGTGTCAGGTTGAAATATTGTAATATCTCTGATGTAATCCATTGTAATCCATTGTTGGAAGTTTTGAGGGGGAGAGGGAAGTGAGAGAAAGGGCTGGCTTGTGTTGGATACCCAGTAACCTGCACAAACTCTTGGAGCTGGCAGCAGAGCTGCAGTCTCAACACTAGTTTCAGCCTGGGAGCAATTGACACTCTCTGTACCAGCTATTTGGCTGGAACTTAAATATGTCACTTGGCACTGAGAGTCGATAAAAGCCCTGTTATTTTCCAGGCTGAGAGCTAAACGAGACTGTAGACTTCCTAAACCATTGCATAGTGCTTATAAGGAATTGTTGGTTTATCTGAAGTAATTTAATCAACCTGATCATTAGATGAATTTGCTACTTCCACACTTTATTCTAATTGTGTTTGCTTATTTGCATATTATACTTTTGTCCAGTTATTTAGCTCTAATTAATAAATTGGAAACAAGCATGCTGCAAATGCTTCCCAAAGAGGATCTTCCTGAAATGGAGGAGTCTGCAGGGAAAATGAGCAGGACAGCAAGGCTGGAATATGTTCTCCAGAGCCATTCTTGCAGACTACTGAAATCTGGGGCTGGAGCTGGAAAATCTGCCATCCATTGAAGGCCTGACATCTAAGGCTAATACATTTCCTCTCCCAAGTCTGCGTGTACTGCATAAGTTCTGCGTTATTTGTAGGGAGATTTTTAATGTTTGGGACATAAACACTGTTGAGAACAGTAAAACACTTACTGTTAAACCAAAAGAATATGTCAAGGAGACCTAACATGTGCCCCTTCACTAATTCTCAGGGTCCTTTTCTTTCCATGTTCCCCTATTACAGTGCTCTTTGTGACTGCACTGTCCATCACATCCCGCTTCACTTCCAAGCTGGTGGATAAAGCAAGGCCTTCCTGCAGAGCAACACCAGAGTTCATGGTATAAAGCTTTCACTGTGACAGCTGCAAACTCAATGCTTTTTTAAGAGGAAGAAGTGTTTTTTATAGACTAGGTTTTTTAGGCTGAAGTAAATAACCTTACTTTTGTTCTATTCAAGGACCTTTTATATGTGCTCGTTTTTTGTCATTTCCTGAGTATGGAGATATCCTCTAACTGAGAGATGGAATGAATGTTGTCATTTCTATTGCCAAGCCAGTAGCATTTTATGTGCCGTGTATTGAAGTAAGACTGATGCTTGGCACAGCTTTGCAGTGCAGTGATCTTGTGTAGCTGCTGTCAGGAGTAAGGTGCTGACTTTGAAGGAAGCCAGACTGGAATTTAAATGCACCATACTATTTATGCAGGAACACATTACTAAATATGACCAAGAAAAGTTAACTTTGAAGTTTTGGAGAGTGTGTACTTCTCCCTCACTTATTTTGTATTGGGATGAAGTCCAAATCTTTTGTAACAAAAATCTGGATGCTACACATATAAACAGTCTTTGGAAGCAGCATCTGGTCTTTGAGTTGCTCTTATACATTGGTCTCAAGAAAGATGTATCCTTCCTCTCTGGGTTGAACCACCATGCAGCATATAGAGAGCAGACAAAGGGCCTCAGACTCACTGGCTGGTAGGAGAGGCCAGGTCAGAGATAGTGTAGTGGGGTGTTGTTTTTGTTGTCCACACTGGTGGATTATGAGGGTGCTCCCAGCCCTCCTTAGGCCCGTGTCACCTCCTCCTCTGAAGTTAAGCCCCGGCTGAACCTTGGAGGATGGAACTGGTGAGCCTCTGTACTCATGGGCATACAGAGGAGGCTGTGTGAAACCCAGGGAGGTGGGACAATGGGAGAGGGACCAGTGGGAACCAGTCATGCTCTGCTACTTCTCCTGCCCACTCAGGGCTGGAGAAGTGCCAGGAGGCACCCAACAAGTCATGGTGTTGGCTGTTCCCCACTGCATCTCATACTGGGTCTGAGCCTCTTCTGCAGGAGCTCTTCCATTCTGAACAGGTCCTTAGTCACTGCAGCAGGGCTGGAGCTGCCTTGTCTTGTACAGACATGAATTCCCCAGTATTGGGCTGGTGGCTCTTCTGAGGAGGAAGCTCTGGTCTCCTATTATCTTCCTTTGAATGTTTTGTGCTGCTTAAAACTTGGACATTTGTTCCCGTTAAACATTTTAATGTTTAATTTGTGGAAAAAACTCCTGATTAAGTCAAGTTTCAGTCTTATAGATTCTACCAGCCTTCTCTGTTTTAGCAGATGCTGCTGTTATAAAATGCCTCTGGAAATATTTTATTTTGAGCTTTTTTAATTTGGAGAAAAATATGACTGTGACAGGGAATGGTGTCCATCAGAGAGGTAGAGGTTATGTGGAAGCTGAAGCAGTAAAGTTCTCAGAGAAGAACAAGACAAGAAGGACAGCATGTAGTTCAAGAGAACTGAAAAGGAAAGGGAAGATAAATTCATGAAAAACTGTGTAAGCATTCAAAATAGTTGAACTAAAATATACTCATTACAGCATGAATTGTGCACCAGCCTCTCTGGATTTTAGTAACCTGAGAGCATAAGGAGTTAATTTTTTTCTGCCTTGTTTACTGTTTTTCTACCCCACTGTGAGTTATTTTTTTAGTGTCAGATCTACATTGACACTTATATCAAAAAGCCTGTGATTTAACTTGATAGATCAGCTACTGTGAGGGGGTAAGGGTGGGTAACTGACCCTACTATTGAGATATATGATGCTTATTTAGAGAAATGACATATATGCTTGATGAGATATACAGACGCAAACTGCAAACTTCTGATTCAAGGTTACTTACAAAAAAGAGTAGAAAAATAAGAGGTTTTTTTTTTTAAGTTATGCCCTCCTTTCTTTTACTTAAGATAGAAATAGACAGTTTTCAACATTAGAAATGTATACTGAGGATGACTCAGGGAACAGATGACCTGTGATACCACTTGACTCTTACATGGGCACAATTCAGCAGGGGTAATGGCTTTAGTTAGGGGGTGGTGGTGGAATTTGGAGTTCTTGTTTATGTTTACAGAAGTACAACTTCAGTTCATACTTACAGAGGATGCCACTCTTGAGATTAGGAGATTCCCCATTGTTTCATGTAACATTTCAAAAAGGTGATTTGTGGGAAATAATGCTCTCCTGAGGTGTTTTTTGGATTCTAACTATTTGAAAGAGAGTCAAGAAAGAGATCCATAAGCTTCAATAATATCTTAGTTGAAAAGTCAAAACCTTTTAAACCACAACTGAAGATAGAGGAACATTCTTCAGTGTGGTTGGATGGGAATTCTCCATTTTCTCTTTCAAGGGAAAGTGCTGATTTGCTGTAAGAATTTCAGAAAATGAGCGGTTTCATTTAAGTCAATTATTTGCTAATAAATCACAAGTGCAATAAGAAATATCTACTTTACTATGAACAAAATTATAAACATTGATTTTTCCAGTTAGAAACAACTTTTTCTTTTGTATAGTAATGATTAAGTCAAACGAAACATTCAGTTAAATACAACTGAAGTTTTGGCTGTTTCTGTTTGCAGAAAAAAAATCCTTTGCCTCTGAAACTATTCTCTGATTCTATGAGATTTTTTTTTTGAGGCTGGAAAAACAACTTCAATATCAAATCTTTATGGATATGAAAATTATTTGCTGCCTAGCCCTTCTTTCTAACGTCTTGATATCTCTCTCAAAGTTTACAAATAGACAAATTTCTCTGCATTTCTTTGTGACAGAGAGAAGATTGTTAACCTGACTAGAGATTTAGAATTTGTTGATTTTTTTGCCCCACACAGGCTCCGTTGTGAAGAACTGTGGCATGATGCTTATCTTACAGTTTTCAATATAAAAAAATTTAAAAACCCCCACAAATGCTGGAAATATGCATCACAACTCTGCATGGTGGCTGAAAGAGTCTGAAAATCTATGGCCCAGTATGTTTCCCATTTGTGGTTATTTTGTATATTATTTATTCTTTTTGTCTGTTTATGACTGTTTTTAAATGGCTCACATAAGATCTTCTTTAAATCTCTTGCCTTTTACTAGACCAAAATCTCCCGACCATCAGAAAATGGATTATTTTGGGAGGAGTTCTTAATGAACTGAAAATTAAAAACTAGGCCATTAATCCTTAACAATGGGTGAAAATTCTTCACATTAGTCTTTATTGTCTTAGTGTCATTGGAAATTAAGATAGGAGAATCTTTCATGAAAAGCATCAAAAACAGCCAGAGCAGAAGAAAACAAATTTAAGGAAAGATGCTTGAATACCAAAAAACTGGAGTGATGAGTGATCTTCATCAAGCTCAGGGGTTTGGGTGAGACTACCTATTCTCACGTACTGAGAATTTTTTTTCTGAAAACAGACTGTAGCAGCAGGGTTTTTTGGTCTCCAGTTAGACCTATCCAAGCTGTGTGAAGAGATTTTGGCTTTGTCTGGTAGAAGTTCTCCTGGTTGACTGCCATCTCAAAAACTTGAAGAAAGCTTCTTGGGGAGTAGCAATCTACAGAAACTTCCAGACATAATAGATAATTTGTGGAGGGACACTTTTGTTTATTTTGTTTTGCTTTTTCCTCCCTTGCCCTTAAGATGGTACATCCAGCTGTATTATTTACCTGGAAACAGTTGATTTCCAGCAAGGAATCACATGCTAATACTTTATTAATGCATTATGCAGCCATCACACCAAGACACTGGAGGAAGTAACTATGATATAGCTCTCCAATATGACTAAATGAAACAAGGGGACTTAGAACAGTTTGATGCAGCCTCCTTTAAAATTACTGAGGCCATTTGGAAGCCCTTTGCAGCTTCAATTGCAGTCCTACAACTACCTATGGTTATTCATTAATCAGATACTTATAAATATGCAAGGAATTGGGAAGGACCTTCAATCTGTAAGCAACCCACCTGCCAGAACCTGTAATTGGAGCTGCTGTATTTCTGAAGGTATCAGACCTGCTGAGCATGGGCACCCCGGTGGATGTGTGTTAGAGTTACAAGATGACTGCAAACCCTAGGCAAACATAAAATAATCTTGAAATATGTCCAGAACAAACAGAGCATGTCTGGGAGAACTCATTTATCCAAAATAGGCCTAACAATGATGCTTTACATTGAGAATTACAGGCAAAACTAGTAGTATTGTACTGGAGTCTTGAACCTTGCCATTTCATGCAACAAGACAAAGAGGACTTGTGAATCAGATGAGTGCAGATCACTGCAGTTATGTGTGAATTCAAATTGGTCTCGTTAGCCACTGGGTTAACAGGGCAGCACATGGCAATTTCCAGGACAGTGACAGGTCCTACACCTAGACAGTGAGAACAAAGAAATGCCTTGGATCCTGTCTGTTTCAAATTTGGTATTTGTAAGAATTAAAATAGTCTTTCAAAACTTGGCAGCAGCTTTTAGTATTAATTTTCAAGCTGCTGTTAATTTTCAACAGCATTTTCATTTCAAGCTGCTGTTTGCTGTGACTGTTTAGCAGGTATGTATTAATATCAATGTAATACTTCTGAACTTGCTTTGGATGTCCCTATTGTGGGCAATGCTGAGCAGGTTGTGTCTCGTTTTTGGTATTTAACTCCCCTTTCTGATTCTTCAGCAGAATAGAAATTGGGCTTGTGATTTCTTCCACAGCACTTCTGCAATACAGTTTTTATTACAAATGATGCCACTTTAGGCAGGATAGACACAAGCAAACTGTAAACTCAGAATTGCCCATTGTAATCAAATTGGCTATTTTCCAGACAATTCACAGTCTCTCTCCCAGTGTGACCTTTCAGAGCCCTGCGCTCAGCAAAAGAAGGGTATATTACCTTTCATGCACTAGTGTTCATTTTCAGGAGAAAGCCAGGATTATTGTTCAAATTCTGTACAATTACACCTGAGCACCTCATTGTTTTTGGGGGGATGGGGGGGCACATACAAAAGAGTCGGGCTGGCATTTGGTACAGAGATGTGTCTGGCCTTACACACAGCAGGGCAGACACACAAAATACTAAAAGCACACTCTGCAATAAATATGTGACAAACTGAATGCCTAGAAAGAGAATGGATACTGTCCTATTAGTCTGTTTATTCTCACCAAGCTGTTCTGATGCTTTCCAGAGGTGTACTTGGACATAATGTATATGTTGAGCAGGCAGTGGGGACAGATGAGACAAAGAGGATAACTTATTTTAGGTGTTACCTAAACAGGTAAAAGAGCAAATGAGATCTGGAGTTAGGGATCCTTTGAATTGGGGAATTTGGGGTCTAAACTCTTTCCCATTTTCCTGTTTTCTCCCCCATTATTATAGCTGGTCTTAGAAATTAAGAAAAATCCAAACAGTGATAGATTACCCAGAAGAAAATTATTTACATGAAAACTCCTGCCTAAGCATATTTTTTTTCTGAGATGACATCTGCTTTGAAAATACAGCACAATTTAATCTCAGATGTAAAAGTAACACCCTTGCCTTTTCTTTTTTTTTTTTTTCCTGACACCAGGAGATGCATAACTTGCTGACAGTATGTGGTTAATAGCTGTATCAGTCAATCCTAAATAGTCTATAAATCTATGTACACTGTAAAATACCATTGATTTATGTAATTGGGAATTTTTAACAATACAATTTTGTGTAACCATGTTTTTTTTTCCCTATTCAGAACCATCTTCCTTGTGAATCTGGAAGCAGTCTCTGATTGTACAGAGCCTCTATGTATTCCATCCTCGTGCTTCCCCTGGAGTATAAGTTATGATATATCAGCATTGTCTTTGAGGTCTACCAGATCTGTGGATATGCAATATACTGAAGTGTGGAGATGGAATGAAGTTGAAAGGATTCATGAATAAAATGTAAGTGGGTGATACTTCAAACTAAAGTACAAATGCTGCATTGTCTAAATTGAAAGAAATAGCTCCTTTTGCTCAAGTAGAAGCAGTAGCAGTAACAAAAAGCCAGGATTATTGTGGCCTTTGGTCTGGGATTCAACTGTTATCTGGCAGTGGCATACAGAGGTGCTGGAATACTTTCTTTCCATGTGATAGTCGTAGATGAGCTTTGGTGAAGAAAGTAAATACTGTACTGGGTGTATAGAGACTCTTACAGATCTGTGTGAGAAACTTTGTCAACTCCAAGCAGTCCCCCACAACCTGCAGCACCCACAGAAATAAATAAGGCTTTCAATCCAGAATTAATGATAAATGGAATGAGCTATTCTGCCCCTGGCATTGTCAATTTTCTCTTCCTTTTCAGGAACCTGATTATTCATACTTAGTATACAAACATAGCGCATGAGGTAAATAGGTACCAAGGCTAGTGCTGGTTTTGAACATAGATCATCATTTTACTTACTCCCTTACATCATTTAACTCTGTTCTGGTGACCCTGGGACCTGGTAATACACACTGCAACCAATAACCATAACTCCATGATCCGTATAGAATACCTGAAGGATGGTGGCAAGTATGTAATTTATTACCTTCTGTAGTGCTGTGTTATTATTATTTGACTGTTATAGCATTCATAGTTTGACAGATTCCTATTAGCCAGTCAGTCAGAGTATGTAGTGTATTATTTTACCAATACCTGATGCATATCAATAAAGTGGGTGAACACTGCTATAAAAGAACAGCTGAATTGGCTGGGATGTTGTAATCTCCCATTCCAAGTTCTCACCTGAAACATCAGTTTAAGCTGACTGATACTTTTGTAAGGCTTAGAAATGTCTGGTTAACTTTCTTCTTTCTTTGTCCTGAATCCTTGAAAAGAAGTGTCAAAACAGTACAAGAGGTTATTTTTACCGAACTACCATTCCAACAGGAGAAGCGAAATTCATGAGAAACCTTGTTCTGTGAGACAACCTGTTCTCACAATATTTCCAGCCCATTAACTCAAGAATCAGATTGTTTGGATTAGGTTTGCACAAACAGCCAAGCTTTTCAGGTGCTTATCCAAAAGGCATTGAACCAAATCTTTTGAGGTTTCCCCACATACTTAATATATTATGCAAATATTTACTATATGCAGAGAGGAGAGCAAGATGGGAAAATCTCCTTGTCCAGGACAAGCAGAATTAGTTACTGCATGATTTCTGCTGGCTAGAGAAAAACATAAAGAAGGAGAGGAAGCACAGACAGAAAGTGTCACAAGATTGAGGGTGACTAAGGGGAATCCTGAAGCTGGAAAGCAGTGAGCTGCTGGAAGGTAGGGAGAGGAGATGGAGCTCCATATACCCATGAAACAGTCTCTCAAATTACGGGGAATACAGAACTAATAAAAGAAAAGGATATGAGCAGGGATAGCTGTGATTCTGGACAGGGGAGCTGGATAATACAACCCCCATGCCTGCATGTTGCCAGAGCTCAGGTCACAGCTAATGGTCTCATGGGGGCCACAGCAGAGCTGAGCTTGGGGTGTCAATCCTGCAAGGGACACATGCTGTGCTGTTCTCCTGGGGGCAGAGGAGCTGCCTGCAGACTGTTACATCCCTGCTTGTACACTTCATCCTCCTGCATTTCTGAGAGACAGAGCTTAGATCAGCCAGTGATGCTTATTTCAGGATTGTGAAGTATAATGTTCTTATTAGATGCAATACATCTAAAGAGTATTGATCAAAAATTAAGAAGATACGTAGCAAAAATTGCATTTTTTCTGTTATTTCCATTGCACAGCCAACCTGACACAACACGTATATAATTCAACCATGCTGTCAGTTTTGACTAGGATAGTAATCAATACGATCTTGCAAACTTTATTCAAGGTCTCTGAAACAAAGCACTTGTTATTATATAGATTCTTACCTAATGCTTTGCAGCAGTATGTTAACAAGCTGATAGGAAGAGTAAATCCTTAAGAAGAAAGAGTCTGACTCTAAAAAGACCATGATTTCTGCCTCACCCAAAGTACCACTGGCAGTAGAATAGAGAGAAGGGACTGTGTATAGGGTAGTCCTACTGCTTCTGCTCCTGAGGGGTGATATAAAGTACCAGTAGAGCTGTGTACCTTCACAATTTCATTAATGGTCAAGCAAATAAAGTATAATACTTTGTGTTACTTCATGAGGAACTGCTAAGCAGAGATGTAATAATCAAGAGCTGCAGAGAGGCTCTTTTTTGACTAAAGGAAATTTCTACAAACACTTAAACTGCTGGTGGAAAGAGAACAGAATTCTATGAAGTCATGGGAGGGAGTCAAACTGTTGCTTGCAATTCTGGTTAGCTGACCTGAGCTAAAACACAGGGTAAGCTTCTCTTCAGCTAGTTTTAGACATATATATGGTAATAATTTAAGGATTAGCTTCACTGTAGAATTTCTTTGTACTCTGTAGAGAGAAAAATGGCATTTTTAGGGAGAGATTTTTTTTACTGGTTTTAGGTGTCTTCTGTTGGATAAACTGATTTGGGACCTCATATTTATGATTCTCATAAATGAATATAAGATTCAGCAAAAGTGACCAAACATGGCAATGTCTAATCAGAAGAATATTTCCCTCTCCCTCACCAATGACGTTAACATTTTATTCATTGTATCTTTCATCAGCTTTGGTATCACAATAATGTTTTGTATGAAGGCACTCAAATTTTTGAAATAAACTCACAAGAGATGCTTTGTTTTCTGGTCAGCTTAACAAGCTGCCCAAGCAAGTGGTGGAATCACTATCCCTGGAAATGTTCAAAAAATGTGTGGGTATGACACTTGGGGATATGGTTTAGTGGTGCACAGGGTGTGCTAGGTTAATGGTTGGACTCAATGATCTTACAAGTGTTTTCTAACCTTAACTGTTCTATGAATAGATGACTCTATTATTTTTAATAGGCTTTATTAACCTTGGGTGACTGGCAGAAAATATGCCAGTTACCACATCTTCTCCCACAGTGTTTAAAAATGTCTTTGAGAGGAACATGCACAGGATGTTCCTCTACATAATTTTCTTCCACATCTTTGATACCAATCAAAACATTGTTCCTCAGGGGCACACCACTGGGTTTGCATTTTGATGCCCCTCTAGGCAAACTAAGGGCATGTGTGGAAAGAAGAGGGGAAGATCATTATCACAGTGTCTCCAGTGAATCCATGTGCAAGATGAGGCGCCACTGGGTGGGACAGTGCTGTCAGTGAGACTGGATTGGTGGTGCTGCTCCAGAGAGGCTGCCCTGCCTCTTCCATAGACATGCTAGCTCTCAGACATTACATTCAGGAAGGATTTCAGCACAGACAACCTACTGGAGTAGCTATTCAGGGTCCCTGGCAATCCTGTACACGGGGTGGCTTCAGTGACAGCTCTGCTATTTCTATGGAGTTTACTGTGTTCTAGCAGTTCTGCAGCTGCCCCTCCACAGACAGCCAAGACAAACCCTTCAACAGGGAAGCTGAGCTAGATATCTCACATGTGTGTAGTGCTCAAGACTAAGGAGGTGGACAGACTTTAAAGTACTAAAATTTGTCCCAGTGAAGTGTCATTAAGTGTGCCTCACTAAGCACAAGCCCGCAGTAAATAGAAAGGGATCTGCTGCATCACCAAATGAAGTCCTCAAAAATCTCAGAAAAACATGTATTATAATAATTCCATTGTAGGAAGAACCAGTTCCATCTTAAAAGTATGATCTTCTGCTGTTTCCACTTTTTTTTTTTTTTAATTTTTTTTATTTTATTAATTGCTCACAGAAGGTGCAGGTGCCTGTAAAGAGTCATCAGAAAGTGCAGTTACTCAGAAAATTTTCCACTTCCAGCTCACGATCCCTAAATGTCACAATTTCTGAGTGCTTACAGGGGTTTTCAGGTCTGGGTAAACTCTAGCTGGAAGCACATAATTAAAGCAGCCTTAAATCATACATTAAATATTCTCAGCCAAACAGCAGATACTCCTCTTCTTACTGTTTTATACTGACCATTTTATTCAACTCCGTCACATTATCCACTCAGCACTAGGCTTTTGAGTTTCTCTTTGAAGATGCCTGAACCTCTTCCCTGATGGCATGGAGATGCTAATTTAGGATTAGCTGATGCTGAGGCTAAGTATCTATTTGTAGATACTGTAATATTTAACACAGACATCTAAAGGAGGGTCTCTGATTCTTGCTCTTTTTCATTTAGTACTCTTCATAAATGCTGAGGAAACCATGGATGGAGAAACTGCATCTACATTGTCTTCATCACAAAGATTAATGCTTCAACCAAGCCAGAACTGATGCACAGAAATAAACTGGTACTTAATTGCTTGTTCCTATTGCAAAATGTATGTTTTAGATCTAAGGAGAGCTTCTTCCTCTGTGTGGAAACAAGCACCTCAAAAGTGAAAACTAAAAATATGTAGCTTTCTCCAAAATAGTTCTTTATACTTTTCTTCCCCTAAGAAATTTTCTGTGCTGAACAGTTAAGCTGAAAGTGAAACTTTGTTTTTGTTGAAGGAGCCAGCAATATGTATTCTGAATCAGTACAACAGCCCTCCTCTCATGGGAAGCATTCAGGGCCAAATGTCATGTCCATCGTACGATGCTGAGTAGAAATTACAGGGCTGTGGCTCACATAACATACCCTTTCCACTAACCAAAATGAAACGTGTCATAGTGGAAGGATAAATGGCAATCTTTGGCTGTCATGCACTAGGTTCTTATTATAGACACAGAGATAATGAAACTAATGTATCCTGAGGCAGTGTTGCTTAAAAGAGTATCAGAAGAGGAGAATGTGTGCTGAATTTCATTTACTGAGACTTTTTCTGATGTGACTGGGGCTAAATTTTGGTGAACTATATAGAGCCTTAGTCCTTCACAAGTGAAGTGGTGTTTTGACAAATGGCAAAAGGATAACTCTGCACAGGGTTTGGCCACCTATTTCTGAAGCTTTTTTTTTTTGGTCAGGAAATGTATGCATGCTTATGTGACCGTTTTTATCATCAATCAGTCCTTCACTGAGGTAAACAAAGTAGAGGGTAGTCTGGGAGGAATTGAACCCCATACAAGTTTTCAAAGAAATGATTGTATCTGTTAAGCAAGTGGTAGAGAGGATGGCAACAGCTGATCCAGAAACTCATAAGGTCAACTGATGCAACTTCTGAAGATGATCAGATGTGACAGAAATGAAGCTCCTCTTATAACTTATCAAGAGTATATATGTTTGGTTTTAGATACATTCTTGGATATGAGATATTGCCTTGTGCCTCTTCCCTCCTGATAGACTGGTGTTTTCACTGTGCAAGTTAGGGCACCTGCATTTATTTCACGACTCCTTGTGCAAGCAATCTGTAGGCTGGACTTCAGTGTCTAAGTGGGCATGCTGTCTCTGTCCAGCAGCTGAAAGAACCTATTGTAATGTACAGGAAGCATGTTAATCCTCATAATTAGCACAGTTCTGGGGTCAATACAGGTGAAGAGATTTCAAACACCTTTTAATTTTATCTGTGATATTTTTTTCATTTTCTCGCCACCTTTATTTCCTCTCACAGTAGCTACTCAACATAACTTCCTCCTCATGCTTCAAATGCTGTTGTGTCACTGAGAATTGTAAAGAGAGCAAAACATTCTGAAAGGAAAATTTTGATATGGAAAAGCTGTCTTAGGAGAGTATTTTTTTTTAATTATTATTATTAATCCAGGAAAATAGCCTGAGATTTAGAAGGGGACACACCTTATTCTGCTGAAACTTTGATGTTTTTGTGATCCCAAGAGTTTTTTAAAAAAACTGCATAAAGCCCCATGCCCCATTGGTCTACATGGCATTTGTTATCTACATTAGGCTGCTACTCAGAATCATCATCAAGGACTGAATGCTGTTATACTGGGCACACTTCAAATATATAAAAGGTGACTCCTGTCTTTAGAGTTTAAGCTTTCAATCTGACTGGCTTACTAGCATGTTATAACAGTCCTGTCTCTGGCATGCTGATTTGTGGCCTTGATCAAATCACTTAGCCTTTTACTTGCTTAAAAAAACCTACTCCTGCACTTGAATGCATGATAAGTCAATAGAGTCACTCACATATGCAGAGGAGGTGTATAGGACTGAAATCCTGGCCATGCAAGCAACATCCTCTTCCTGAGGAGCCTATTCTGCTCTACTTCCTGGCTGAGCTGCTTGGGTAAGAGCTTTTTTCATCCACTTATGTCAAAATGAGTCATTCTAAAACTCTCCACCTCTGAACCCCATTATTTTAGCTACCTGGTTTCTTTGGGTTGATTCAGATTTGGGAGAAAACCTAAAGATGAGTTCAAGTAGCATATCTGACTGGGTGACAAGTTTGATTAGATGGACGTCAGCTAGGCTGGAGCAGACTGAGCTGCAAACCTTTGAAGTCAGCCTATCTGTACCTAAAGAGACCTATTAGGACATACTGCCTTAATCCTTTTATTTCTGGAGTCTGAGCTACATTCTTGGCACAGAAAACTAGAGTATGCTGGTTCTTGTCTCTGCAGACTGATGCCCTTAAAAATTTCAGAGAAACACACTGACTCTTCCAGGTGAAAGGTCAAAACTGGCCTATTGCTCTCATCTCTATGTTGTTTTAAAAAGACATTCAAGAAAGGAGCATATTTGGGTCAAGATAAGGAGCAGAATAGTGGTGCAGAAGTAAGGACTGGAAACATAAGGAGCAAAAAGTACTTGGTTTGAGTAGCAAATGCTCACCTAGAATGAGCAGCAGTGGAAATGGCAGTTGTGGAAGGCAATCCTATATTTGATGTGGAAGGAACATATGCGATGGGAAGATATGAGCCATGGAGCAGATCAGATGACTGCAGCAGCTGAGCTGTGAATAAGGTGGAGTTGAGGAAGAGAGCTGCTGGGAATCCCAGGTGGAAGAAAAGATAGTGTCAGAACCCTGGAGGAGTCTCTGGGTGAGAATGCATAAACATTTAGAAATGGGAGAAGAAAGAAATGAAATAGAAGTTAGTGAGAGCTTGGATGTTGGAAAGAGTAAGAATACTACAACAAGCAAAAAACAACAACAACAACAACAACAACAACAACAACAACAACAACAACCCCTTGCTTCTTTAGGAGAGGCTTCTCATAAATATATTTGTCCACAGAGTTGATAGCTACTTAAATATTTTATCTCTGTGTTTTACAGTGTTAGCCTTGTAATCCATTTTTCTTCACAACCCAGCGAAGACCTGACTTCTGCAGCAAACATAGTTTGAAAGAGGCCTCTGAGGACAAAGGCTAAAAGCATCTCCTATGAATTTCAGCAGAGTATCTACTTGTAGGCAACTCTCATCCTTCACAGATATTTGTCTAATTGCAGTTATTTATTAATCTGAAATGTAAAGTGTCCAAGAAGACATTGGACATTGGCAATTTAAGCTATTCTCTCAACCTTCCCTGAAGGTTCATCCAAAATAACCCTGAATGTTTGTCATTTGTCAAGGATTCAGTAATTGGCAGGAAAGGATGGCTTTGGGCACATATGTTCCTTTCCTCCCTCTCTCTCCCAAGTATTGTGATCTTGTTTGGCTTTGTACTGTCATGTCAGCTTCTTCTGTGCTTGCTAGGGTTCATCTTGTATCTTGTGATGGTGCTGCAGAAGGTATTCTTGTCACCTTGAGCATTTTCCACTCTTTCCTCATACTGACTGCTGTTTCCATGGAAGTCTGTGATGTGTTTTATTCAAAGTATAATTTGTAGAATGTTTGCTTAGAACAGAGGAATGGAAAAATAACTTCTTCAAGGCAGAGTGAAAGAAAATATACTTTAGATTAAAAAATAAAAAAAGTCAACGTCTCAAACTTAATCCTCAGCTCTTCTGTATCCCAAATTAATACCATTTTGTTTAGGACTGAAGTGTTCAATGACAACACGAAGGAAAACATGTCAGGTCTCAAACCCAGAACATCAAATATTTCCACTTTTCCTAATTATCACCCAGGCTTACCAAAAAACAGATGGAACCACTTTCAAAGCTTTGTGTGTGTGCCTGTGTGTGTGCATATGTATATCTGTCTAACGAACAGCTAATTCAAATCAAACTTGGGATTCTAGTCAAGACAACAGCTTCACTGCTTGAACCAGCTTGTTTCTGTACGCTGATCATTACCAAAAAGAAGAAGAACTGCAATCAAGTTGCATTCAACTCCAAAGAAAAAGAATAAACCCCACACTTTCAAATAACAGCCCACTATGCCATGCTTGCCTGTGTAGCAAACATATGGAGTGGCACATACTCTGGACTTGATTCTGATTGAAATTTCACAACTAACTCCAGCATCTGTAGCTTCACTAATGCGATAAAAACTCAACCAATCTCTTCCCTTTCCCCTTACTCTTGTTACAGGGCTACAGGATGAAACTTTATGGACAAACAGCAGAGAGATCCATCTGCTTATGCAGATATGTCCAGCATGAGGTATCGGTTCCCAGGAGCACCACCCTACTCCACATCCTCACAAGCTCTAGTGGATTATCCAAAAGACAGTGCTGCCTACACCATTTCCTTCAGCACAGCCATGCTGAGAGCATTTTAAATATTGCAGAAGCATAATTCTGGTCTTTTCCAAGACCTTGCAGTGTTTTTCATTACTATGAAGTGTCAGGAATTCAAAGGGAGAAACATGTGACAACAAAAGTAGATGCCTCCAGCTTGCAGCAGCAGTGCTGCTAATTGGGACACTTGCAAAACAATGTCATATGTGTCATTGACTTTTGCTAACCACCAGAAACACCTCCAGAAAAATATAAAATGCTAATCTGATTTTTTTCCCTCCCATCTTACAGCTGTTTTATGGTGGCTGTCTGTCTTGTCCCTCAGAATGGATGTTGTCCAGAAGTATTTACTGACAAAAATGATCTTCTAGGACCCCTCCCACTGAGACAGAGGTGTTAAGGAAAAATAAAACAAAGGAATCCCAGATGCAATGAAACAAACAGTTAATAGGCAGGAAGGCTACATATGTGTTTCTCCACCTTGCTCCAAATGGGTGACACACTAATAGGTTTCTTATTCTGCTTTCTTCTGCTAAGAGACTGGAAGACATATGTCAGTTTTCCACCTTAACTGTGCATTTTCTAGTTTGTTTGGATTTATGTCATAACCTTAATGGGATTTAAATGGAATTTTTATATGTGAATAATACTCTGCATTAATGCAAGAACTTTAGGTTGCTGTGCTACCAGCTTGATTTGCATAAAGGTTTTTAAATATGAAAGAAGAATAGCCAGGCTATTGTAGATGGCAATGTGAAAAAAAGCCACACTGGCAAAATAGTAAGAGGAGAAGACAACTCCCGCAAAACACTGGATTGTGAAAGGGTTGATTCTCCAGCTTTTAGGTACAACTGTGTGTGAGAGAAGAGCCCAGAGGTCACGCTAGTTATGAATATTTAGTTGCTGAAGGGTCTAGGCTGGATTAAATGGTGAGCCTGAAAGGTCAATGTCATAGGTTAATACTTTATCATAAAATATTTTCTGTTCTAGTGTCCTCTCTGTGTTCTGTAAATGTAAATTGTCTGTCAGTGCATAGCTCACGTGATGTTACACACACCCCACACACTGGGGTGCAGAAGTGTCTGTTTCCTTTAAGTATCTTGTAGATTTTGAGATATCATCTATAAACAATAAACACAATAAGATATCTAACACTGAAAAGTGTGCCATTATGCAATTACATATTACATATGTTTAATATACATTATGTTGTCCTCTGACTTCCAAGTCCTTGTTTACCCTTGAGTCTATCAAGTAGGAGTAGGAGAATAGTTGTTCCTTTGGTATTGTTATTTCTTTAGAACATGAACCCGGGACACAGAGAGTTCTGAAGATTCTTACTGACAATTTTTTGGGAATAACAGTGCAGCTCTTACTCTTAGTTCTTTGCCTTAAACCTTTGCCTTTATCACCCATTTGGTTTTCCAAGCCTCAGCTGTGTGTTAGCAGTTTTGAATTACTGATGGTTGTGCAGTCAGGGAACTTTCCTGCTGGCATGTTATTCATTCTTAGTGTACCATTATTATTTTCAAATGAATTATGTATATAACACCTTTGGTGTACAGACTACTCTGCATGTGAATAATAAAGTACAGTCTTTGCTCAGAAGAGCTGACAGTCTAAGGGATTTATCCAGTAAACACTTATTCATGGGTGATTTGCTTAGCCTACTGTTGTGAGTAATCTGTTGATCTGGCCCCAAACTAATTAGATAACTTGATGAAAAAAACAATAGGACATGCTAGGTAGTGCAGGAGGGAAGGGATGAAACAACAGTACATAGAGGCCTAGGAAGAAAGAGGATAAACACAGACTGGTTTGGATTAGATTCACTTCTGTGGCAGTGTCTGCATGGAAATGCTGTAAAAGATGGAGCTTGGGCCCAGGAATGAAGGGTCAGGTTTCTTCCAAGCCTTAAATTTTGTTGTGTGTTTAGCCCTCATGGGAGATGATAGCCTTGTCTTGACCTAATAATTTTTTTTATGATCCATCTCTGCAGTCAGGTCCAGAGGAGTCTTCTCAATATTTTTTTTAAGAGTAGGTGAGATTGAATATATACACACAGGTCTGAAGACTACTGGAGTGAGCTGAGTGAAACCATTGCTGGCAAATGGCAATGGCAAGGATGGACAATGGCTCAGCTCTTGAGAATGAGTTAGTTCCTTGCCCATGGGGAACAGAAATGCAGCAGCCAGGTGTGTGTGTGACTGTCATGCAAAAGAAGCTTTATCGTGGGATAATACTGCTTTGGAGTTGAGAACTGGCTCTTTATCTCATGCAGAAGGAGAATATGCAGTGCCAGGCTGCCAAAACACTGGTCTTGTGTCCTTTCCAGGAGCTCCTGCAAGGAAGGGGGGTCAAGCACTAAATTTGTGGTGTGAGATTTCATGTGTTGTTACAAATGAGTTTAAAGCACTTTATCAGGATTGAGGCCTGAAAAATCACTGTTTGAGTGTGGTTAATTTCTGCTGAATAGTAACCTTTGGTTTGTACCTAAAGGTCCTGTCTGTACTGCTGGAAGTGATGCTTGGACTTGCAGAGACTTTGTTTGCCTGGGTTCCACATTTAAAAGCTGCAGTAAGGTATGAAGACCTTGGCAGAAAGAAACCAAACCCAAACCCATACATTTTTTTCTGGGAAGTGACCCATGGTAGATTATCAGTGGAGCTGGGGCAGTGAAGGACAGGATGGAAGTACCTGTCTCTGCCTTTGGAGGCCACTGGCTGATGGAGCTGGTAACATCTGCTTACAAGCACCCTTGAAGCAGTTTCCTGGAACCTGCATTCTCTTTGCATTTTCTGTGGATCTAAGCTAAAGGATCTTGACAAGAAAAGTCCACGTATGATTATAGACAAAATGATTGTCTCAAATGATTATCCAAGATGCTCATTTCACCAATTGGTGTTGTTTGCAGCATGGAAAGGGTCACAGGTGGCTCAAAAGTAATAATATGTTATTTATGCAGCTGACCACTGTGCAGGAAAAGGGATAGATGTATTTCACTAAGTAGGTCCCAGATGGAAAACTTTTCTTTAATGCAGAAACAGATTAATTCTATTCTTACTCCAATGCAGAAGTGAGTGGGAAAATGAAGCAAAATATGAGAAAACATCAAGGTGTTATGCAAAATAAAATACTGATTGTAAAAACCCCAAAACTTGTGTGCTGTCATAATTTTTCTCTCATGTCTAGCTATACAAAAATATTTCTTCCTGCTCTTACATCAAATTAAACTAAAACTTCCCGCTACAGAAAACCATTTTTTTCCTTTATTTTTTTTTTTAAGCAGGAAATATATATCTCTCAAAATCTGCAGGGATAAAAGTTTAATTATGTCTTAGTTGCTTGCTGTGATTTTGAAATCAGTGCTTTAGTCTGAATAAGCACTTGGTGGGTTATAAAATGACATGATGAATATTTCTATTTCTCATGTTAAAATCTAGGGTTTGTAAGGTAATTGACAATAATGGAGTTGACACTGGATTAACAGTTTTGACCTGAAGTTGATATCAAGAAGGGTTTTTTTAAGAAATGAATGAATGAAATTTTTTTAAAAAAGGACCATATTGTGGGAGAAAATATACCTGCAGCAATAAGGATTCATCCACTCATGTTTTGCATGACAATCAAGCTGTAGATAGAGATATGTGAATAAGCTAAAACCCACACAAGCACTTTTTATCTTGGTAGAATTTTATGAAGTCTAGGTTGTTGGACTGCATAGAAATAAACTATAAAAAAACCAGATACAGAAATAAAAATTTAGACACAGATCCTGTGAATAGGTCAGTCCTAAAAACAGTAGTCTTGAGTCCATGATGAAAATGATGGATGAAACTGGAGGTCAGCACTGAAATTCTGGGGAGTTTCTGGACCACGCCTGGGTGAGGGACAGAATGCAGGGACATCTTTGAGGAGAGACAGTGTCATTGCTAATGGGTGGTGGTTGGGCAGATAAAATGAGGCTAGATGCAGGTGACTTGGGTAGAAATTGGCTGTGGGAGTCTTGGTGGAGCTTGCTGTTTGGCATAGAACTAATTGATGGCAGGGTCTGTCACTAGAAATGTTCTCGTTTTGTGGCCTCCTGGCTGGGGACAATATGGTCTGTTGTTTAGAGTATATGTGTTTGTGTTTCTGCCATGTCACATGAGATTGTTGTTCCACAGCGTACCCAAATCCTGCAGAGTGCCTCCACTCCTAATGCCAAATCTGCAGAAAACTAATTAACAAGCCTTTCTCTGAATGTGAATGTTTGAAAAGATGCTTCTGGGCTTGTGAATAGGCCACTTCTATTGCCTCCCTTACAGACACCCTCCTCAGGGAGACAGAACTAGAAATGAGTGTGTTCAGAAAGGTTTCTTTTACCCTGAGAGATGGTATTTCCATGTCACAAATCAGACAAACTTTTTCCCTGTGAGTTTCCAGCTCCCTTTCAGCCCTGGACATAACTAAAAAGATACTTTAAAAGTGGAAATAATCTCTGTGACTGCAGAATCTGAAAACCAGAGTCTCTAGGAATGAAATTAGGAACCACTCCCCAGAAAGGATGAGAATCAGCTGTACAATACTCTGCAAGCCTTGTCCCAGCTCCAGATTAAAACTGGGGAAATGCACGGGCTCTGCACGTGTGCCCTGGCACAGCTGCTTGGTTTGTCTCTGATTCCTCATCCCAGTACCTGGTGTTTACTGCTGTCCTTCCTGTGATATGGGGTGTCTCAGAGAGACTGGGAAATGGGACTTGCTTTTGACAAGAAAGCTTTTAGAGTTAAGTTTCCTGCTGGGCAATCCTGATATATGAAAGATCAATTGTGCTAGCTGCTTTAGGGAAAAATATCTAATCACTGCCTCAAAATATTTCCCTCTTCGCTGTGTTAGAGATTTTCTTGTGAAAATTGAGGGGTTAAACAGGAGGGTGAATGAGATAGTAGCACTCTAAAAAACATTTTAAAGAGAAGAGTTGTTTGCTGTTTGTGGTAAATGCTGTAATAGTTTTCTCAGATCTCTGTAGCTCACTCTTCGATAACACAAACAAATTCAAATCCATCTCTACTAGATGGAAACCAGTTTTCCTGTAATGTCCTGGGTGTCTGATCTTCAGTTTATTTATATAAACAGACTTCTTGCATCTTCTGTTTTGATCTTTACGATTCACTGACATCCACTTACTTAATGAGTGTGTATGAGCCATGTAGCACAACATCCATGGTGGGCTGATCCTTATGGCAGCAGTCAGCATGGTGTGTGTGTTTCCATCCTACCCCCTCAGACAAAATAATTGGTGACAACAGGAAACTCACAAATGTCCTTTTATTAGAGCATTTTTATTTAGATACTGTTTTTAAATATTGTTTTACAAGAACAGTTCTGGGTCTCTTTTGTTTGTTTTTCTTTTTCTTTTTTTTTTTAAGGGGTTTGGCAAAGATATGATAGCACTGAAATGAGTAGAAATAAGAAAGAGCGCTGTGGGATCCCAGGGCCACTTGAGTCCTAGTGTAGAAATATAGAATTGGCTCATCCAGCAGCACAAAGTGACTTCAGTCAGGCAATGGTGATTTGTGCCAGCTAGTCATTTCTTATTTCCTGGTAGCCTTATGTTTTCAGTTCTGCATTTACATATTTGGTTTTGTATGTTTACTGAGCATGGCAAGATGTCTGAACTGGGCAAAGAAGTAAGAGAAATCACTTGATAAAGGTCATGGGAGGGGGCATCAGAGGGTGACTGAGCAGTTTTCAGCTCTGCTAACATTTTCTCACAGAATTCTCTTGCAGTTCTTTCCCTTCCTTGCTAATTTCTCTAGTTGAGCTGTAGGTTTATAATGTCTATTTGAGGGCTGATTAAATGCTAGGCACAGGAAGTTTTGTGTGGTTGTGGAGTTTGAATGGATCTTGGGATTTTGTACAGGATTACTATAACAGCCATAAAGAAGAAATACCATAAATAATATATTCAGAAAAGTTCATGTATCCGTCTAGAAAATAAGATTTTTTTTTTTCATCAGTTTCTCTAGCTGCTGTTAGAAAGGTCTTAAAGTGGAAAAAAGCTTCATCCATAGACCAGTGGGTTATGGCTGGATTTCTTTCTCATTTGGTGTTTCAGTGCCATACACAATTATATTTATTGTTAACAATATCTTATTGACTCCTCTTACTTCATCTCCTCTGTGTATGTGTTTCTGGCCTGTTACATGGTCTTATTTCCAACACACTGGTGAACCTGCAGACATATTGGAGGTTCAAATAATCTTTTTGAGCTCAGTGATTATGTTATGATCTTAGAAATGGATACACTGAGAATATAGAAATAGAAGTTAAAAAAGGTGAAAGTAAAGGCAAAAATGAAAAGCAGAGACATTTTCAGACTGAGGAATATAGTTTCTGGGGTATATTTAGTGGTTTAATTTGAGCACGGATTGCTTGAACATAGGATTTTTTTCTACCTGATTAGTCTTTGTCAGTGCTGAAAAAAGTGGGACAAACTGTTCTCCCTTGGGATGGTGAATATGGTGGTGTTTAAAGAACTTTTAATAAGGATGCAATTCAGGCCTCAATAGATACACAGATAAGAAGTGAGGTATACTAAATAGTAATCTGTTTTGCCCTCCCAATGAAGTCAGGTTAACTCAAATTCATGTGCTTCTCAGAGGAACTTTGGGCCAAATGGTGTACACTGATCTAAATCGTTTTAGTGTGGATTGGGTCAAATGATTCCTGTGGTTTATAATAAGTTTAAATTCTAATAGTTGCATCTTGCTTTTTTTTTTTAATATTTTTAGTTTGCAATTCTTGCCTTTTTTTAAATCTCAAAATAGGAAAAAAAGTCCGAGAAAATCTGAGTTTGAGGAAAGTTTTGTACCGCTTCAGTTAAAGCCTCACAGCACATAGAACTACCAAGGTAAATCAAGAATGCTCTGGCCAGGACATTTTTTTGTAACTAAAACCAGTAGGAAAGTCATGCTCTCATAACTGAAACAGCAATTAAGTAGATAATGAAAGAAGTCAGAGTTTATGTTCAAATTCTGATAATCCAGTATCAAAAGAATAGGTCTTAATGTTGCTGCTAAAAACTAAACAAGAAATATATCTTCTTTTCAAATTCCTAGAAGTCAATTATGTGATTTCTTGCAATCATGTCAGGTACTGTTACAGAAAGCTGAGCTCTTGTGACTGTTCCAGACCTGTTTGATGTTACTGGGCAGCCTGCCAAAGTCTCCTTTTTGTATGCCAAGATGGTAATTATTGACACTTCATAGGGAAAGGGTTTCAAGGAACTCACATCAATATTTCTTCCACGGTCAGAAACTGGAAATGCCGCTACAGTAAAGAGGTCTTGAAATCCTTGGGGATTATATTCCTGGACTGCATGAATACTAGGGAGTGCTAAGAAAGTTAACCTCAGGCAGACAAAACAGAGCTAATGTGCAGAAGCCTGTTTGAAGACAATAAATCTGGTGAGCAGTGGGAGTGGCTGAGAAAACCTTGTATGTGCAACACGCTGTCTTTCTGGGTTGAAAGTATAATATAAATCAAAATTAACACTCAAGAAGGGACAGAGAGGCTTGACTTTACAACTCAGGAGTAAGTCACAGAGCTCAGGAGGAAGAAGCACCAGACACTGGGAAGGCTGAAGCCATCACTTTCTGTGCTTTCAAGGTTTTATACCACATTCGTTCATGGCATTTGACTGCTTGTCTTGGGTTTTCCTCGTGGTCACAGGAGTCAAATTAATTTGGTTTTGCAAGTTTTTAGAGTGAAGGAGGAACGTGTCACCAGGTGAGCAAATTTTAGACCAGAATGTGAAGTTTCTGGTCATTCTGATGCCTTTCAGGTATGAATTTTATCACTGGCAATAGCTGTTATGCTGGGTTCCTCTCCTGCTTGTCTGAAATGGGTATGCTTCCTTGCTGTGACTGACAGCTTCACAGAGGGGTGCAGAAGTTTATGTAGATAGCCACTGCAATTGTATGAACACATTAACTGTTCATACTTGGCCAGCCCTTAGCCACAGTGATTCCAGAGGCAGGCTGAGAGGGTTGGGATTGTTCATTCTGGACAAGCGAAGGCTTCAGGGGTAGATCACAGCACCTTCCAGTGTCTAAAAGGGCCCACCAGAGAGCTGAAGAGGGACTTTTGCAAGGTCATGTAGTGATAGGACAAGAGGTGATGGTTTTACACTGAAAGACAGTAGATGTAGCTTAGGTGTTAGAAATAAATTTTCCCTGTAGAAATGGTGAGGAGCAGGTTCCCAGAGAAGCTGCGGCAATGGAAGTGTTCAAGACCAGTTTGGATGGGTCTTTGAGCAATCTGGTCTAGTGCTAGGTGTCTCTGCCCATGGCAGAGGGTTTGTAATGAGATGATCTTTAGGGTTCCTCCCAACTCAAATCATTCTGTGCTTCTCTGATTTCTCTCCTGCACTGTTATTTGCATGTTTTAGATACTTGCATATGGTTATCACATCCTGCCCCCTGCTCTCTGCTTTGTCAAACTCCATATGCTTAAGAAGATGCTTAACTCATGTTAATCATTCCCTACATATCCCAATGTGTGTCACTTGTAATGCTAGCAGGTAATTCCATAAAAAGCAGAAATTACGGTTTGAATTCTTGCTGATATTTGCACTTGGGTCTGCTGATTTCTATTTTAAATGAAGCTCTTATTTTAGTCTCTTCCCTGGTTAGAACTGCAAGAAAATCTCTCTTAAGTTGCTTGAAAATACCAAAGACACTTAGGCAATTTTCAAATTTGTTTGAAGTTACACCATAGAAGTTACTGAGGAGGGGAAACAGACTGATGGACAGGAAGCTGAAGAGATAAAGTGAGTGGTATACGTCTTATTTAAGAAACCTATGAAAAAGGTAGAAGGAAAAGTTTATATGGTAACTGTTACATTTATATATATGATAGATGTTGCATTCTCTCTGTATCTGTGCTAAACACCTTCATTGCAATGCTAACCCAAGTAGCCAAGCTGGAGCTGTACCATTTCAGGACATTTTGGCTCAAGGCCCACACAGTAAGAAAGGCTTGATATAAATAATTAACAACTGCATGTTTTAAGGCAAGGTATAGGTGATGATGATTTAGCAGTGAAAGTGCACCCTTACCCCTGGTGGCTCAGGAGATGACTGCTGCTCAGAGGCCTGTGCAGTGTGGTGGTGAGGGTCAGGCAGGGACAGGGACCCTGTCAGCACCCCAGCCAAGCCATCTCCTGCTTTTGCAGCTGTATGCCAGCAGCTCTGGTCATGTGCTGTCAGCAGGAGTGTTTGTATTAGCACAGGATAGTCAGGTCTTTGCTGCTTTATGAGCTGGAAGGTCAGCTACACTTGAGCTTCAATCTACCATCACTTGCCCTCCATTAAGTCAGCTGCCTGAAGCTTAAAGCACAGTTTAGTCTGTGATAGAAACTTATAGGAGTCTGCTCAGGGGCAACACTCAAGCTATACCTCAAGCTAATTCGACAGTCCCCACAAGACAGCAGGGGTTTCTTGAGGAAGATACCTGGTGCCAAGAATGTGTCTATGCAGTCCAGAATAGCTCTTTATGGTGCCACAGTAGGAGGATGAAAAATTCATAGCACTAGCCCAGGGATGTCTGTGATGGGGGAAAAGTGTTTTATTGAAAGGGGCCATGCATTTTGTTATTGGGGAGTAACAAATGAGTGCGTAGTGGTCATTCTTTTTAATACTCTTTGATACTAAGAGCAACTATATTACTGTAGTTTAAAAAGCTTGCTCAGCAGCTCTGTGAAAAGCTCTAACAAAGAAGTACACAAGGAGGAGAGAAAGGTGGTGATGCTGTCCCTACAAAAATAATAGGCTGTTTAAAGTCCTTGGCAACAGCCTAACTAAGCTGCTGGACTTGGCACCAAACCAGGGAAGGGTTGGCACCCAGTCTGGTGAAGGGGAGGAACTATTTCAGAAAGTGCTTTCTGCTCAACTCTCAGCCTGCCCTGAGCTGTTTCCTTGTGCTGCAGCAGAGCCTCAGCTTTGCCCTGCATTCCTGGCCGTTCCAGGGGCTGCAGGGCTGGGGAGAGGACACCACCTCCCAGACCAGGAGTTTTGGTGTGGTGGGCACTGGGTTCCTGTGCAAGCCTTGGCCATGCTGCCACCAAAGGTGGCATGGGACATACTGCACCCCATATTATGCCTCCTTCCCCTCCCTCCTGTTTTTTTTCTTCTTTCCCTTAAAATACACTACCCTCATTTTCCAAATAGAGAGCAGCAAAATATTTCTGCTCCTAAGTCTTTCCTAGGCTTCTGGCTTCGCACTGAATTTAGTGAGAAGTTCAAAGCCTAACAAAGAGATAGAGGCCTAATTATTTGGTTTGGAACTTCATGTTCGTGAGTTGCTATTAACCACAAAATCTAGTGGGGTTTTGTGCTCTACATTACATTGCCAGGGTGTTTGAGTTAAAGTAATTAAACGTGTTTCTGCATTAAACAACAAAACAAACCTAAAAAAGAAAAAAGTGTAAATCAGCTGTGTTTCAAAAAATGCAGGCAGAAAAATGATGCTGTCTGAATGGTTTGGAGTAGTCAGGCCTATTCTATTACAAGTCTATACCAGCAGGATATAACAAAGGTAAAGATTTAAGGCAATTTTGACACCTTAAAGCAGAACTGTTAGCACTGCATAGACTTTCAAATCCAAAGAGGATTCAGCCTGCTCACTTACTGCCTTCCACATCTTCAAAGGACCATGACTCTTTTTTAATCTTTCCGCTTTGCTGTGAAGCCATAGGAAGTTATTGACTTTACAGGCAGTTTTAGTACACAATCAAGCAAGAAAAAATGCTGGTGTATTCTGAGGCTGAGTTCAAATCTTCATCTCTTTATGTCACTCCCCTCTCTGTGCTGAGGCAGAATTTAAAAGTGTGGAACAGATGGTGAGCTGTTATACAATGTTTTGTTTTTTGACCCCCTTGTTGAGCCAAGATTCTCTGAAGACTTTCAGGGATGCTTTGGCTACCTCACACATTTTCCAAATGTAGTTGGAAGAAGTTTTCCACAATAATATTGCCTGATTATAATTAGGTACAGTTTGAACTCGATCTGAGCTCTGACATTGCTCTTCTTGGAACAGCTCTGGGGTAAGTGAAGGCTGGAGGTCTGCCAGGGAGTGTGTTTGCTCACTGGTCAGTGTCTCAGTGAAGTGCTGCCTGCTCTCCTTTCAGGCCAAGTGTAAGAGCACTTGAATTTCTCTTTGTTTAATGCCAGAAGGTACTATTAGAACTGATGCTTCAATCACCAAACTCCCTGGAAAAACTGGAAGAGTAACTGAGACGTTGTGTTTGAATAGGTTTTCCCTGAACTCTAGGAGCACAGACCTCTCCCCTGTTTCACTGGGGTGAAGAGCTTGAGTTTCTCTGCCCACCAAGAAAGAGATAGAAGGTGAAAAGGAATAGGAAACCAAGAATCCAGAAAGGCAACTGCTGGGACTGTGGCCCCAAGTGGGTACTCTTGGAGGCCCTTCTGCTCACAGTGGGCCTTGACTTGAGGCTAAAGTTGTCCTTCACCATGTCCAGTGTGAGGGAAGGAGGACTTTGTGTCCATCCTCATACTTGCATCTGTATGAAACAAGCTTTCACCAATACCTCAGAAATCCTGAATATTAGCAAATACTTTGTGCTAATGTAGATTTTAAAATAATGTGACATAAGTATAATGAAAAGGCTCAAAAATCCCACACTAAACTATGCAAAGATCAGGAATTCAGTTTTGCATCCTGATCCTGACTGTACTTCAGCAATGTAGCAAATCAGTTTGCCTGTGTCCTGCAGCTCCTATGGTCACACTGGACAAACTTTCCTCCCAAGACTATACATAGCATTGTTTTTTTCAACTGTACAAGATACCCAGAGGGAAGAACTCTACTGGATATATTTTCTCATTCTTTTTTTTTCTTCTTGTCTTGGCACCTGAATGGTTCCTCGAAGAACACCTTGAATGCCTTCTATCGAATACTCTATTGATAGAAATGCTGCCCTTTAGCAGAAGCTTTTACTGAAGTCTAAATAATAAGACATGAAAGTACATTAACATAAATTAAAGGCACAAGGTCTTAAAAATATACCAGTGATGACAAGTAGTCACTTGTTTTGGATGTTCCCATTTTGGGACATCTAACTGGAAGCGTTTAGAATTGTCTTGACTATATAGATGAGCTACGTGCTCTTGTGAAATTGATATAGTGAGAGGTTTTAGAATAGAAATCTTTTAAAACCCTCAATATTTTGAAATTCTTGAACTATACATTTAAGAAATTTATTAATTACATACAGAATAACTGAAAAGTAAGGGTTCTGTTTTATCTAGGTCTTATTTAGCATCTGTCTTCTCTATTTTGTCATGACAAGCAGTATTAAATACTTTTCCAAATGTTTCTAAATTTGGAGGACTTTTGTATACCAGTTGGAAATAATATGAGTGAAGGACTAAAAGCCTGTCTAAACATGTTCAAGGGATAGAAGTGTTAGTATCTACCTAAGCTTTACTTAATGTTGGAGAAAAGTCATTGTGAAATTAAAAATAGTCTAATGAAAAGAAAATACTTGGGAAGCACAGATGTTTACAGACTCTAGTGATGATAGCTCTGTTTTCATGGGCTGAAATTATACTACTCCCTCTATAAAAATGAAAAAAGTCCCTAATGCTGCAACAAGAAGTCAGAACTTTTTGTCTTGGTATCAGGAGAGCTAAGCACTGCAAAGGGGAAGTTTCAGAGAAGAAAGTTTAATACACAGCTGAATTGGGGTAAAGGATTTGCTGTCATCTCAAGGACCTTTGGAATCTTATTTTTTTGGATTCTCTGACATACCATGAGAAAGTCAGAGAAAGGGATTCTCTTAGACTTTTTATTTTCTCTCTTGTAATTTTTCACATTGAATATGTGAACCTCAAAGGACTGAATTTGAGGTGGATTTGAATGAGAACAGAATAGTGCTTGGCTTTATAAGGTTAACGAGATTGCATTTAGTGAGCTACGAATTAAAGAGTTTGCCATATGAGATGGTAATCCAAATTATTGTTTTAAATGCCATCAGGACAGATGCAGGCTTGGTTGGAATGAGGTAGGAAGCTGTATGGCTGTGCTACTCTTGCATATTGAGGGCAGGGAACACACATGAACGCTATGGAACATTGCTAGATGGACAACAAGAGTAGAGTTTCATTGGTCCCACAGAAAATGCTTATTTGTTTACTTGTATTTTTATAGTTTTTTATAGACCAGAACATGCTTTCTTTCAGCTTAACGATCCTATGCATCACATCTTTAAATATCTAGGATTTCTGGAGTCCTATTGTTGAAAAAAAGAAGTAATTTTCCCTCTTCAATGAAAGCAGAAGCTAGGACAGTAATAAAATATGCTCATTTTTGGGTTTCTGATAATTCATCTTAGGATGTCAAAACTATATCAGCCTTTGCCATCCTGAAGAAAGAGCACCAGCTGTGGGCTTCTGCCCTCTTTCACTGTTAGCCTTGCATCCTAGTGCTTTTCTCACTTGCATCCATCCTCCTGTACCACCCAGTCTGGGGTGAGCTGGTAAGATTTTGCATTTATTGCTAGAATTCTAGTTTCTGTCTTTTACTTTTTAGCAAGAGACGTGGGGAGAATTCGTTTAGTTCAGCTGAGGCGTTAGCATGGCCTCCTCTCTGACAACCATTACGCTGTCATGACCTGTCCTGCGCCTCTAACACTGATCCATTCATAGCTCTCATATCAGCATGCTGGGCAGGTTTTTATGCTAAATCATCTTTCTTCACTGGTCCCTACTTATACCGTAGCAAATAAAAAGCTTAGATTAGTGCAACGGGCAAATGGGTCTCTTTATGTCCTACAGTCTCAATGTGATTTCCTGAGTGAATTAAATGGATGGACTAGCAAGGCTGGCCCTGAGACAGACACACGCTGTGGGCAAGCTATCCCCCAGAGGGAACCTTACTCAGCCAGATTGTTTGGTGTTTTGTGATATTGATTAAGTGAGGTCAATGAAATAACTTCCACTGGTGACAGCGAGCAGTGTTTGAACGTGAGGCACAAGAGGTAAATGAGCACTTAATCCAGCAGCCATTCCCAGAGCAGCCTGGTCAAAACTCCTGCTACAGGGGTAGGCAGATCCTCGCTGAGGCACGGGGCTGGTTATCCCAGGAGGTCTGTGGGAGCAGAGATCCTAGGGGCACAAGCCTGGCCAGGAACCGCGGGCTGCAGCAGCTGCGCCGGCAGGGAACAGCAAGTCAGCCCCGCCTCTGAGCAGCTCACCAGGATGAGCAAGGAAACAACAGATGGAGACAGGCAGACGGAGGAACACCAGGAAACACAGAAAATATTAGTCAGCATCATAGGCAGTGACCTCAGCATACCAGAGGTCTAACTGTTGTCAAGTCTTTTGTAAGCAACCCAAAAACAGAGGGCTTTAAAGATAATGCTGAAGGGAAATAATGAATTCTTTCATAGAAATTTACACACAGTAATTCTGAGCATCTGGGATTGTGAAAGAAAAAAGGTAAATGTGTTTGAAAATTTATTAGAAGATCCTTTCAAGCTGCCTAGTGGAAGATTTTATGGGTGGGAGCCTTTTAAGAGGCTTACTCTTGGTCCAGGGTATGAAGAGATTGTAGAAGGCCTGGAGATAACCCAAGAAGAACCTTCTTCTAAAAATGAAAGAGATGAGCTTTTAAACATCAGTCTGGATAGATATGGGTGAAAAAAATGTTACACGTGAGGGCTAAAAAAAAGAATATACACTTCTTGGAAATACTGAATGAAAAGGGAAAGGAAGGGAGTTATTGGGAGTTATTGGTGAAAAACCAGGGAGAACTGCTCTTTGCACAGATGGAAGGTACCACCCAAGCAGCCCAGTGTTTCTTCTGGCACAGACAGTTCAGATCACAAACCCACTCTGTTGCTTTAATGAGAAGGGAAAGCAGACAAGATATAGCTATATAAAAACCTATCAAGAGTTAATGCCCTGTCTGAGTAAAAAGAGAAGAAGATCTCAGAGATATGGCACTGCTGACAATTTTCCTCATGGGCTGAAAAAGAATTGGAAGTCCCAAAAAAAGTGGGTGACGGTGAATTTCTGAAGCACTGGTGGATGATGTTGAAAGAGGCTGGAAAATGATAGAGGACAAGACCAGAGTTTGGGGAATCTTAAGCAAAGAGAGTAGACTGATGTAGGTGTAGAAACATAGAGGAAGGGAAGCAAAAATAGCATATTGGCAGCCCCATTCAAAGGAGGAAGAGTGGGAAAAGAGGAACAGCTAGAAGTGGAATCATAGATAAGATCTCTACAAGGAGTGAAGTGGGAGAAGCTGTTGGCAAAGCAGCATTAGACTTGGAGAAATCCTTGTTTGTGTGAGAGTCATGATCTAGACAGACTGAAATTTGGAAGATAAAGAAGAGGTGCACTCCAGGTACAGCCGTGGCTGGAGGTGATGAGAGAGAAGAGCAACAGATGCGAGATGAGGGATGACAGAATGGCAAAAACTAATAGCAGGGATGGCATGTGAGAGTGGGGAGTGAGAGTGGGGAAGCACTATGGATTGGTGTGTGGGCAGGAAATTAAACCAGTGCATCTTTTGATTCAGTTTCAGTTTGGATTCTGTGGCAACAGAAACCATTCTGGTTTGACACTGTTTTGAGCTTGATAACATTTCAAAATACCTGTGTAGGCTTAGCTCCTAGTCAAGAAAAGTAAAATATTCAAATCAACTTATTGCTATTTGTAGTTCAAATTCCTGGAGGTAAAAATTGATGTGATACTCCAAAAAGATGGTGTTATAGAAGGGTGGTGGTAATATAAATGGGGTAATGTAGGCAATGAAGGGAGAGGGATAAAAATGGAAAGGAGAGGAGGAAGAGACTGAGATGACATCCTTGGGTGGTAGCAAATAAATTGGGTTAAAAAAGAAGGAAGATTAAAAAAGCCTTTTAAAAATGCTGTGAAGATTTAAGATAAATTATGATTGGGAAAAATCCCATTCACAAAGAGTGCAAGGGATGTATGCACCTTTTATGCAGCCAAGTAAAATGCAAAACAATGGAGCTGAAAATCAAGTCTGAGGAAAAAAGAAAAGCAGCTCCAGGAAGGATTGTTAAATAGAAAAGCACAGAAAAGCAAATGTCATCATAGATAAAGTCACAAAGGTAAAAGTGACAGAGTTGCTAGTTCAAGCAAGCACAGACTCTTATTTTTACATATTTTGTAATTTAATATAACCTAATGATGTCTCAAACTCAAAACAATTCAGCTAAGTCAAAGCTAAGCCTTTGAAGACTGTAGGAATACAGTATATACATGCATTCTCCAAAGCATTCATTTGGCATGGAGCCTGGAAAATCCTGGTGTGTTGTGAATGCTCACATGTAGCAGTGTGCTGCCAAAATTCCAACAAGATGGTCTGACACAAATTTGCCATTGAATTGATGGCACACCTAGTTGGCAGGCGGGATTGGTTGGAAAAGAGAAATTATTTTCAACAGGAAATTCTGAAAAAGAAATCCCAAACCCCTCAAACCCAACTCAGATTTTACTCAGATTTACCTTTTACTCAGATTTTCTCACAATTTAAACAAGCAAACAAACGAAACCTGGAACCAAGAGCTAAAGTACTTGGGGATTTTTAGAAATTAATTTTGTTTATGTTCCCAGTTTTTATTGATGTAGTTGTGAGTGGTGTTTCCCTGGTCCTCCTGAAACATGTGATGAAGGAAGGGCCTGACACCTTATATCTGAAAACCAGACGAGCTTTTGATGTTTCAGGGCTTTGACTTATTTCTATTACTTTTATTTACTGCCTTGAAAATTTTTATTTAAAAGTTCAAGCATTCAACTAATTATGGCCACTGGTAAGTTTTGCAAAGCATCCTGCATTTCAGAGGAAGGGTAGGGGGTAGATGACAAAGCAGGAGAGCATTTTATGGGGTTAGAGAGTAGGTGGCTCTTGGAGGGAGGGCAGAGCATCTTGTGAAGGAGCTGCTGTATATTATTTTCAATTTTAAATCTAGAGGATTTGGTCATCTTATTACCAAATGTCCAAAATATCAGAATATTGTGAGATATTTTGAGCCAGCAGCTATGTTTGGCATGTCAGAAATCTTCATTAGACAAGACAATGATTTAGAAGTTCAGTGGATATAGACATGTATTAGGAAAAAATACTATACATGGTTGATTTGATTTGCCTACCATAGTGGAACAAAAGCTCCTCTTTTCCTACTGGCTTTAGAAAGGCAAGAAAATTGTGTAGCTCTCTTTCCTAATCCCCTCACTGTGGCTACTTTTGCAGGCTCAAGAGACACGTGCATGCCCTTGCAAAGCAGATTCCTGTCCATTTCTTCTGAAGAACAGTAAAGAAGTGTCTGAAAATCAGGACCTCCCACAAGAGGAGGGTCTGATGGAGACACCAATACCTGTGAGGTTGGCTCCAAAGGCAGTGTCACAGGGGAGAGTGCTGAGGGACATCTCTGGTGAATACGAGGCTGGGAGGTAGTAGCAAGCTGGAGGCTGGAGAATCACTTCTGAATGGTAATGTAAATACTTTGAGGAGACTATAGAGCCTAGTGGATTCACGACTGAAAAGCTATTCATATTTTCATACTATAAATAATGTAGAATATTTAACAATGCCTTAATATTGATGTTGGTAACATACTGGTAAGCATTACTTAGCAAGTCAATGAGAATAATGTCAGACAAAGAGGTAGAAATCTTTTATCATAGATATGTAATAATATTTTGCTATCACCGTTGAGGGCTCTTTCTAGCCTCTAGAAGGCAAGGTATTTTCCATGCTGATTTCCTCAGGATTAGTGTCAAGTATTGTTATTGTCTTTTATCTCTGCATATACTTATGCAAGTAGATGTATTAATACAGTGTTACATTGTATTGTTTAAAAATGTATAGAGATGCTATTGGTCCAGCTGCTGTGTGGGCCAGTTACTGTTGCATTGCTTTATTTATATCATTCTGGGACATGCTTTCTTTCAGAACTTGGTGCTAATAACATTTGAGAATGAACAGATCTAGATGTCTAGAAATGGAATAGGATAGCATTCCTTGGATAGGAACTGTGTTGAAATTTGGAAATGTTTATTTTCTATGTTGATGTCCCATTCTGTTTAAGACCTTGAAAGCTCCCCCAGAAGTTCTGTGTTTGTGTATTGTTTTGATAATATTGTCTTCAGTTTAGTTCTAATGTGATTAGACTTTGCCTTTCAAGATATTTGACTAGACTATCACATTAAGAGAAATGCTGAATTCCTCTATAGTTTGAGCAAGTATGGGATTGTATGTGCATGTTTCAGAGCTGTAAGTGGATACACATTCACTCACATGATGTACGACTGCCCTGGTCACACAGAGCTGCCTGTGGGTGCATCCATCCTGACAGTCTGTGTCTTCCTTCAGTGCAAAGGCAATTGGAGGCCAAAGAGTAACAGCTGAAAGAGGGATAAAGGGAGCTGGGTCCTGTTTATTGCAGAACTATTGAGCAGAGCCAAATCATTTAATCCGTTCCCCTTTTCACTTGCTGCCACCCTGTTCAGCTGGACTGTAAACTGAGGCAACTCTCTCCTATCATGTCATTCTATATCACAAGATCCCTGTCTCAGGTAGGGCCTCTAGTCCTATCACATTCCAGATAATTAAATATACCTCATGATTTAAAATTATTTCCAATCAAGTTTTGTGTTCAAGGATTATTTTTTTATTTCAGGCTGTATGTGGGATAATAATTACTTACAATTATACTTACTATATTATATTATTCCTCCAGAAGACAAAAGGTTATGTTGGTGTCACAGAGCTCATTTAGCTGTTTTATATTAGCTTTTTGTGAGAATTTTAAAGAAAGGATGATTTGGAATGTAAATAAGGTAGGAGATTTTGATATGAGGTCAGCTGGGCTACATGGGCAGGGGTGTAAGTGAAACTCCACTGATTACAGGTGAGGCATCTCTGTCAACAAACCATCTGCTTTTATCTTCCCTTTGTCTACTGCAGAGTAAAATGGAATTTGAACTTCAGAAAGGACCATGGTTCTTCTCGGGTAGGTCAAATGTGTAAGAACAAAAAGAGTCTTTATTAACACATACAAGAGCTACCAAACATCAGTAGCTTATGGTTATTTTAATAGAACAATAAAGATTAAGTACTTTCCCTGCACAGCCACGGTGGTGGCCTGAGATAAACCAAATACTCTGTACTTTGGCCAAGGTTCTCGTTGTGTTAGTAGCTCTTTTGAGACCTGAAAGCCTGAAAATACCCAGACATTGACTGTCCTGTGCAGGGCAGTCATTTGGAAGACCAGGATTGGCTGCTGTGAAGAGGGCTACAGTCCTGCACAAACACAGGTGAGAAGGACTGGGCAGCAATTAAAATCCAATTTTTTTCACCCACAGATCATATAAGGGAGCCGTTGGTAGACGTTGCACCACTGTCTACCTACAGGTAGATGAAATCTTCCACATTTGGACTCTACTGAGTGAATTAGAGCTTCTTTTTTTAGTTTTACATTGCTGTTTTCTTTATTTTAACAATGAAATGTAAATTATTCCTAGTGTAAGGTGACTCCAACCCTACCAGGTACCTTTTGTCTAAAGCTGGTATAATAGAGCCTCTGGTTTTTGAAAAACAAACAACAAACATAACTTATTCTGTGGAAATAAAAATGTTTTCTCCAGCCAGCTGATAAACAAAGTGCTGATTCAATGGGTCTGCAGAAGATGATTAGGGAAGAACATATGGATCACATTAAACCAGTAGAAGACAAATTGAATCCAAAGTAAGGCTGATGGAATAGGCTTGAAGTTCAGGTTTTCTAAAGGAGGATATTCAGAATCAAACAGAGACAATAAAGAACTGACGTGTTTATTATCCAGTGTTCCTCTCATGACATACATGATCAGTGGAAGGTCATGAATGTTACTAATCTTCAGGTGAAGAGTCATTGAAGAAAGCTTCCTCTGTGGATGTTTTGACTGTATGAAACCAAAAGACAGCGTTGTTTTCTTCCCTGTTAATATGAACTGGATTCTTGTGGAAATGAAGGTTGCAATGCTCACAAGTGCAAGGTACACAGACCCAGAGAGGAGCAAGATACACCTCTGTGAATCTCACATTTCATGGACATAACATAATGAAGGAGAAAATAAAAAGGGTTGCAGACTGGTGCAGACACAAGACAGTTCTAATCCTGTACAGTGGTATGTGTCTGAGAATCTGCTGGAAATTGATGAACAGAAATAAGAAACTAATTTTCATTCAACTACAAGGAGTAGCATCTATAGCCTCATTATGTAGCCCAGCTGGTTTTAGAGTGTTTAGTCCAGTCTGGTTTGGGTGTGGAGTTGGGAAGAGAAAAAGAAAAGAAAAAATTCCCATCTATCCAGCCTCTGTGGAAACATTGGAAATGCCTGAGCAGACGAGCATGTTGTCCTGAGATATTGCTGGGTGTGCAATAGCTAATGAAAACTTTACCTCATGGCTTAAAAAACCTACAGATATCATTGTTTCCAATTCAAACATCTACAGGAAAGACTTACAAAACTGTCAATGTCTCATTTATTTACTAGACAGAGGAAAAGTATCTTATTCTGAGCTAACATCCTCATCCCTTTTGTATTTCTCCTCATTTTAAGCATGTCACCTAGTGATGAAAGTGTGACATATCTGAATAAAAGAGTTGCAGAAGAGAGCTTTGGAAAGCAATGAACTCAGACGTACTCAAGATGTTCAGACAACACGGGCCCTTCTTTCTCCACCTTTTAGATTTCAGACTAATAGGAACGCCTGCATTTTCCAAAAGTATGGGGGTTTTGGACAGAGCCGGAAGGGGGAGGTAACAGTACTAGCAGACCTGTGGCTTGTCAGAGCTGAAAAAATTCATTGTGTTTGGAACATATTTTTATTTTTTAAGAAAATATCCGCTCTACAAATTTCATGGATTTTGAGTAGAGACCCGAATCTTACATTATTGTTTTTATTTGTGCTTGAGGAGTATTCCCTTTAGTGTGATTAAGGAATAATTGGATTAATTTTGTATTGTGGTAAATGGCATGGCATCCTTTTCACAGAGTTTCTGGTTCTGCAATTACATTTCTGCAGCACTATCTAGCAGTCATGAAAGATTAGCTGTGTTTTCTTCTTCTGCCACGCAGTTCTCTAATATGTCTGGAACAAAAATAGATCAAGAAGTGCAGCTTTGTAGATTGTATCAAATACTTCTGTGTGTTGCTTTGTGACTGTTGGGTCATTCTTGGATACATAGGGTTGACATATATCTCTATAAGAATTATTTCCAGAAATATGTACTGTGCACTGTCACAGGGGTGTTCTCTTTCTTCCTTTTAAGTTCAAATTTCATAATTAGAACGAGAGGAACAATAGCATCCTCTCACAGAAGAATAAAGATGTGCTCGACTCCTTTTCTACTGCCTTTGAAAGATGAATAAATGGGTATTTTCTGCAGCTTTGCTTAATCTTCTGTTCCTCTTCACACCTTGCTCCATTTTTGAGTATTTCAATAGGGATGCGTGAACAGCTTAGATAAGAGTCAATTCCAGAAAGAACTTCAAAAGAAAAAGGATGAGGGTAGGCAGCCTGAAGAATTGCTTTGGAAAACAAAATGCAGGTGTATTTGAGAACATATTCATAGTGGCCTTTGTGTTGTTATAATTTTACTTTTCTTGTGTATGCACCTTCCTTCCTTGCTTCCCTGTTTTGTCCCTTTTCCTTTCCCCTTCCTTTCCCTTCCTTTCCCTCTCTTCCCTTCCTGCCAGGAGGGCGCATGATACTTTAAGATCATACATCTGTGACAAAAAAAGCTGTTTCCCTTCTCTCTTTGTCTATGCATGTTCAGAAGAGCACAAACTTACCCATTATTTACACAGTTGTTTCCATTTGGGGGCATCAGGGATTTAGCAGAGTGACTCTAGCTAACATTAATGGGATTTGTTCAGCTTAAGTCTTGTGCAAGCCAAACCTTTTCAAAAGAGAGACTTTCTTCAGAAGTACAGATAAACCTGGTTTAAGATTCTTTTTATGATATATAAGGCAAGATCTTAAAGCGTATCTAACAATTAAAGATTGGGAACACCTTTTCACCAGTTAAAAGTCTTAATCTCACCATTATAGCCATATTTCCATTTGGCTAATTACTTCCTGCTGTGTAAAATTCTTCCTATAATTTCACTTAAAGGTATTTTTTATGCTTGTCTAAAATGACTCTGCAATGTTATTGCATGATTTTTAAAGCTGAGTTCCTCAATTATTTAAAAAATATTTGCCAAGTAGATGTTTCTATGAAAATCGTCATTATCCATCAAGTGATTTACTCCATGAACAGTATAAACTCAACAGAGCTATGCAGATGGTTGATTACTACAAAAAGAAAAATTACTGTAATAAATTAGTTGAGAAAAAAAGGTAAAAATTAATTAAGATAATGTATATGTTGGATAATATTTGTCCAGCTGTTGTTCAAAGGCTATCAACATTCATTTTGGTGGGCTTACACACTGGTAAAACAATTCTTCCATAAATAGTTTTGAGTTTATCCTGTAGTCTGCCATCCCTTCTTGAAAAATGCTATATAAATGATCGTTATTATGATTGTAAATCAAACCCTATTTTAATTAGGAGTAAAATATAATGGCATTTGAACAAGTAGGGCAGTGGGGCTGTAGATGAATTGAGTGTCATGTAGTCTGATGTGTGCACTTTGAGATAACTCTAAATTGTGCAGAGTTTGGGAATAATGTCTGGCTTTTGGATGCAATTGTTTGCTAGTTTTTTTTGTAAAGACACTGAATTTTTCCAAAATTGGTGATGGTGCAAATACAAATCATTACAAGAAACTCGTCAAGTTCAGTAGACAATATTTCCAACCATCACATATCTCAAGACTTAAGAGTTGTTTTGTTGGCCACAGTATAAATTAGATTACAAGACTTTCGTTCATTCTGTCCTAAAACATGCTATATGACTTACTTTGTCGCCATGAAATACTGTAGTAATAAAGACTTTGCTCTGAGTCTTCAGAAGTTTACTAATTACAGGTGAGTAGAAATTAGAATGTAATTGGACATCCTTTTATGCAAATTTGAGCATACTACTATTTTTCATTTTTAAAAAATCAAAACACTCAGCACCTTCAGGGGTCATAGCCCTTAATACAACAAATACCTCAGACATATAAGCTGAAACATTTTTAAATTCTTGAAATATGCTGAATTTATTTAACACAGAGACAAGTGTTTCCTATTCAGTGTTTTGAAGGAGAGAAAAACATTTGGGAAAAATTTCTTAAACCTAAATGGGAAAAGGTGACAAAAAAGTAAAGGTGAAAGTAAAAAGAACTAGTGGAGAGGTTAAAAAAAAAATAATTTTTTTTTCAGGTCTTTTTCTTTTCTTAGAAACCTGTTTTAATCAATTGACCTGAAATAATGGTGAGGTGATTAAATTGAGAGATGCTGCAGACATCAATGTCTGTTTGCATTAAAGGGGAATGATTCAGAGCCCTTACAAATCTGTGGGTACTCAGAAGAGGAATGGCTGAATTTCAGGGTTGATGAATGCAAGATAGTACACATTCAAAATGCTCACAGACAGTGCAGGATTCACAAACATCACTTGGATGAAAGAGCAGGGAATCACGGTAGACAGCCCCTTGAAACCTCTGCTTAGTGTGATGTGATATCTGGAAATGCAAATAAAACATTAGAGCAACACAGAAAAATGTAAAAACTACTGTATGTGTCAGTGGCATGTTTCCAGCTAGGCTATTGCATTCATTTATTGTCATTTCATGTGAGAAAGGTAACAGAAGAAGCTTAGACACATAAAATGTGGGCAGATTTATAAAACACTAATAAATTAACAGAAAAGATGAAAACACAAAAACATTTTTAAAGGATCACAATTTTTGAAACTACATCTTGTGGAGAGACTTCTGGAACAAAGCAAACATCTGATCAGCTGGTTGACAGCAGTGGTTGCAGACTGGGGCATCTGAATGAATGAATGCTTTGCCAAGAGGAGTATAAGGACAGTTACTAGTCCTTGGGTATTGATAAAGTCTCAGTTTTTTCTTTTCAAACCAAAGCAAAAAAAAGCAACAAACAAAGAAGACCTCCACTGCAAATATAATTCTCTTGTTGTTTTCTATGTGTTTTACAGGAGATAATTCTCCTAAAACACCACAGAGTTCAGCTCACTGGAGGCTGGGGCAAAACTGTAGCAAGATGTACTCTTTCTCCTTCAGACTGATGGAAACATGATGAAGAACATTTTCCATAGATCCCCCATTGTCCCTCATCCCTTATGTGCAGATGCCAGAAAAATTAGGGGCTGAAATATTTTCTTCTTAAGAAAATAGAGGATTTTTAGAGTGAAGGTTTTGTTTCCTCCCACTTATCCTTGGACTTGATCCCACTTCATCTGACTGCAGTTATGTGTTTGCAGATGACTGAAGTAGGAATAAATTCTGTCTGTTGAATAAAACTTTTCCATCAATGTGAAATTCTAATCTGTCTAATGACAGAACTTCACAAAATTATGTAAGAAAACTCGATTCCAAATCAGTGAACTCAATTGGCCTGTTGTTTGCCCTTTTTTCTTCTGATAGCATAGGGCTGAAATATTTCTATGTGCTATTTAGTTTGTATTTGGTAACTCATTTTCTTTCTGTGTGGAAATAACTGTAATGGTTTGTGTGTTTATTCAGCTCATGGCTAACATACTTGCCTTAGCATCACCAACCTTTTATAGGGATGACCATATCTTCTCAAGCATTGAGATGTTAATTTATGTGTGGTGCCAGGTGCTAATATGAAATAGAGTTGATATGTAGAATTTTCTGCATGGAGTTACAAACTCTTGCTCCCAGGGCCTGACACAGCAATACTGGTGAGAATATTTCAGAATTTCCAGCATGAAGTAGGAAACTTCTGCATCTGAATGATGTCTTCCAAAGATTCAAGTCTGGTGACACAAAAGCTTATCTCCCCAAAGCTAGGGCACGTACTGAAACACAGTACAGCAATATTCAAACATAATAGCAGCAATATCCAAAATTTATTAGGAATATTCATTTAGAGATTATAGGCTTTTTGAAAGGTTTTGGTTGAAATTTTTGTTCTCTTTCCCTCATCCAAACATATCACATCCTGGTGAAAGAGATGAAATAAGATAGCTCAATTCAAAACAGAACAGGAATGAAAACAAGGGGAAGAACCAGGATGTGAGAGATGGGGCTTTTTGTTTGTTTGGGATTTTTGGTTTTTTGAGGTGTTTTGGTTTTAGAGATATTTTTGTATTTTTTTGGAAGAGATTTGTGTTGTTTGTTTGTTTGTTTTGGTTTTTTACCCTCCATTTTGGGCATATATAAGATAGAATCAGTTTACTGAACACAAAGATAGAAGAACTTCTTGTGCACCAGCCAGTCTAATATTGAACAGTTCTCAAAAGTAGGTCTCTGGTAGATGACATCTTTTTTTACACTCTGATTTTCTATGGCACAACTACAGAATCATTGTGTCTCTAGGCTACTGCATTATCACTAGCACATTAATCCTGCCAAATGCCTGTTATATATTGTGCCATGGAAACTCTGAGAAGAGGAAATACAGTGAGCACAACTTCTTGCATCCTTTTTCCAAGCTCTTGACCCCGGTAGCCTATGAGTTAGTTGAAATGATTGAAACATACAGGTAAAGAAAATAGAGATTCTGAGCACCTCCTGAGGGCTGGCAGAGAGACACATGAACTTTTATTTTCTCTTACAATTCAGCCTATTGCTGTTTTCTTATAAGCTACTAAATAAGTGGTGATATGGGGAAGATACAAAACCCATTTATCAGGATTCATGCATGTAATTTCCTCAAAAACTGTTAAACTAGGAGACAAGCCTTCTGCACCCTGTCCTTAAAGAGCCTTGTGATGGAATGGTCAAGGAAAGGGTGATGGAGTCAGCTGACATGGGGCTTCACCTCAGATGCCACTCTTTGGGTCCCAGTTTTATCTCTCAGTCACATCAGATGTATGACAGAGGTTATTTTGTCCTGTCCATATTACCTTCTTACTATATCCAGAGAAGCTGCAGTGGCTGGTAGCTGTGTAGTCACACTGTGTGGTGCTGCCAGTAGTAAAGAGAGCAACTGGTCCCCAACCTGGGGCTCAGCCCAGTATGTAAAATGCTACAGGCTGACAAACAGAGGTTCTTTTGCTTGTTTGCAGCAGTGACAAAAAGCCTTGAATTTACTTTACATGCACAGACAGACAGACACACACAGAGGTTCTTCACTAAGGAGGTGCATGAGGAAACAGCTGTGGGGCTGTCAAGAGCCTCTTACAGCCAAACTGAAAGATGGGTAGATGTTTTCTCTGCTTCTGAGGATGCTTGCTCTCCTTTCTGAATTCTGCTAAATCTTCCTGTCTTATAAAGAACATTTTCCCTTGAGACCACAAAGACACTTCAGAGAGAGTGCTTTGCTCTCTCCCCCCCCCCCCCGCTTTTCTATGCAGTACCTCATCCTTCACCAAGGATGAGGAATTTTCTAAAGACCTTCTGTCCTTTTACATTCAAATTGCTCAGTGGTTGAACTGTGAGCTATGCTAACAATATAGCCAGTGTAGATTTGCTTTCAGATAGAAAGTAGAGCTTTCCATCAAAAACATTTTGTTTATTTGTCAAGTGTAATTACCCCTTCCTAGACTAAGGTTATGAGAAAATATTTTTGTTTAAATGGGGAGTCAAATTAATACTTTCCATAGCCCTTAACTCACAGAATCCCAGTTTAAGGTTTAGCACAAAAGTATAGACAAAGTGGTGTTTGCTGAATTCCCCTTGTTAAAACATTGGCAGCTCATCACAAATTCAGGAAGATGCCAGATGTCTGACTTAGTGTAAAAATGCAGTGAGACTGAGAACTCTGGATTATTTCCAGCATGAGTTGTTAGATACTGAGATGATATTATCATTATTATTATTATCATCATCATCATCACCATCATCATCATTACTACTAGTACTATTATTAGTTATGACTTTTTTTAAATTAAACTATACATTTAAAAATCAGAAATAAACGTAGAGAGGCAAGCCTGAAAGAGAGATTATCTTCCCCTTTAAAACCAGCACACAGTGATTGTTATACCCCTTCAGAACTCAGTGATGCACTTTGTGGAAAGTGGCACTCCCATTCATACATCTGAAAGTCAGATGTGTATTCAGACCCTCGCTTTATATGTTTTGCACAATTACAGCCAGACTTTCCTCCCACATGGGAAAAAAAATGTTTTGGTAAAAGTGACCCAATAGCATTCATTGTGGCTGATACCCCCTGACCAGGACACTGGGTATTAGCCCAAGGATGAAAGAAAGGCAAAGCACAGTTACATTATGGGTGGTTTTTTTTGTTTTTGTTTTTTGGTTTTTTGTTCAGTTATTGCCTGTCAAGGTAGTTGTAACCAATGTAAGCACAAGCAATCTCAGGACTGACAGGTTTTTCAGAGATCAAGGTGATGATATTCTACCATTGACTCTTTGATCAGGGTCTGATACTACTGAACTTCAACCTGACTCAAGGGAATATGCAAACGTTTCACTACTGAGTCTGAGTGTGGTCAGGAAAACAGATCTTGCAAATTGGTGTGTATACCTGACTGCATCTGCACTGAGAATATAAAGTGTGTATCTGCTCTAAAAGATAAACTTGGGGAATTTTCAATAGTAGAAATGCTATAAAATAACATAAAATTGGGGAGTGATTTGAAATGGGCTGACACAAACTACATAATGCTTCAAATCTGGCTGCATTACTCTGGGCAAATTCTTTTGTCTCATATTTACAGAAGCCAGTTTAGAAGAAAAATAATTATCAGCAATTCATTGGAGTCTTTATTTTTTCTCTTCTTCTTAGGGGATATTACCTTTTTGGCTGCTGACTAGGTAATTGAGAGGTAATATTTTGGATAGTGCCTAGTTAAGCCATTGTGCCTGTGAATGTGCTTATTCTATTAATGTGTCTACAGTGAACAGAGTAAGATACCTGCAGCTTTAGGAGATTTAGTTTTCCTTTGGAGAAGGAGAAGGGACTCTGGTAATGTCATTAATGTGATTTTCACTGTTTTGTGTTTTTTTTACACTATTGTTTTAAATGGTCTATGTCTGACTTTTGAGAGAGGTTCCAAAATGCGCAGCAAAGCATATGAAAACTGAGCACAGCAAGTTAGCTGACATTACTGCTGACCACTCATTGCTCAAAATGTTATGGTTTTTTCCTAGCTCCAATACTTCCAGACCTGTCTTTGGAAAAGTCTTAGATGCTTTTGTGTGGTGCAATGGTCACACCCAGTGGCCAGTTGGGTTAATCACATATATGTATTCCCTATGGATATCTGAGGCAGTTTGTTACAGGAATTTCTTCTTATATACTATGACAGCTTGGAATCTAACTCAATAGCAGGAAAACAATGCGTGTCCACCTTTACCTCAAGGTTTGTTCCCAAAAGACCCTGGTTGATCAAAAAGAAGGTCTGGACCATTCATGAAATGAATAGGAAAAAGGTGATGAATCCCCTGTGGAGACACTCTTAAAATTAGGACCTTTGACTATAATGAGCTGGTGTTTTAAAATAATGATTCAAGGACAGGCTGAAATAAAAACCTGCACTTTTCCTTAGTTTAAATTCAGCTTCCTTTTAACTGTGGAAAGCCTGAAACATTTGCCTGATTCTTCTTTTTTGGCATTATCAAGGTAATTGGAAAAAAAAAGAGACATTTTTCTTTTCCATAAATAAAAAACGTATGGAAGCACCATGGATAAATCAAAGGAGGTGTATATATATAACCCCCCCTTCCCTCTCCTTCCAGTCTAACTATAGCATCCTCTATTAGCATCACAATGACACTAATGTTTTCTTTCTCCCAATGTAGACCATTTTGTCAAGGTCCCTGTTTTCAATTAGTGTCAGCAAATGACACATGGGTGGGAATGCTACAGGAGTGTTCAGTGGAGTTAGCACCATGGTGGCTGATTTGGGGGTGGGGGATGGGAGAGCCACGTTTCAATCGGGAAAAAAGGGAGGAATTACTCTTCATATAAACCTTTGCCTTAACGCTCTCAAGGACATGTGTATTAGTTCCCTTGCCTACATCACACTTGGTCTCCTCTATAGGGTTCATTTGCACAGTGTTGACCCAAATAACAATCAAATCACAAAAGGACAGAATCGTTTAGGTTGGAGAAGACCTCCAAAACCACCATGTCCAATCTTTGACCAATCACTACCTTGTTAAATAGACCAGGGCAGTAAGTGTCATACCCAGTTTATTGAGCACCTCTGGGGACAGTGACATCCTTGGGCAGTCCATTCCAATGTTTAACAATCCTTTCCATGAAAAATTCCTCCTAATGTCCAGCCTGAACCTCCTCTGGCTCAGTCTGGGGCTATGTCCCCTTGTCACGCCACTGGTTCCCTGGGAGAAGAGGCTGATCCCCACCTGGCAACAACCTCCTTTCACATAGTTTTAGGAAGATCTACTTTAAGCCTCCTCTTCTCCAGGCTAAACACCCCCAGCCCCCTCAGCCACTCTTCATAAGACTTGTGCTCCGGTACTTTCTTTTGTGCTTAGATCGCTGAAAAAATTCCAGCATGTGACACTGTGAACATTGGGAGAATGATGCCACTTACTCTTATTTCAACTGAGACAGTCAATCTGGAAACAACATAGGATGAATTCTTGGATCTCTGAAGTGGGCTGAGAGGCTTTATGTCAGGATACTCCCCCAAAACCCCACGTACTAATATATTACAGCTGTTCTTCTGTACTGGGCTTTCTTGCACCTCACAGCATGGAGGTATTCAGTGCAGGAGTTTGTGCTCGCTCTTCGTTTTTGCTTTGCGGGTCACATTCAAATGAAGCTGCCACATGGGATCAAACTTGATGAAAAAGAGCAGTTATACTCTAAGAAAGAGGGCTGACCTGCTTTTTGTGTCAGTTCCCTTGCTGGTAATTTCAATATGCATGTGATATAAAGGGAGCCTGTCATGTCCAGTTTGTCCACAAGTTCAGCTTAGATTCAAGAGTTAACAAACCTCTTAAATTCAGTGAAAATTCTAGTCATTTAGTGAAAATAATAAAACTTGAGTCAAAATACTTTTCTGCACTGCAAAATAGTGCTGGTGCATGGGAATCATATAGGAAAAGTTTGTGCAAACAAACTAAAACCATTGACGCTACTTTCTCTGACTAAATTGATAGAAGCTAAAAAAAAATTTCTCTAATTTTACAGTGTTGATATAATCCCATTTCAACTCCAGTTGATACATAGGTCTATTTGTGTGAAGTGCCAACTGTTATTTAATGATTAATAAGAAATGGAGAAATATGAAATGATTTGTAAAGTTCTTTCTAGCTCCAGTGACCTCATCTTGGAGTAAATAAATCAAAAAATGGTAAATAGAAGACATGTCTATATGTGTCGCACTGTTAAATAAAGTCTGGGCTTTACGTTCCCAAAATAGATATGATGTGTTCTTTTGAGTGGGATTGACCCATTCCTACTGCAAGTATGAAATCAGATTTACTGGAGAAATATCTAGTTACCTGAGCCCCTACACTCTATGATACAGACAGAAAGAGGAGTCCTTCTGGTCTGCCATTGTTTTCAGATGTGTCAAGGTCCAGCTGTGCTTGCTAGAACATCTGGGGTCAGCCCATGGAGCTGTGCATACCCTCACTTTTCATCTCTCTTCTCTGTGACCACCCCAAAGTATTCTTCCTATTAAGGAGGAGAAACTGGACCATAAGTCCTATAGCAAAGAGTATTTGCTTCATGTTTTCCCAGGACTGACAAGTGGGCACAAGGAGTTCTGTCTGTGCAGAGATTCCCCAGCATGAACTTTCTGCATGTGCAGTGACAGGATCGATGTTGTTATGGTCTGTGAAGCTGAAGGTCCACCAATAGTGAGAGTGTATTCCTTCTGCTGAGAACAGGGCCATCGTGATGGCAGGAGGGATTAAAATCCTGTCAGGTGTGAATCCAAAATGAGGTCAGTGGGAGATTTCTGAGGCATGACCTTCGATCCATGCTTCAAGGTCTGTCAAGGGTGCATTCAAGTGTGCCAAAGCTTGATGCACTCTGGTGCCTCCTAAAGTAGTTATGGCATTGCCAAGGAAGGGCCACTGTGATGGTATTAAACATCCCATCTGGACGCAGTTTTGCCACCTCATCCCCAGAATTATACAGGGTGAAGAAGATGCAGCACAAGGTTTGTAGCAGGCTATAAGAACACAATACCTTTATATGGCCATTGAGTCTCTAAATATCCCTGGGGAACCCTGGGCAATTTACTTTAGTTCTGTCTGCCACTCAGACCAGGCTCATCATTTTTGTGCTAAGGGCACGACTACATCATTGACATTATGGTGTCAAACGTGTGACGTGATGCATAAGCATGAATTAATGAAATGGCAGCTCCCTGAACTCATTTAGGTTTTTCCTCTGCAATACATTGGTAAATAGATGTTGCATTTAGTGCACGAACCTTCAACGGAGGCTCCAAACCAAAGCAAGGCAAACAACCTTCCCCCCCTCAACTAATTATTCCACACTATGCTCCTGTGCTGTTCGTTACACAGCAGCTTCTCTTACTTGGATCAAGTTTGTTCCTATCACTTTGAATGCAAAAAGCAGTTGATCATTTCATCCATGTGACTACAAGGGTGACTGTCACAGCTTGCAAAGCATATGGTAGCTCTTGCAGCATCAATAATAATCTCTAAGTAATGCAACTTTGGGTTATAGTCATCTTTTATTATCACTCCAGTCTTCCAGTAGCTTCCTCCTGTCTCTCTTTTAAAATTTTTGTCTTTCATTACTAAATGAAGCCTTCCATACCCAGTGATTACATTATCAAGGGTTACCTGCTGAAAGGGATCAAAATTGATCAAAATAAAGGCTGTGTTATTCTGAATAAATTTTAGTTATTTTCAGGGGCTTAATCAAATTAATTAAAGAATGAAATTAAACAATAAGCAAGTAATGTTTAAGGCATTTTGCAGCTCGAGACACTGAAATTTAAAGAGGAAAAAGGGACTTGCCACAGGTTTGCCGTACAGAATGAAATGGAGCTGAATTTTCTCCTTGAAGGCTAAATGCATCCCTTACAGATTCCACATGGAGCAGAGTTATAAAGTGTTTATGTAAAATCTGTGGAGGGCAATGAAATACTTTTTGGTTGTCATTTGAAAGTTAAATTCTATTACATAAGGAGTAAAATCCACTGCAACTCTAGAAGGTAATTTTTCTTTAGACCTATCATAGTATTCCATTCCCACACTGAAATGAATTCAGGATTGGGCATATTCACAGCATTCCTTACAATCTCTGTAAGATTTATTTGAATCATTCTAAATGAGACGCCTTGCACACTCTGCCTGTTATGGGGTATTGATAACATCTGTTTACTAATATGACAGCAACATCCAGTGACTCTATAGAACAGGACAGGTTTGAATTGCTCTCATGTTAAGTCAGGTGGCAGAGTGTGTGACTGGTCAGCTAATGGCAAAACCAGGGTTTTACAGACAAAATTAAATGGGACAGCAGCAAGTGTGGGGAACAAGCTACTTATGATGCTTATTATTTTGGGAATGAAAGAGTGAACCTAAAGGTGCAGAAATCATTGAAACATATTCATGTTTTTGTCCAGTGACTCAGAAGCTGGGTTTATGAGTCTCTGAGTAAAACAAATCGTTGCCTTGTGCAAGGAAGGGATAGAGTGCTGCCATATTTAGTTAGCAAAGCCCATTCCATTTGTTTCCTGAACAGGCGAGTTTCATGGCCTTGTGTCTAGTTGTGCATTGCTGGTAGAGGCACAGACCTTGTGTTCTGCTGCCTTGTGGGACTGTAGTCACAGCACTGTCACTGTGAAATAATGAGATTAAAACCATCTCCAACAGAGCGAGTCCTCAGGTCTGCTCTCACATGGGTCCATCAACACAAATATTCCACTTCACCTTGCCAGGACAGTTCTGTGATATGATGTCAGAGTGGATGCTTTGCAAAGGAAGTTATAGGGTTTTTAGGGGTGGTGAAAGCAAAGGGTTACTCATCCTGCCTAATCACACAGGATGTCTCTGTGAGTCTAGAAAAGCTGAGCTTCAGGGGAACCCACACGCTCATTTTTCAAAGGATGGGAAGGGATCCTTTATCTTTGTATGATCTTTTGGACTACAGGCAGGATAAAACTGGGTAAAACCGCACTTCTGGCTAAAATAATTTTAAAAGAAATTAAATCTGATTGTGCCTGGCTCTTGTGTGGATACAAGTGAGGAGGAAAGCCATAATGTGTTTTCTCTGTGCTCGTCCCACAGAATCAGACTTATTACACCTCTCTTAGGTATCTCAAAGTAATGTCTGTTCAGATCTGAAAGTTATCCTGAGCTACTTTATTTATAGTCAACGAAAAGAAATTAGAGGGCGCTTTTTTCCTTTAGATGAAGCACATCATTGTAGCAGGTGGTCTGAGATAGGAAAAACAAATAACCTCATGAAGCTGAGTCCTTCTTGCCTTTGAGTGTAAAGACTAGAGTGACTCAGATTTAGATATCTTATTTTTAAGAGCAAAAGTTAGATGAAATGTAGACCAGGAATAAGGACCAGCTCTTACCCGGTTTCATTATTCTGGAAGGTGGAGGTCTCCAGGAGGGCTCAGTTTAATGGAGTATTCTTTCCTAACTCATAGTGTATTTTTGTTGATAGGTAGCTGGTTCACAGTCTAAGGGTATATCTTTGCTGTTGATAGGTAAGTTGAGACATAGGTCAACAAAGTAAAGTGCAAAGGCTTGCAAGAAAACCTTTGTGTCAATGGAAAACAAGCTCAGGGATTCTGAGCTCAACAGTCATGTGGCCACAAATCCAGCTCTTGGTCATTTTGAAATTTTTCTAGTAATACCAGAGTGATTTGTAAAGATAAACTGAGTCATAAAAGCTTCCTCATGTAGCTGAGAAGAGATAACACAACTGACTTCATAGAGCACCATATTTTCCTACCCAGTTCTTTGTCCAACTTTAAAAATAGGTACTAAGATACCCATCCTTTTTTCCCCTTGCTATTGTTCACTCGTGAATATGTAACATAGCATAACATTCTCAAACTATAATCTGCTCAACATTATCTAATTGCATCTGTCATTTTACTCTGCAATAAAATACTTCTGGGGAAAAAGGAATATGGAACTTAGCACTTGAGCTACTTTTTAAAAAATTGCTTCTGATTTTAAACGTGTAGCAATGACATTTACCTGCTAAAATTTAAAAAGCAAAAACAATCTGCATGTTATCAAGCTCATATGTGGTTATCATCTCTAGCTCATATGCTACAGTGAAGGTATACCTTGTTCAAGTGATTCTTAGGACAGGGAGGTTCTTGTATAAGAGCTGAGCTGCGGCCTATATCTCTGTTTTAATTGTATGCTTTAATCAGCCAATGGACTGCCTGTTTGGTATTGTGTAATTATTGTTCCTCTGAATGTGCTAATTGCACTTTGGCTGTATAACTTGTCAATGGGAGTGGTGCCAACATATTCACTAAGAAACATCTTTGTGCTATCCATGCCAGCTTCCCAGAAAATACATCCAAGATGGTTATTGATCCTTTTTCTTGTGCTTTTACAGCTTAATCTCCCTTCATTTCCCCCTCCCCCTTTTTTTGATTCTCAAATTGATACCCTGTGAAAGTGATTTCCTTCATCAAATCCCAAGCCAGCAGTGGGCCGGCTTCTTGCAGCCTTGCATGTCACTCGCAGTTTCTACTTTCTCACCTTTCTCCTCTCTGTTCTTTCCCCTTAGTATATCTCCTTCCTGCTGCCACTGAATGAGGATAGGAAAAGTCTATTATTGCTGCTTGATGGTTGGCATTCTTGAGTTGCACAGAAAGTATTAGGCATGAATTTGTTACTGCCTTCAAAAACCATGGGAGCCTCTACATAGACTTGTCTCCTAAAACTCAAGTACAAAGACAGTCTTGCCTTGTATGTGCTTACATAAAAAGGAAACAGCAGGGATTAATTACTTTAGACAGCTAAATAAATATTTATTTCCCCATAATAGTCTTCAAAAATATCTGTCACTGCTTCACTGCCTAACAATGGCTGGTAGCGACAAGTAGGATCTTTTTCAATGGAAGTTGCTTTTTAATGAGTGTTTTTCGAGTAGGAGGTTTAATCTGATGCTGCTTTTGGAGCAATGCCTGGCCTATCCCAATACAAACTCTCTCTGATTAACAAAAGCCTGCATTTTTAAACTGATCTAGCTCAGCTGATGCTAGTTGATTCTTTTATTTAACTCAGGCTTGTTTATGAGTCAATTAGCATTTAAACTGAGCTCCCAGCCTTCATATAAACTCTAAGCCACCTAAACCAAACAAAACAGCACTTTCTCCTGCTTTTAGAGGCCACTAAGCACCTATACAATATCCTACTGTAGCATTTTTAAGTTGCCAAGGCTTAGAGAATTCATCTAGTGATTTTGGCTGAGATTCATTCAGGCCAAAATTAGATTAGATACCATCCTCAGAGTAGGAGTCTGCACTTCCATTTCTTTCTCAGTGTCCCTGCTGCCTTCCCTGGGAGAAATCTCCTTCTGGGAGTGGTGGGACAAGTGGTTAGGAGAGATGCAGTGCACCTAAAATGACCTGGAAATGCTGAAATATGCCCATTCATTTACCTTTCCAACTGTTTCCTCTCCTCCTTCTACTGTGTTAAGCAGTAAATTTCTCTTTAATTTTGCTTATACTCTCTGCCACACTTGGTGTGTTGGACTTTTCGTAGGTTTTATGTCCACAAAATGGATCTGTGACCCATAAATTGGAGCCATTCCCTGTGATGTTCGTGGGCTCATGTTCTACTGTGTTGTTTCTGCATACTATTAAAAATAGAATTAAAGATGTTGTTAATTTTGGGAAATGAGCATTCAAGCAGAAAATACATAGTTCAATTCTGGACCATAGGTAAACTGCATTAACTGTTCTGTTGATTTTCCAGTGGCTCTGATGAGCTTCTTCAGGGTGCAGCAAGTACTCTACTGGCTCTTTCTAGGCGCCAAGATCCTCACACATGTATAGAAGATTGTGGGGACACTGAAAGCATGTGGAAGGGTGTTTCTGTCCTTGGCCCCAGCAGCAGACAGAGAACAGAGCCTGGTCTTTTGATAGATAATGTGCCACCTTCTTACCTCACATGTGCCTTTCAGAAATCTTTCAAACCTTTTGCTTTGAATTAGCAGCAGGAATTTGAAGATACTTCATCTAATGTTGGCAATGGTTCTGATTTCAGACGAGGTTGGACACAAGCTTCAGAGGTCCCTTCCAACCACCCCTCAGCCATAAAAACCAGTCAATATTTAATGCCTTGGATTCAGGTCACTGAAAGCAAGCATTGAAGGCCCAGCCTGCGTTTGTTGGGACAACAAGGCTCTTTTTAGGCCAAAGATAAAACTGAGCTGTTGACCTTATGCAAGAACTATTTGGTACAAGTTTTCTCAGGCATTTGTAGGAGGGAGAGATGCTTGTTTGAAAGCTTCATAAAAGGCATGTCAGGGAGACCACAGGTCACTTTACCAGAAAGAGCAGCTGTTCTGCAGTAGTGCCCAGGCACCTCCTGCTTGTGGCAGAGAGACATGCCCAGAAAGGGAGGGTGCTCCTAGGGGTATGTCTGGGCTGTGTCCTCCTGGGACAGAGGTGGAAGATGGAGATGGAAAGAAGGAGAGTGAGGGCACATGGATGTGAGCAGGAAATAGAGATGGGTGGCATAGGAAAATGAGAGAAAAAAGTGTCTGAGAGCCAATGTCAAGTGGAGTCTGGTAGCTGCCATGTGGAAATGGTGAGTAAGGAGAATAGGGAGAGTGGCAGAGGGCAGGGGTGGCTTCGGGCCCCCTTGTCCTCAAGGGAGGGAGTGTGCTGTGGGGGGAAAGCATGCATGTGCTATGGGATCACTACACAGAGATGTGGGGTGAGAAAGGAGGCAGCGGGGGGTGGTGCAAGGAATCCCTGAAGCAGAGACAAGGCAGACAGACCATCAGGGATCTTGTATGATGATCAGTGCCTCTTGCACTCAGACCTATGGAAGAAGCAAAGTGTACAACCCACAGAATGCTCAAGGGAAGGCTGGAAGAGCATGTGTTGTTGGGTGCAGCCCGACACCTTCTCCAGCTTCGGGCAAGGGGTAGGGAGAGTGTTTTCAGGAAAACAAGATCTAATTCAAGAGTTACCTCTCCTCTTCTCCCTTCCCCCATTCTTTATGTTTATTTTTGCAGTCAGGTACTTGATAGGTGGTTTAATATATTCATTTTATGTATGCCAGGGTAGCTCCATCACTGATTGAACTCCACTGAATCCAGATCATTATTAGAAAATTGCTTTATAATAAGTCTGGACTGAGAGACACTTTCTATGTTAAATAGAAAGCATTGTGCTTCTAGGCTGCTGCATGTTTTCTTGAAACGCAAACACTGGCAGCAGGCACATCATTGTTAAACTAATTAAAGTTTAAAGAGAGACCTTTATATGTACTAGTCTAGCTAATTTGTTGTCACAGGATCATAATTCATTAAATATATTTTCTATTGTTAGTTAAATCAATAGTGAGCAAAACAGAGCATATGGAATATGTCAGCTGATGAGTCAAGATGGAAGGAAACATCTCTACTGAGTCTTTAAGTTGTGCCTTTTTCTACAGTTCCCTAGAAGGCTGCAGTGTAAATAACTATGATGGACTTTTCCTGCAGATATCCTGCTATGGTGAGCCCATAATACTTCCATTCTACAAAACCACTGGAAAATGATGTTAAAACAACTACTGCTTAATGGTAATTCAGGCCTCTGGAAAATTTGGAGATGTAAATGGAGGACAAATTGATCACATGCCATGAAAGTTATGACAGTTTGATTTAAAATAGATGTGTGAAATGATTCATCCCAGGACGCCATACCTGTTTTCGTCTCTGCATGTCTGTCCCATTCCTCTTGCAGGGATGGCTGAGCTGCTAGAGCAGCATCAGCTGAACTCCTGCACAATAGAACACAGTATTTTGAGAGAAAACAAACAGATGCCAGCTGTGCTGCTCCACCCCAGATACTGCTTTGTCAGCACAGGAGCCACCTATGCACTGGCAACAGAAATGTTGAAGACAGAGGCAGGGCAGATGGCTGAAGGCAGAAGCTACAGTGCAGTAGCAGGTGAATCAGAGTTGTCAGGCCAATGTGGCATCCTTGAGCTCAAAATTCAGCCCTGGCAGTAGTTTATTGGTTGTCTTATTGGTTGTGTCAGCCTGCTGCATAGCAGAAATGCTCCTTGGTGAGCAGTATCTTCTAATTTTCCTGGGAACCAGGTGGGCCTTTGCTCTGGGATTAGAAGAAAATGGAAGTGATCATCCTGGGAGTACAGATTTTTGAAAGTAATTTTTATTCCTACAAAAAGTCAAATCCTCATGAAAAGCCATCTCATACCAGCACTTCAGAGAGCACTGGTATGACATGGATTTGGAGGAAGCTGAAGCTCCAGAGTTTTCTTATATTTGTATTTCACCTCTGGCCAACCTTTTCCTTGGCATGAATGGTTTTCTGGATTCCTTCAGAGACTCTTGCTCTTGAGTTTGAAAGCCTTTCAGTAGCAGGGAAGAGGACATTCAAGAGTCCAAATGCTCTTGGTCCTGGCAGGGACAGACTTATATTTTCCCTTTGACTGAGGCTGAATGAAGCTAGCTGTACTCTTCTGAATATTTGCTTGATTGGGGAACTCTTCCTGAGCCATCCTTTCAGAGCACGTAGCTGTCTATCTCACCTCCTTTCCTTAGGAAATTAAAACAAGTGGTTCTGTGACTGTGGTGCTAATCAAGATGAAGGTCCTGGTGGATTTGTTCTCTACAGCTCAGGCTCACTCCCTCTTTACAACAGCCCTGGTTGTCCTTCCTGTGTCCCTTCTGCCACTGTTACTGCAATCAGTGCTTTAGGTCCTCCCAGCATCTTCTAAATGTCCTTTGTGTCCTTTCTTCCCTCCCACGGTCTTAAGCAATCTCTTCAGTTTTTACACTGCCTACATTTCTATCCCATATTTACTTCCACCTCTTGGGACTGTGCAGGATTTGACAGCTCCAGTAGCTGGGCTGCAGCAGTACAAAGAAATTGCCTGCAAGGTGCTACTAAAAAAACTGGTAAGCAAGCAAGACAAATAATGGGGAAGCTCTGCCTTTTCTCTACAGAAGAAGGGTGAAATGACCTCTTTTCTTTTGTGATTTCCCAAAGTTGTAGGATTTTAATATGTGTTTGATGATGCCTATTTGTCAATTTGGCTGGAATCACACATGTCCTTTCATGTTCCTCACAGAAAGGTGGGTAGATAGGCAGCCAAATGACTTGAGGGTTTAAGCTTCTGGACTGCCTAAGACGTTGGGCTGCATAGGAGCATCACTTCTTTCTCTTATTGGCATTTTGTGTATCATATTGGTGTTTTGCCAGCATCCAGAAATCCTGATGAAGTCACAGGGGACTCAGTGCTCTAAGCCTGGGGTATCCAAGAATTTGTTTTTTTCCTCCTGATCCATCTTTCTGATATTTTCATGCTAAAATGGCCAAACCATGTGTTTCTATATGGCAAAGACTCATGGAAAATTTATAAAATAAAATAATTCATGAGGCCACCAAATAGAGCTTTTTTTCCTCAGTCTGAATCATGTTTTCTCTGCTCAGCGAATGGCTGAAACTAGACATTGGCATAAATACACCTAACCAGTAACTGTTGCTGGTCTGCGCCAAATAATAAAAGTTGTTTAAAGGACTGGCAAGTATTAGAACAAATAAAGCAATGACTTCATTGCATTGCAGTTTAGTTTCTAAAGTACAGTTAGAAATACAACATGCTTATTAACAACCACAAACGTGAGTTGTAAAAGTTACAATTGAAGAGATGACTCCTCTTCAGAGAACTTGGAGAGTATGCCACAAGACCTGGAAGCTGTCAGTGAAGAGAACCTTTTTTCACAAAAAAGATGTAAAAGGTATACTACAGAGAGTGTCTGATTCCTGATACTGATTGCTCTGTCAGACCTGTACATGATGGATGTGACTAGTACTGTCAAATATAGACACTGGGTAATGCTCCCTTTAATTAGCATTGAAGTGTGCCTCACATTAGCATGAACAAGAGCTGTGCCTCTTAAGGATAGAGAAGCAGAGATGGCCAAATGGAGGCTGTAAATGTGTGTCCAGCAGTAGAAGAACATTCTTACTGCTTTAAGACAGTTGGACAATCAAACACTGTAATGATTGACTGGGCTTATGGATCCTAGTAAAATTGGAGAAAGAAGGAAAAGTGCACCTATTAGAGGAGGGAGACTTCATATTGGTAAATTAGTCACCTCGTGTTGTAGGAACAGAACAAACTAGGAGACCTGAATGTTAGCTTTGCTTGGAAGAAGGAGGGATGAATGCAAATTTCCAATAGATATTATTACTCAGTTTCACAGTATTTGCTCTTTTGCCTGCATTGAGTACACCAACTTTGCCAACCAGAGCAACATCAGCAGACCTCCTGTGGTCCCATAGCACTCACGGTGCTGGCCTGAGCTCTGGGCTGTCTGTGCTGGAAAGCACCCACAGCATCTCTGTGCCATGAGCACATGGAATTTTGTCTGCCTGCTGTTTGCCTCTTTGTAAGAGCCAGAGCCCTCTCCTGGGCATGCAGTGCCCCCTTTAGAGCCACCATTCAATGAGAGCAGAGCTTGAGCAGAACTAAACCTGTTGTGCCTCTGCTGTCCTTGCAACACCTCTTACTTCTCAGATAAAATGGATTGAGAAATTTTGCTCAAAATATTTTGCATTAAATTTGCAAGTAAACAAGCATGGTTTGAATTTAAAGTTGATGAAACACAAGAAATGTAAATTGAAACTTACTTTCCTCGTAGACCTTGCCACTGAAAAATGAAAGGAGTAAGCTGTATTTTCTCACAAAAAGCCCCATTTTCTGACAAAACCTCATTCTTTAGAGAAAATTTTCTTTCAAGAAACATTTTTGACTAGCTGAAGTTTCAAAATAATAAAGGAAACATACAAACTTACAGCTGATCGTTTACTGCCTAGTAGCATATACTTCGGATGAAAAGTAAAAGCAACCTGCAGCATGTAGAATAGAGGGATGGAACGAAAACCAGAAGAAACTGACAGGCACAGGTTGAAGAATAATTCATCATTCAGCAACATAAGTTGGCAGATTTGTTGTGTAGTTTACAAGCATCCAAAGCCTTTTGTATCTCCATTTTTGCTCACAGGCTTTCATTCGAAATATTGCAAATTGGTAGTTTAGAATTATTGCACTATCTATTTTGAAATTATTGTTCCTCATACTTCTGAGAGACTTAGAAGGTCATGGAATCATTTCATGGTCTCCCATGAGTCATGGTAGTTACAGAGAGGTTTTACAAATTCAAATAAATAAGGTTATGTTTCACTATAGAGGGGCAATCAAAAAAGGTCGTTACCCTGAAAAAGAGCACCATTTATTAATAAAGATGTTCCTTGACTCAACAAAAACTTCTCTTTCATCTTCTGGAGTTATATTTCAGTTAAAAGCTTCATTAACTATTTCAATATTAAAATTATTTTTCATTAGGTTAACATGCACATGTATATCATTAGCTTGGAGTGAGGGAGAGAAACCTTTTTGCCTGTTCCTCTCCAAAACAGAGACTCCTCTGTACTACCAGCACTAAAAGGAGAGGACACATACAATGCAAAGTCATAATCAGAAGATAAAAAATGCTTCATCTAGCTGTGTCTTCTCATAAATTCAGAGCCGTGCAAAAGAATCTCCAGGCAACTATTTTGTTAAAAGGGCAAACCCTGAAGTTGCTTCTGCATGTAAGGATGAAATGTCACATCTGTTGCTCATTGATTAGCAGCCAAAGCAAGATGCAGAGCTCTTTATTTTTATATTTTTGAGCCTTTCTCTATAATGGTTGCTCACCTACTACATGAATGGCTTGTATTTTTTAAGTTCTGGCACAGAGTCTTTAATTAATCATCATCTCAATTTGGAACAAAAGATGGAAGGAGAAAGACAAGAAGGAGAAGGAGAAGGAGAAGGAGAAGGAGAAGGAGAAGGAGAAGGAGAAGGAGAAGGAGAAGGAGAAGGAGAAGGAGAAGGAGAAGGAGAAGGAGAAGGGAAGGAGAAGGAGGAAAAAAGGTACCAAGAGGCTAATATGGAACTAAGAACTCCAAACCAGAACCCCCCAAAATGAAATAATAAAAAAGAGAGATATATTTAATACATGCTAGCAGGTGGAAGAGACAGGTGAGCAAAAGGTTTCAATATGTTCAGCAAAGAAGGAAAGCTGAAGATTTCCTGAAAAACCCACAGCTGATTTAGGAACAGCAACCTGCTTAAGAAGTTTAAACCCTAGGAAACATGAGGCTTCTGAGAGATTAGCAACATGTGGAGAAAAATGAAAAAAGGAAAAATACTCTACAAAATTCTAATGGTGAGTTTGGGAGAAATAATACAAATAATTGCAAATGGTGTGAAAGGAAACAGAAACTGAAAATAATTTTTAATTAAATACATACATGTAACTTCTATTCCATAGAAGAGAAAATTTTGTTTTTAAACTATCAGCTTCTCCTATAAGCAGCAACTTTAGAAGACACGCTGTATAACTGCTGTCACTAGTAGAGCGCCAACTTGTGCTGCAAACCTCTCTGACCTACTGATGGTTCAGGGAGTACATTCCTTGGAAGGACAGCAGCTCATAAGTAGGCAGATTGTTTTCCAGATGTTTTAAATGTTGCCAAAGAAAGCCAACAAAAACATAAAGTAAGAACAACTGAATCAGTTGTCCTGTCATAGATGTTCCTAGAAATCTCTCTCTGGAGCTGAAATGAAAACTTGGAAGAGTTATTCTGGCCAAGTTAGATGAAAACTAACAGAGCTTCCAAAATTATTTTATTCTACAATAATTATGTAAACGAAAAATGAGTGCTTTGCTGTGGCTGGTAGTCTGAGCTAAAAAGCATGTAAAATGGGGAAACAAATCCCTAGTGGGGAAATTGTTTCTGGGGACATTTCAGCTGTTTTCTGACAATTTTAATGCACCATTTAGAAGGCCTCAGTTTACCACATTACTTGGAAAATGCTTTTTAAAATCTCTAATATTTCCCATAAATACATAATAAATGACATGAAACCATGAAGGAGAAAAATAATAGAAAAATGTTGCAATCAGAGGCTCTGGTAAGCTCCTGGAATGGATTCAAATTAGGAAGTTGAAATGCAGAAGACAAAAATATGAGTTCAAGGTTAAAGAAATAACCAATCTAGGAAAATGTAGCAGGGGAAAAAAAATAATTCAGAAGATGATGCAAATAGGTCTGATTACGAATATATCCTTATACATACATGAAAAAACATACAGAAACTTAAAGAAAAGGCAAATTTTTTGGGGAACTTTATATTCAAACAGCTTTAAACCATTTAAACTGCTGTCTGAAGGTCTTTAGTGTGTAAAAATGCATAATGGGCATGGACTGGTAATCACAACAGGGACTTCCTGAATCTCAAACAGTTGATAAAGAAGGAACCTGTCCTCAGAGTGTATGATAATAAGCACCAAACAAAGCTGGCGGTTGATGCTTCTAAGCAAGGCCTTGGGGCAACACTTTTAACAAGGAATGGTGATCACTGGAGACCCATGGCATATGCTTCTGGATACCTAACTGGAACAGCATGTCAGCATGCACAAAAAGAATAGGAGGCTCTGTCTTATGGTCTATGCATGCAAAAAAAACCTCAATTTTTTTTAATATGGAGTACCAGTGCTAGCAGGGAAGTGATCCCAAGGCATTAGTGACAATTGCTGAAAAGGTTTTTGCAGGCAGATCTCCTAGATTGCAAATATGATATGATTTACAACTCAAATATATAGAGCAGTCATAGAGCAGGAATTCTGTCCAGAGCTTTCAACAGAACTGACCTCGTACAGAAACAGTCTTATGTGCATGCAGAAATGGTTTGGAATTTTTTTTCCTTTCACACAGGAAATCACTGTGGAGACCTGTCACTGCAGGAAGCCAAAATACCAGATCAAACATTGCAGGAGGTGATACAAACTATCAGTCTCACTAACTGGACAGCACTTACTGGTCCTTAAACGATTTAGAAAGATGATTTTATATAATATGGAGTATATTTTCTGAGCATTAGTCCACTGCTGATAAACAGAATGTATGCATAATACCAGTGTATGCAGAAAATGCAAAATGTTTTATATACATTTATAAATATTAACTATGGGTCAGTGTTGGTGAAATAGCCAAAGAAGGAAAAAAATCCCCGCAGTTAATTTCAGAAACATTGGTAAATTAAAAAGAACCAGTAATGATGGTAATTCTTGAAACTTTAAGTTTCATGCTCCACAGCTGAAAGAAATTTATTTATGTTTGCTGCAAAAAAAATTCACATTTTTTCAGATCATTATTCCTGGTATCTAGAAATAACATTGCTGCAGAAGTCATCTGTTGAATGTGTGATCTCATGCACAAATCTGGTATTTGTCTGCCATAGCACACATCCCATGGCTATGTCAGATAATGAGCCACAATTCAATTATTGGGAATTTAAATATTTTCTAACAGAGTTTTAAACACATTACTTCTTATTCAGGTTATCCACATTCTGATGGTAGTGAGGGAAGGCCTCTTACACAATCTGCTAAATTCCACTCATATCCCATTTAAGAATTATTTAATTCCAGAGCAGTACTGTGGATATTGAAACATGTTCAGCAAACTTAGATTAAGACTGTCCAATGGTGTAGCCAATGATGGCAAAGTGAGGGATGTCTAACTGCTGTGAAAAAATAAACAGAGAATGTACTGTATTAATGAATGGCAGGAACAAAATCTTGGCAAACCAAGTCATCTACCCTGCATTTGAAGGTAATATATGTAATATCATGAAAGACTGCTTTTATGAGGATTTGCTCTTCTCTCTGATGAGCAAGCACTGATCTGTTGGACAAAGAAGAGGCAAGCACTTCTTCCCTTCTCTCTCTTCCCTTCCCTTGGAAGACATGGACATCAAATCTTAAAAGAAAGTTAAAAGGAGCCCATGAGACAGACAATATCATTGGACTGGACACAACAGAAACATAGGGAGTATAAAAACATGGAAAGTCTCAAAGAAGCATCAGCTAAAGGATCCCAGCTCAGATGCTGATTGATAACTCTGGATATATTTGTTGTACTTTAGGTAGTCTTTTTAAAAATTTTTATTTTTATTTTTATTTTATTTTTATTTTTTTCCCCTTTGGAAATGAGAAAAAATGAAAGTAACTTATCCTTGATGAGTTTGGAGTGTAACATTCTTTGATCAAGAATGGAGGTTTTTACCTGCCTATAAACTTGAAAGAGAAAGTGAAAGATGCAGACACAGACCCATTTTAATTGTCTTAGAAAAGACCAATCATATTATAAGCTCTGACTGAATGGCTAGGCATGTACTGTTATAGTTATGACTGTTAATTTGAAATGAGATTATTAATAGCAGGAAAAACTAACTTAAATTATATGTTTTTCAGATTTACACTGGGCAGAGGGGTATCAAAAGCACAGTGATTTTCTTGGTGGTAGAAGATGAAAAAGCTGCCCTGGACTTCAGCTGATACGTGATCAGGAAATCTGGAGAGAGCAGATTTGCAGAAATGAACTCCATGCTCTGAGAGAAGGGGGTGGGTAGAACAAAGAGTTCAAAATATGTTTCAGGAAAGGGTAGTTTTGGGGGAAATTTTGAGGGAAATTGTGGGGATTTTACTCTCGATCTGTGCTGGGCTTAAATCCAGCAAAGCTCCAGGTCCTTGAGAAGTGGCAAGGACATGACTAAAAGCAAGTCAGGTGGCCCTTTGTGTTTTGGAGCAACTGTTGTTAAGTTGGAAGGCATTAGTAATCTGTACCCATAGCTTTCTTTTTATCTTTGGGAAACTTGTAGAAGGCAGCAGTCTGGATGCATCTCTAGAGACAGCTTAACTTTCACAATGAACAGTTTAACAGAAGTGACAGCTTAGGTAAAATAGTGGGGGAAAATAAACCCAGAAAAGAAAGTGTCTGCATTTTGTGGGGGAAAAGAGCACAGAATTTTCCCAGTGTCTGTGGCTGTCTCTTTTAGCCATGAAATATTTGCAGTCATTGGTGTTTTGCCTTCAAATCAATGGATTTTGCTCTTTTGTCAGGCAGGTTTTAACCTCCCAGTTTTACTGGCATTGCTTCTGATTTACAGAGATGTAGGATGACAAAGAAGGCAGTTTTCTGACTCATTTCTGACTGATATTATAGAAAAACGCTCTATATCATGGCAAACAAACAGAATAAGAATTTTTTAGTAGCATTGCTTTTTCTTTAAATTATAACAAAAAAGAGTAGCCACAGCTTTTCATATAGATATTGCACTTTTTTGTTTGTTTGTTTGTTTGTGTTTTTTTGTTTGTTTTTTAAGTTGATTTACATCTTGGGGTGCTGTTTGTAATTTCTAATCAGAGAAAGGAAAAATAAGTGAACTTATGTGGTGCTTGTTGGAGCTAAGCAAACTTTTCCTTTGGCAATGACATAGCAGTGCTGGGAAACATTCAGTAATTCAACAAAAAATTCTAGCCAGTTGTGCACAGATCTTTGTTTAGTGTGTGTGTGCACATATACATATATAGATATCTGTCTGTGTACCTATTTATTTTGTTTTACCTGTATTACTCTTCTGGTTTGCATAATTCAATGGAAGTAGGACACCCAGTATGGTATTTCCTACAAACAATGGTGGGCAAATTTCAAGGCTGTTGTTTTACAAGGGATGAGTTAATTTCCATTGATTTCTGCCATAGTTTTAAGATTATTCATGTGTTTTAATGACATCCTACCCTTTAAAAATAATTTAACCTACATGAGATGCTAGATTACACTCAGTGCTTGCGATCATGCTGCTTTGACCAAAGTGGACCTCCTCATCACAGTGGGATAGATTTCATGCTTTTTTTCAAGAGAAGGAAGTAAACACATCTGTTCTTCACACACAAAAAAATACTAATATTTCTTTCTCCAGTGCTGGGATATCTGAAAAGCAACTCTCCATAAAGTGGTTCCTTGTCTCTTCATTTGTGCGTCCAATTAAAATACAAAGGTACCACGAAACAAAGAGAAGGTGGCAACACACACATTCACTCCCTTTTCTTCTGAATATGGCAAACAAACTTTGCAACATTTTTCTACATTTCAAGATGGAGATATTCACTTGAAAATTTTAGAAATCATAATCCAGTGATGAAGGGGAGCAGAAGCACATGTCCACACTTTTAGCAGCATGTCTTTGCTGCTGAAAGGTACATGAAAGGGCTGTATTTGGCATCTTCATGCCTACTGTGCTGTACCTTGCTCTAAACAGTAATTTTGGAAGAGCAGAGCAGGAGCCTTCCTCGGACTCTTTATGCATGTCTTTCTCCTGTCCACAGAGCAGCTCTCTGCATGCTAACTAACACCATGAAGGAGGCGGGGGCTCTGTAAAGATCATCCTGGTTTCTATTGTTCTCTGTAGTCACAGGAAAATGAACACAGCCTCTCAAAAAGTTCCCTCCCACGGGAAGATGCTCAAGGAGAGAAAATTGCTATGAATTTGCCCTCTACTTCAGACACTTACTTGCTCACACAGTTCTAAAGTTGTCAAATGTATTTATACATATAAAATAGCAAATGTTTGATAGTGCCTTTTGTCCCCTGGGACAAGATCATCTGCATATTGCCGACGGGGCTTTAGGCACTGTGTAAGCATGAGTGTTACATGACAACAGCAGGCACATCTATCCTGGTCTGGACCCAGGCACGTTAGTCCACCTGTGACAGGATAGATTTGGACAGAGCTCTGACTTCATGGCCAGCAGCCAAGGAGTTGAACTGCCCCACAAATGCTATGGTCTGAGGCATTTAGGGACTGTCTGCACCCTGCTCTGTATTCTGTGACTCCCAGGAAGCTGGCACAGCAATGTCTGTCTTCCTGGGGGAAGTAAGTGAAAAAAGTCATCTTTGAATTTTGTTTTTAAGTGGCTGGAGAAATGAGACAGTTAATTTTCTGTCTTTTTTTTTAAATTATTATTATTATTATTATTATTATTATTATTATTTTCTTTTTCCACCTCTGAAACTGACATGACATACTTAGAAACTGTCTGGGCAAAGAAATGCTACTTAAAATTACAATTTGATGAGGTGGGAGAAATTCTGTTCCTAGATATTTGCCAAAAGCACTGCCCCTTCTTATTTCAGTTGTGGCCCAACATTTCTCTCTAAAGCTACAGGCAAATTCTGTAGGACTCACTAGTCACAATGTGTTTTGTGTCACACCTACCTCGTAGGTACCCTGCCACCATGGGGGATGTAGAGATCTGCCAGAGGCTTCTGGTTCCATTCACGGGCTTGAAGAAAGTGATCCAGCAACAAGAACTGCTCAGGATATATCCCTGGCACCAATCCTGTGACATCCTAGGGGTGACTGGACAGGAACACTCCTTTCAAATGCAGCAGGAAGCTGAGTGCCTCCATATGGTATTAACAGGATCAGAGACCTTTGCAGACTAAGTCAGGGCAGTTTAGATAATTTTAGTGTTGCTACCCTAATTTTCAGCAGAAATTTTAGCATCGAAAAGGATTTTCTTCTAGTTGCATCAAGTCTAAAATAAAATACCCTTTCTGCCTTGAAGAAATAGGAAGGAAATAAAGAGAAAAGGCTGGATTATAGGATTCCATACAGGATAAGTTTGCACCCAGAAAAAATGAAAACCCAGGAGTCTGCAATAAAGCAAACACCTGCCTAACAAAAGTGTGCTGAAGGAGGATGTTTTAGAGAGCATCAGGCACATCAGTGAAGCCCCAAAAGAGAAGAAGCAAAAACCTCAGTGATAACTGGCAGCAAATAAAAGGTTGTTAACCACATGGAGATCTGTCTTTGGACACTGCCAAATTGAAAACTGAACGGAACATAATTTTGAAGATTATAACTGGAGAGATGATTAGAGTCATGGGGGAAGCTTTTTCAAGGACTTACTAAGGAAATGGGATTGTAATTAGAAAAGGAAATGGAATCAAGAGAAGATTTCTAAAAGGTGAAGAGAAAAGGCTTTTGTAAATAGTAAAAACACATGTTAAGAAGCCAAATTGACAACACAACATTAGTGTGAGTTCACTTGTAATTTTTAGCCTGAAAATTATAGAGAAGTGTGTTTTCCATCTAATTACTTGAAAATTTATTTCACTTTTACAGCTCTATCAGAAATGACTTATAAGATTCCACAGTTGTGAGAAAATGGAGGTGGTCTCTCAGTCCTGGAGTGGCCTGATCTGGCTGATATTGCAGATGTGCTCATTTCCATGTGTGCATTCTCCCACTGATTTTACTGATCTGCATATGAACATCGGCAAGACTAGAACACTGAATAAGTGGTGGGAGTCTCTTTTAAGCTTTTTTGCCTTTTTTTTTTTTGTTTTGTTTTGTTTTGTTTGTTTTGTTTGTTGTTTGGTTTTTGTTTGTTTGTTTTGTGTTTTTTCCCTCCCATAAAGACAATTTAAAGAGAAGAAAACATATCCGATTAGATATCAGAAAGAAATTCTTGACTGTGAGGGTGGTGAGGCACTGGCACACGTTGCCTGGAGAAGCTGTGGATGCCCCATCTCTGGAAGTATTCAAGGCCAGGTTGGATGGAGCTCTTGTAGAAGGTGTCCTTGCCCACATCTGGGAACAGAATGATCTTTAGCATCCCTTTCAACCCAAGCCATTCTGTGATTCTAAGATCTTTAATTAAATGTTTCATATATAGTTCCTTAGACAACAGCCACCCAGGACAGCAGCTCACTCTGGAAGTCTAAATGGAGAGGTAATGAAGAGAGGTGAGTGAAAACCACATTTCTTGATCAGCTCAAGAGCTGATTTTGCATGAGACCTGTATCACATGGGTAACACAGGGCCTCTCCTCCATGGAATTTCCTAGATGAAGGGGAGAGCAGACTATAGAGGACAATGAAGCTGAAATCCCCACTGCATTTGGGGTGCAACACAGCCCCCAGCCATCTGTCTGGTGTGATCCTTGTGTTGTCCCAAGTCTCTTTTAGACTGTACTAAAGACCAGCAGCCTGGGGAGTCAAAAGCTGGCCCTCACATTTGTCTGGGTATTAGAAAAAAATAACAAATGGATTTCCATGACTCTGCCCTGGCAAATTTCACTTCTAGAACATGTCCTTAGTGGTCCATGAAGTCTGTGTGGGTTGTCTGCCCTGAAACAAAACCAACTTTAGGGGTGTGCAAGCTGGAGAATTACTGCCTTTACTCCTGAAGAAGTCAGTGACTGCAGTCCATGTTTTTGTGAAAGCTAAGATCAGTACTAGTCATGAGAGTATTTGTTATGGGGACACCATGCAGAATGCAAGAAGTGAGGGTAGGCAAACCCCATTGATAAAATCCCAAGAACATCTCCAGTTCATAACTGGTGAACATCCATAGCCTCATCCCAAATTTGGCTCTTCAGGTAATGCTGATGTAATGTTTCTTATCAGAGCGTGTGATTCACCCAGGTACATCTCACAGAATCCTTTTCCCAAACAGCCATAGAAACCTGTTGTTTCACTGTACAATGACTAGGTGGCAGGAAAAGGGGATTTTGTCTTGGTGGGTTCAGCTGACATGTCTTCATATCAGCTCACTGTGGATTACTAAGGTACACTTGGGATAAATTGACTGAAGTGAAGTGTGTAAACCCATCCACAGCAAACACATTGCCTCTTGGGGTATATTTGCAGAGATTATGATTATTGTCTGAGTTAAAAAATAAATAAAGGAGTACTTTTCTATATGCTGTATCCTGCCTTTGAGGTGGAGGAAACTTCATAATGCAGTGAGCTGCACTCAAGAGCAAATGTTGGGAGGCTTAGGATCTACAAGGCCTTACTGATGGCCTACCTTGGGCACGTCTGGCCAGGAATGCTGATCCTGGCTGGCGGTATCAGAGCAGCTCTGAACAGGCTGCGTGTCTACATCGTCTAGTGCTGTACCTCGCAGAGATACTAATTGGGTCCTGGAAGCAATATAGGCATGGCAGCATGTTGCTGTGTCAAGCTAATTAGTGGTGCTTCTAACAAGCACAGGTGCAGCAGCAGGTTGACATGGCTCTGGTGCTGCCTGTTCAGAGCTACCCCGGCTGCCTCTGCCCTGAGCTCTGCACGACGGCAGAGCTGTCACCTTTCTCACACCATTAACCCTCCTGGGCAAAAATGAGGTGGATTTGAAGCGTGCGGAAGATTTTGTTATATACATATGTGCGGTGCCTTAGATTCTCCATCTGTGAAGCTGGGCATAATAAAATGCATCTGCCTGTGCAAATCACTGAAAACCTACAAATGAAAAGTGCTGCCTGTTGTCAGTATTAGGATCTCTTAATTCTTACTCTTCATTATACTCTTTTCCTTGCTTTATAACATATGTGCTGAGACAAAGGTCGCGAATTTCAACCTGCCAAAATAAAATAAAAAAAATAATAGAAGAACGTTGGAAGGGGAAGTAAAAAGCAACTGAGCACTGAACAAAATACGAGCTGAGTTTGTATTATTTATACAGTTTTGTATTCTGACTACTGCCAAGCACATGAAAGTTGAAGCACAGTTCCCTGTGCTTTAGAACAGGGAGAAAGTAACAGCAGAAACTGAAGCAGGATGGTTGAAATTGCAGGTGGGAGAATAATTTATAATGGATAATTTATTCAACAAAATTTTCCTCTTAACTCTTCACAAATTATTCTAAAACAGATTGCTGTTTTCTCAGATTCACTTGTTATGTGAAATTATTTACTGAACAATTCTTTTAAGTTGTTTGTGAATTTAAATTGTAGAAAGTGGGTATGATTTTGATTTGACAAAAAAGCTCCACAGAGCATGCTTTTGTGAGCTGACTGGAATGACGCTGCCTTCCCTGGCCTCCATCTGCCTCCACACAGCTCCGTGAAGGTTTGGATCCTTCTCTAGTGGGGCAGCTTCTCAGAAGGGAGCTAGATCAGCTTTTTTGGAACGAAGTCCAAATTCCTGATCATTTTATTTCTTAACACTTTGCCAACAGAGTGGTAAAATACTGCTTTAACATTTCACAAGAGTGATGCAAAGAGCCCCTTGCCTAAAAGGTTGTTTATTTTTCCAGCCATTTCATCGGCTCTGACAGAAGTGTAACCTCCCTTTCCCCAGCCTATGCCTTCTTAAAGTCCTTCTCTCAGCCTTTGCAACCACAGCCACATCATTCTTGTTCACCTCTGGTCTCCTTCATCCATCCCTTTACCCTTACCATGAATAATTGTTTGGGGAGGTTTCTGAGACACTTGAGGACCAGGTAGTGGTTTTCATTGGATGTGGGAGCTTTGAACACACTGATCTGATGATTCTGGAGAAAGCATTTGAATAAAAAAGATTTTCCTCCTCATCAGCTGAGCTAAAGTTGTTCCTTCCCTTATGGTACAATATGAGGGGAAGATGCGGAGGCATTAGCCATGTGGCTAGCCCACATGCCAGGTGGCTACTTTGTCACCATGCCATCAGCACTGGTATCCCCTGTCCCTAAACAAGAATAGGTATGCCTGTGCTGGCCTGTGGGTGAACCCTATTTTCAGCAGTTGTGGGGAGGGGTAGAAAGGTTTTCCTGTGTATGAGCTAGTAATGATCCATCTGCAGAACGTGCCACTTGCTTTCCTTTGCGTGGGATGGTAAGAGATCAATTAGAGCAAGAAAGTTCACAGCCCACTTAAGAAGCAATATTCCCCTTTTATCTCATTTCCTTCTCAGGTTTCTACCCTTTTACAGCTGTGTGGCTGGTGTGCTAAATGCTAATGTGAAAGTACTTTATACAGTGCCAAGCAGACATTCTTGTGGAAATGAATTCTCCCTTCTCACATTTGTCTCTTGCTTTCTCACCTCCCTACCCGGCTGATCTGATAGTCCCTTGGTATTTAGGGACAATCCTTGAGGTGCCTGGCCAGCCGCCCATGCCTGCAGACAGCCTCATGCTTGCCTAGTTCAGAGAAGGTTTGCTGCAGTCTCTTTATTTTTCCAGGCAGGCAAGGATTAAATAGTCTTCTTTCTTTTTTTTTTTCTTCTTTTTATTTTAATCACAAAAAGAGGTAATTGGTATTTGATCAGCAGCTTAAATGACTGAACAGACATTGCCAGATAAAATATTCAGCAGGTTTTGTTTTTTGTGGTTTTTTTTTTCTTTTTTCTTTTTTTTTTTCCCTTTCAGTCATTCACATTTGTTTGTGATTTCCCTCTGCCCTTTTAAACTACCTCTTCTCGGTGATTATTGGTCTAATTGTATCTAGTCTATTTAGGTTCTTGTATTAAGCTCATCACTGTGGTGTCTGAACATCAGATCAATGCCATGTAATTACAGTCACACAGAGCACAATCAACAATTATCAGTGATCACTTTTCAGATCTTGCAACAAAGAAATGCTGTCTGAGACATTGCTGCAGGATTTCAGATTCCCAAATATTTGCACTTCTAATTAAGCAGATGGAAGACCTGCTGGTAATGAGAAAACAGGTCTCAGAACTTCTTCCATAGCTAATTTCTGCCCAGACCAAAATAAATTATGCTGCAACAATTCTTTTCCAAGGTAAATAACACAACACACCACTTGGCAAAATGCCTCACAACAACAAAAAACCCAGAGAAGTGTTTAAAGGTATTGCACTCAGTGGGAGATTTTCACACCACAGTAATAAATGCAACACAGCAAAAACCTACAGCTAGAAGAAGGGAATGCCTTCTTATCTAACTGCTCTGGAGGATATTTGCTGATCAATCCTATGAAAGGATGATATGCTTCTCTGTGTGTCCAGGGGATGAAATAACAAGCCTGAAGGCAATAATGCTCTCATATCATGTTTGAGAATTTTACAAATACAGCATGAGGCTCTGTGACTCAGTCTGAATGGAATTTTTCTCAGCACATGAATTTTACATGATATTTCGATACTAGCTCTTCTGGGCAGTTTTCCTAACACAGTGCAATGTTAGTTTTAGGTGCTTTTTTATCATATTGGTAAATACCATGATACATTCTGTGAAATGTGTGAGAAAGGGTAGCAAACCTGAAAATTTGAAGATTACCAGGACATTTGATTTGTCTCTTTTTTACTTCTGCAAAGCTTCAAATGCCTTTTGTTTGGAAGGAAGAAATTAAAAAGGAGCAAAGAAAAAAAGAGTTTCGTGCAATCTTCACGTGTTTTGCTTTTATTTATTTTTTTTCTTCCCATGGTCTCTCCTTAGACTTCAAATTCTGGTTCTTGTTAAAGAAATATCCTTATGTTCCATATTAATTAAAAAGAAAAATCAAACAGATAGGCAGGGTTTTTTGTTTGTTTGTTTTTTTGGCAACAACAACACAAAAAGTCCATGTCTTTTTGTCATTCCCAAATCTCTAAAAGCAACAGTTCTTGTTATTATCAAATTTCCATATAGAAAACTGGTATGCATGTGGGGGTGTAATAGCACAATCTGATATTCTTGTAGTACCAGTTTTCTATAAATAGGGTAATCTGTTATTTATTGGAACTATTCATTAAAATAAAAAAATATATATATACAGTATGGGCATCTGTTACTAGATTTTTAGTTGACTGACAGTTTTTAATCCATTTAGCCAATGCTAAGTGGAACTTGCTGGAATATAAGCCTTTTCAGTAAGTCTCTTTAGCTTCTTCCTGATGTGTTCTTATGCCCTTTCTCATGGTCTTTGGAAATTTATTTGTTTTTTAAAGATTGACTCCTGGAGTCAGGTGAGTCCATGAAAATTACAACATCTATTAAAAACCAGAGGTTTTCATTGTACAGAAGAAGCTTTAGGGTTCAAAAAGAGTGTAAGCAAAATACTTTTTTTTTTTTTTAAATAAAGGCATATTTTTAAGCTATTCCCAAGTCTTTAGGAGGTCAGGCCAAGGGTTTTGACTATTTGGATTTTGCAGCAATTTTAATAATATACTATTTTTTAAATCTGCAGTACTAGTGAAATTTACTGTCAGTGCTGTAGGATTACATATTAGTAGTTCCTTACCATAGGAGCTACCACACTTCAGCATGTTTACCACACTTTTATTTTAAGCATAAAGCACCCACCCTTGGCAGTGAAATACCGAAGATCAATGTGCATAAGCAACGTATATGATTGCATTTGTCTTTTACCTCCACGTCTTAACTCCCCATATTAATATTTTGTCTCAGATCTCCACTGCTACTGTCTCAAATAAATAGCTAACCTCTCAGCAGTGGAGCACCACTTACATGGCAGCCAAAAGCAGTTGAAAACTGACAAAGTATTAAAGAACATTTTTATGCCCTGAAATTACTTGTATTGATAATTTTAAGGTTTCCACTCCAAATTAATCCTTTTAGTTTTTCAAAGAAAGTTTTGAAAAGTGCTCTAATGCTGGTATTCACTGGTGTGGATTTTCAGGCAGACTGGGAGAGAATTTTTCCCTCAGTCCTTCTCCTGCTTGTGGATGGGAGTTTGATCACTTTCTGTTGTCAGCATTTGTTTTCTTTTGTACTTGATGCACATCTGTATAATAAATAACATAATTCCAGCTCTTATGGCTTCAGATGGCACAGTGCCCTCTGCTCGAACTCTTTGGAGAGGGAAATACTCCAGCTTACCGTCAGAGTTTCATTTGCAAGCTTTACTTTACCTTAGCCTTATTTTAAAAATATCAAAGCTTTGCCTCCACAAATCAGGTTAAACTGTACATTACAAGGGAACTGCTTGACCTTGAAGCAATCCGTTTTGAGGCAGAGGTGACGAAGGGGTTGGCAGGCAGGATTTATTGCGCTCTGAGGAATGCAGAGGGAGCACATGAACATAAATATACAGAGAAACAGGAGCGGGAATCGCAGATGGATCTGGCAGATAAGACTTGGGTCTGTATCTGTAAGTAGGTCGAAAGTGTGATGGTATCATCTCCAATGGAAACACAATTCAAAATCTTGTTTGGATGGTATATGATGCCAGACAAGCTTCATTGGACAGATAAAACATTATCACCATTATTCTGGTGAGACTGCAGAGTAAGTAGGATACTCAACATATATTACATGCTCAAGAGGTTTGGGGCAAAATGTGTAAGGTAACTGGAAATATTGCACAGAAAACACTGAACACTGCCAAAGCTGGAGGGGGCTGTGAGATAAAGGACTTGAAGGGCTGCTCACTGAGGCAGCAAAATAAGGCTGGTAGCAGGGTTAGGTGGCCACTTAAGAATTTCTGGATGTGACACATCTGGGCTGACAATCCTGTTTCTTATTCCTCAAAGTAAGAGGAAGAAATGACAAGCAGAAAGGGTTGGATGTTTTTAGCTGGTAGTTTAACCCCAAGGAAACAAGCAGAGGTCACAGTGCCCTATGTTTGTAAAAAAAAAGGAGACCCTCCTCATTACAATTGAATGGGAGATGTGCTTTGGTGCCCATTTAGGGAAACAATTTTTGTTTGCTAGACATGATTTTCCAGTGCATTCCCTGCATTAATGAGCTGGCATTGTTGTGATCAACTTTTTCAATGCTCTAATACTTTCATGCTGGGATGAATGCAGTGGAAGTCAGAATACCATTCCTCCCCCCAGTAAGACCTTGTTTTTTTGTAATTTCTTGCCAGGTAGAAGCCCCAAACAACCCTCCCCTCTTCCATCCTTATTGTACCCCCATGTGCTGGCAGCCCTTCTCTGCTTTCTGCAGCTCTGATCCCTCTTTGGTCTACAGCTCTCTGTCATACTTCTTTCAAGGTCTTCGGGACTTCAGCTGCCCCAGAAAGTGGAACAAAAAAGCATGCTGAAAACATTGAAAGAGAGGTCTGGAGGAGAGAAATGAAAGGAGATGAGTAGGTGTGGGAAAAAGAGACAGAACAAGAACAGCTGTAGAGTCAGAGCAGACTACATATTTATTTTCTTTTAAAAGGTAAGTGGTTATGTTTTGAAAAGCTCCTGCTGTTGTTCTTTCCAGAAGTAAAGCCCTTTATTTGAGCTTTTTTCATTCTCCTGACTATTTTTTCCCTTTCTTTCACACTCTGTATTAAAGGTTTAGGTTGTGACCTTCCAGAACATGGTTGCTGGATTTTTGGGCCCTTGGATGATAGTGGCATATTATGTACATATTTGCATAATGAGTTAATTAGGCATAATATGTGGTTAAAATTAACTACATTGCACTCTTTTTATAGAAAGCACAGATTTCTACAAAGTGTCTCCTTAGACACCCTCTTGGGGGCCTGTTAGGATTCCCTGCCCACTTTCACATGTCACTAAGTTATGGTGATTAATTTGTGAACTCTGACACTTCATTTATGCAGATTATGCATATAAACCCTCCACACTCCGGAATTTTTGGGTTATGTAACAATATAGTTTCATATTTATTAAAAAAGAGGGAAAGAAATGCAAGCCCAGGTGATTATAATGAAGGATTTGATAATGCCATCAAACTCCATCTGAAATGTACAGAAATTGAAAAAAAAAAAAGAAGGAAATCCACCCTTGTTGTTTTTTAATGTCTTCTGTACTTCTGTGACAGCCATGTTTCCTGTCCTTTCCATTTGGAAATGCAATGTCACTGTGAGTAATATTTAAACTCATGAAGCTGTTTCATACTTTTAAGTCCAATCTGAGCTGTCTGTCACTGTAGACCTGTGGCCCTCGAGGTGTTCCATGTTGACCCTCTTAGCTCTCCCCAAGCATGGTAAGGTTGATTTCTGGTGACGTGTTCACTGTATGAGACAGGACACAAATGATTGTCTAATTTTTAATGTTACCTCTACCATTTGAAATTGACCCTACTTTGATCAGAAGACAACCACAGGCCTCTGGGAGCCCCTTCACACCTCAATTAATTCACACCTCTATAAATCTCTAGTTATTTCTACTGTGGAATTGTGATGAGTGCTGATGTTGTAGCCATGGCTATCACCCTTCACTGGATGACAGAAAGTAGGCTGCAGACCTGGATTCTCTGAAACACAGCTAAAGCTCCTAATATCACTGTTCCTTGGTTCTCTTAGACATGGTGAAGGACAATCTAGAACAGCAGATTTTTCTGTCTTTTCAAATGTGCAGGCTTACTGCATGGTCCGAACACTATTAAGCAGACATATCCCGACATCTCCCTCATGGCATTTGCGCATTTCCAGTGATCTGTGTGTCGTGGGTCTACACTACAGGCACCTGCCATAATATTGGTTGCTCCAGGTGATGTAAGGAGGGCAGCGAGCAAGGGGAAATAACTTTAGCTGTGTGTCTTTCACTGATCATACACCTTGCTATTTTTCTACCATCCCTTTCTCTTTCAGGCATGTAAAGCTCCTCTGGGAAAGCACTGACCACTGCCCAAGACAGGATGCTAGAGTAGATGGAGTGACAGCCTAATGCATTTAAACAACATCTAGGTAAGAACTGAATCCAAAATAGAATTTAGAAAGCAGCCCTAAAGGCACACTCACCATTTTTTTCTCTATTAAAATCCAGAAAAGGAAAATCTGCTTTTACTTAATTCTCAGTGTTCAGTGTTTTCACTGCAGGAGAAATAAATGGTTGGTAACCAAAGCCTGTATATGCCACCAGGGAGGGACACAAACACAATTCTTACATTTATTTATACAGCAGCTGCTTTCCATAGGCCACTCTCTGGCCTCAGAAGCAAAGGTGGATGAATCATATTGTTTTGACACAGTGAAATAATTGAAGAAATGGAAACTGGATTGCAGTTTTTCTTCAAACAGTTTATCCCTATCGTCAAATCTGGAACATGTGCATGTCTCCTGAACAAGAGATAAACTGCATGGACAAAACCACTGGCCATTGAACAATAATCTGTAGTTGCATAAAAATGAAGTATTTTCCATTCACGTTTGTGAAAGCTACATTATACTAACTTTGCATCACAGCCTCTTCAAGCAGAGATTAAAAGGGATGGTCATTGAGCTGTATGGTTAGTTGTTCAGACACCATAGAAAAATTTCATGAGTGGCACAGGAAGAGAGAGAGAAAATAATTCTGCAAAGGTCATAAGTAAAATGGATGATTTTTATGTGTTTGCTGCAGTGTTTGCCAGGGTATTTTTGCTCTAATTCTGACTGGTGGGTTTGGGGATTAGGAGGTTCTTCCCAAGGAATGGCATGGCTGCTGGGTGAAGCAAAGACTTTCCACTTTCTTGTACAAGAAAATCTCCAAAGATGAAAAGGAGATGTAACGGTTTATAAATTGGGTAATTCCAGAAGAGTACATTAGTGAAGAGTATGCCATTGAGTTTCCATGGATAGAAAATCCACTGTTGGCAGAATCAGCAAACAGCTGGAAAATTTCAGAAAAAAAGATTTTCATTAGAAAGTACAGATTGATTGAGAGAGACATCTTTTGTGTAATTGTACTGCTTCTGAAAAAACTTCCACTGCATAACATTTCCAATAACAGCGTGGATTTCTTTGTCTCTTTTTCACACTGGAGTGACAGAAATTATTTCTTCTGCCATCCTTAGCATGCATGTTCTTAGGGCTCTCATCTGGTACAGGTTCCTCCTCTGCCTAATTCCCATATCATCTGTGAACTTTGGGCACTAGTTTCATATAGGACTAAAAGCAGGCCTTGTGCCAGGGTGTTTTCATGTTCCACTTCAAATAGGGGAAAAGAAAGAAGGAGTATAGATCATTGCTTATGCTGTTAGTAAGGAATTTGAGTCCTTATTCTCCTGTTTCCTAGCTACAACTATTATTATAGAAACCTAGAATATTTCTGATTTATATCAGATATTTTTACTGGGCAGGGAAAATATTTTTTTTGTCCTTTAACACTTTAGGAAGTTCCAAAGATTTGCTGATTGAACAGGATGTCTCAGTATCCTTTCCTTAGCTGTCTGTATAAAAGCATGATTTTATAACTCAAGAAAGCCTCTGTGTCCCCTAGATAAAAAAAAAAAAAAAAGGAAAGAGAATAATAAGATAACATAGATTTGGATCCGCAAATGTCCCCTACAGTTATTTGAAACTCTTCAGAGGATTCTGTGCTTGAGAGAGATGGAGGTATAGTGTAGTCAACCATATCACAGGGAGGCAACCCAAAAGAGACATTTATGAAGGAAAAAACTGCAAGTAAGAAAAACAGGTTTTCAGAAATCAACATGAAAACAGAATCTGCTATAATCATCCTGAAAGGGACAGATGTTGGCTTTCCACCCTCAGCTCATCTGGCCTATTCTGTCTCTGAATGCTGAAGCTCACAATGCTTTTTTTCCTCCAATTTCAGAAGTGTCAGACAGGAGACATGGTGCCGGTGAAAAAACTTATACCGATCTCTTGTTAGCTAACTGCGGTGTTTTGTTTCACAGCTACATGTCTGCACAAGCCGTCATTGTGTCAGTCATAATTACCATCTATTCAGTGGCTCCCTTCAGGTTTCATCACCTTTGCAGTATTAAGCAGCCAGCTGCAGGAAGCAGTCAGCTGCCCTGGAGCAGCAACCGTCAGCCTCTGGATTTCAGGGTATAATTGCTGCCTGCAAACAACTCCCTCCTTCCTGCATAAAGCACCCAATCC
>VYXD01000747.1:200694-239861 GCA_013397195.1 Hylia prasina
TTTTTTTTTTTTAAATTTGGCAGAGATCAGAGCCCCATCAAATGCACTTTTTGCCCAGCATAAGAAGACAGACCCTCTCTTCTGCAGGGACAGCACAGCATGGATAGGATGGGGGACTGTGTAACTACGTGTCTGTGCCACGATGTGCCACACATGAAAACGTGGCCCAGCACTGCTAATTGTAAAGTGGCTTCAGCCTGCCTGTAAATCCCTTTTTCTCTCTACTGTAAAACAATTGAGCTCACCTCTAGCACTGAAGTCCAACTGCAACATCTTTGATGACCCTCACATGTGGGAGATTACTCTTCTGAATAAAACTTTGGAGTACCCATGTCTAAACTTACTTTTAAAGAGCTATGCTCTTGTGGAAGGACAGGTAGGTAAGTCCTCATCTGGGCCAGACGGGGAGAAAGAAAGGGTAATATGAAACCCTGGAAACTTGGAGGCAGTTTCAGAGCATTCCTGTCAGGCTGCTGTATGGTTTCACATGCCAACTGCCTTTCCTGTCTTGCCATCCTGTTTACCATGTTTTATAAATTCAGCTTTGGCTGCATGACCCAGACCAGCAGGCCTGCCAACAATCATGTTGCATTTTGTTAACTGCTTATGACTTCTGGACAGTGTGCTGCTGTGATTGTCACACTCTTTCACTTAAACATATGGCACATGGAGACACAAACTACTCCAGCATGCAGCTTTCCACGATAGATTTTTACATACCAATTGCAGATACTATTTGTGGCTGCTGAGATTGGTGTGGTCTAATCCTGGAAGCAGAGAAAATCCTCTACTCTGAGAAGTACTAGGCATGCTGGGCTTCTTTGGCTCAATTAGGAAAGCCAAAGATGCTGTCAGACTTTTCTCAATCCAACAGAAATGCTACCAAGCTGGGCTAAGTATGTGTATTATGTTGGAGAGAGAAGAATGACAATAAAAGCTTGGTGGGATTAAGAAGTGTTGAGAGGCTAACTGAGGAGAAGAGCTATTTCATTTGTATCAGAAATTAGAAGGAATTTAGAGACGCAAAAGTTTTCCCTGATTAAGGTCCCCACAGTAGTGAAGTTTATAGCATATTTGTCACTACAACATATACAGGTGGGAAATTTTCTGAGGTGCTTCCTTCTTATGAGACTTTCTGACATAACTTTGAGACTAAGTCACCATAAGAAAATGTAAAGCTGTCAAATATTAAAGCTAATATTCAAATAAGCAAACAGAAAGCACAAACCCCTCCAAATACCTGCAAACATTCCTCCAAAGATGCACAACCCATCTATGTGCTGCAGAAGCACATAATTTCCTCTCTTCATATAAGTTGATTCTTTAGTTTTGAGTCTGAATCAGAGAAAAATATTCTAAGGGATTTTACATGAGTTTCTTGCCACAAAATTTTGAATTGACAATCAAACTCTCAACTGAAAATAGATATGGCGTGATGAGAAGGAACTGGATAATGATCACTGTCCCCTTTTTTTTTGATGAGGCAAAACATGGCACAAATTTGAGGGAGGGAAAACCTGGAGGAGAAATGGGTTCTAATATCATAGAGACATATTGCACTCTTCAAATTCGTGTATTTCCCACCAGACTTGCTGGATTTGAAAAGATGGAAGAGATAGTGCAATAAAACTATCCAACTTCACCAATCTCTTAAATGTAGAAGGGTTAATCATGAATCTTCAAGTGGAATATCTGAGCAGCTGTTACACTTCACCAACTGCTGCTTTCACTTGTAATAATGTTTCATACTGCCAAACCGCATTGTGATGTGTTGGCATGAGGAACATTAGTTTCAGATCCACTGTAAATGAGGTCATGGGAAATATCTAAAACTTTTTGGCATTTCAAGCTTTTGAAATGTTGTGATCCACCAGGATGTATTGTCGTAAGAAAAAAATATATGCATGTAAGTGGTCACTACTGATGCCACTTTTCTTCACTTTCCTTGGTCTGTTGACCTACATTCAGTCCTGAAACTCTCTCCTTTCCTCATATTTCTTGCTTACTACTGTATGTTTCTCTTTATTTCTTTTAAAAATGCATTAAAACAAATGTAGTTTAATTTCCAAATGTTATCGTAAAGAACTGTGCTCGTCTAAATTTACCTCTTCACAGTCAGCTTCTCTTCTGCCATCCATTCCATGCAAGTGCAGTGTTATCCTATTGTCCCACTTTGCTCCCAATTTGGAACAAGCTATGAGCTTGTTCATGAGTGTTATTTCTCTTGTGAAGTTAGTGGACTGGAGTGGAAATCGACTCAGTACATTGATAGAAGTGGAACGGACTGGAAAAGAAGAAATTAGTGAATAACAATTGCTAAGGTGTCCAACTGATCTAAGTACATTTCATAGTTGAAGAGCCTTGAGCTAAGTATGGACCAGAATCCCAATTATGAATAAACTGGAATTGCAGGAAAGCTCAAATCAAGACTTTGCTATCTGCCCTTTTCTAGAAATACATCAAATCCACTCAATAAAACAACAAATGCACATAAACCATCTGTAGCTTCTGTTATGGGACAATAGGAAACTAACTGAATGGTTCTAAGGATCCTCTTACCTGGTAGTCAATCAGGGATACATGAGATACTCACAAAACATTTTATTAAGCATTTTTTATTTGCTTTTACCAAGAGCACTTTTGTGAAGTCCAGTCTGGCTCTGGATGACGAGAAACTGTTTGGAAACAGCTGGCTGTTAGTGAGCCAAACCAAACCTGGACATGGTGTGATGTGACTGTATTTTTGCTGAAAGCTCACCAGGATGCTGTGTCAGACAAATGTGCTCCTACAGTACAGGTGGCAGGAAAGGCTTGGCCATATGGAGAAGCATTGCTGTTGCTGTCACTGCCAAAAGCTGTACTAGATGCCCCACAAAACAGAAAGAGGATTTACTGCAGTCAAAGGGGCTTGTTGACTCTGTTGGTCATAAGATAATGAAAGCAAAAATGTTTTCCTTCATTAGAAAAAGCAGAAAGAGTGATGTTAGTTAAACAGTGGTCACTATTAAGTGAATGATGCAGTTATGCAGGAAAGGAGCTTAGGAAGGGCTTATCAGCATTGCAGTCAAGATAAAGCATTTGCCACTCTGTCCCTTCTATCTCCTCTGAGCATATCAGCAGTGAGATCGTGCCTATTGTCACTCTTACCATGAGTTATGTGATTCTTTCATTTTTGAACTGGGCTCTGGCTTGTGATGCCCTGTGTCACTCACTGTTACGCAGTAACTGAGTGAATTTGTATCTGCAGACACAGCAATGAGGACAGTGACCTGCCAGCTTTTCAATTCTGTCTCCAATCAAAGAGGGATTTATTTCCTGATAGGAGTGTAAAATTTAGAGAAAATGCAGTTTAAGGCTTCAGATAGTTGCTGGGCATCATCCTGTCTAAACTTAACCACACACCAAAGACAGCCCAGATAGGCAGAGACACCTCAGACATCCCTCACACGATACCACTGCACAGCAGTTAACTTTCATCAGAGGGGGAAAGACCATTTTTAAGCCTTTCAGAATATGTGGAGGAACTTTTCTGCTCAGACAAAGCTGTCCAGGGAACTGAAGCAGAGTTGGGATAATCCTCCTCAGAGCCCTTGACTCTGCCATTTCCTCATGCCCATGCTGGTCCCCTGAGGGGAGGTGGCTTGCCAGGAGCAGGCAAGAATGCCTCACAGCCTCTCCATGTACCTGTGAGTTTTCATACTGACAGATGTAACCAGCTTATTGCTTAGGCCCTGACTGAGTGTGTTGGCTTAGCCCAAGTCAGCTGCAGTTCTTCCAAAGAAATGTGTTTACCAATGATTTACTTGCTGTGGCATCTCAAGAGGTCATCTAGACTGAACCCACCACACCTAAACTACCCTTGAAAGGCATTCGTGCAGCCTGTTCTTAAGGGCCACGAGAAGTAAAGATTTCACATCCCCTTCAGCAATTGATTTCTCTGCTAACCTCTTTCCACAGCTTCCCTGAGGTATTTTAAAGTGCTTAATCTAAATCCTTAAGCCAATAATAGCCATATGGACAGGATCCAAAAATAGCACTGACAATGGGTGTTAACACCAGTTCAGTAACCTTAAGCTCCAGATTGTCTGTATACAGCTGTTTGATGGTCACACCAGACTGGGCTGGCGCCAAGCAGCAACATGTAGGCAAAGTTATGCCATAGCTTTCCAGAGGAAGTGCAGCTTCTCATCACTCCTATGTCTGCCTAGAAGTTTGTTGGGTAAGAGCATGGACAGAAAAACTAATTTCCCTACAGCAATCCACACAGGAAGTTCAGGATTGTGTTGCAGCCTGAGGCAATGATAAAGGGATGTCTTGGGCATGCTCTGAGCCTGCACCAAACAGCAGAAGGAAAAGACCTTTTTTGCTGGGAAGGCTGGCTGCTCTGAGGAGAATAGTTCCAAGGTGGGAATGTTGCTTCTGGTGATTGAATAATTCCCCTAGAGCCCATTAGGATCACTCCACAAGGCATTGTATATGACCATATGGATGGAGAGGTTTAGCCACGTCAGTGTTTTCTGAATCAGCAATCAGCCCAGTGGTTTAATGTAAGGAAACTAATTTGCTTGCTAGACATAAACACAGTCCAAATCTGGTTAGAATTAACTAGGCAAAGCCTGAGCTCTTTTCTTCACCTCCATGGCATTTTTCTGTATTTCCCATAGAATAGCTCAAGTGCAGTTCCTCTCCCAAGCATTTCTGGGCTGGCAGTCATGCAAGAGACTTTCCAGTGCTTTTCAAAGCTTCCCTCTTCCGTCTATTTGGGAATGTAAGGAAAACAGACTGCCTCAAAATAGACCTCTTCTTTCCATTCTGACCAAAACCACTACCTGTTGGGAAGATAGCATTTCCCCTGCCCAGCCCTAAGAATGGCTTTCTGAGAACTCTGCTTTTTCGGTGATTTGGATTCAGCTGGGCTGAAGCACAGCACAGGGACAATATTTAATTCTTCCTTGCTATTTTCTCTAGCTTTGATTCACTGCAATGTAATTTTGGAAGCTTAATCTAGTTTCATCAGCCATGACTGGAGCTAGAAAACAGGGCAAGTTATCAGAAGATACAGCAGGGAGATAACTAAAGGAAATTTCATTTGGCACAAATTATCAGGAAATCCTCCCAAAATCAAGCCGTCAAGGAAATGATGGAAGTACATGATTTCCCTAAAAATGAACCCACACGTATACCACAACATACACAAACATAAATACATGTCCCTCTTCCATCCCCTGGAAGTCAGTTTGCTTTTTTCTGGGGCTACTACAAATACTTTAATGTATCCGGGCTCCAATCCAATCCTCTGCAATTGCTGGCAGCCATTTTATATCATCCCTGTCATAAGTTTCACTGTCACAGCAGTTTGTGCTTTGGTTTTTACTATGCCCAGAACCAGACTCAGCTCTCTGGGGCAGTTCAGGTTCTGCACCCGGGTCTAAGCACAGCAGCTGAAACATCTGCCCCAAACAGGTCGTTATCATTTACTACCTGTGCCATGGGAGCCCCTGGCAGCTGCCTCTGGAGGAGAGCTGTGCTCCCCAGGAGCAGTCTGTGCTGCCAGCAGCTCCTGCAGCTAAAGCAGAGGCAGCTCGTGCCTGGGGACCAAAAGCTGCGTCACTCGGGGAAGTTGGGGTGTAAGGTGGCAATTACCAGTAATAAGTCTGCACCAGGATTGCCTGTGGGCATTAAAACTGCCTAATGTTTTTCCACCCCTCAGAGAGCTGAGTGCCCCCAGCCCTCCCCACAAAAGCCAAGGTCACCTTGTAGGTGTTTTGTGGGGATCAGGCCCCACAGGCTCTGACTCCATCTCCAGTTTTTCTGGAGGTGTATAACTTCTGGCACACCTCAGTGCACCTAATTGTTGTCACTATTAGAGCACAAGGACAAATTGCTGACAAAGAGGGCTGCATAAAAATGCACTTGGGTGCAATAGCTGTGGAAGTATTTCAAACAGCTTCCTATTGTACATCTCCAAGAGAGAGGCAAGCATGTGTGCTTTATAATTGTGCAACCATATCGCTGAATATGGATAGCACTTACAAGTGCTGTGTAACGTGTTGACAACTCTGCACACATAAATATGTATTGTTTTTCAGGCACAACCCAGGAAAAGGGAAAAAATTGAGTTTTTATTTAAATTTCTTCTGCAATATCTGAGCTAACTGCTACAAGTTTCCTTTATAAAGGAAAGTGGGAGTCCTAAAGACTTAACAAGCAATTAAAGACAAAGCACCTAAGATCTCTAAGTTCAGCTCCCTAAAATATTTCTATCCATAGCTCAGATACTATCAATTATTCCTTTTTATTATCATTATTATTTTTTTTAATTTTTGTACAGCTATTAGCTCTTGAACTTCCTAGTTTGTTCTCTACCTCTTTTGGGTGACTTTTCAAAATTCAGATCATTCCACAGCAAAAGCTTTAACCGTCCTTTATACCAAGACTCCTCTTTCTTTCTGACATCAAGACTTTTCTCTTTGATAACTTCAAATGTTTCTCCCTCTCTGCAGTGAGTACTTAATTCTCACCAATGGTTTTGCTTTTCTATCAAACATAGCAGTAACACCCTGAATGTTTTTTAATCTGCTTTGGCCATTGAGTGCTTTTTTTGCCTTTTTTTTTAAACTTTCTACTGTATTTATGTAAAAACCACCACTATTTGTTCAACACTGTTGTGGGCGTTTTTGTTTTTCCTAATTATGTAAAAATACTCTTGCATTTTAAACACAATTAAAGCTTCCTTTATGTGTTAGCAGAGCTGCACAACAGAGGTTTTCATCCTGTGCACTGCTTTTGCTGACTGTGAAACAAATAAAAGCCAAGCTTTTGCATTTCATAACCTTGAAGTTCTCTGAGTAGTTTCACCTCCAGGGCTGGGTAACTGAATGTTTTCAAGCAGCTTAGAGAGAAAAATGGGGGGTGGGGGGAGGGAGGAGAAGGCAGCAGTAAACAAGAATATGATTTCAGATTTTCATGATTTAGACTAAACTGAATAGCAGCAGCAGCAGAAGTAGAGAGAAAGAGAGACTGTATATACATGATGGAATGGTTTTATAATTTAAAATACATACTGTATTAGACTTCCAACATAAAGGGCTAATGTGTTTCTCATAACCTCCCACATTTTGTTATTAGTTTTTACCCCATACCAGCACAAATGGTATTTGAGTGCTGACAGGCTGGAGGGAACATGCAGAGACCACGTTATCTGTTGCTGGGGCATAGCTGCAGATAACATGGTATATGGAAACTGTGCTCATGGTTCTCTGCATTGCTACACAGCAGTTTCAGGACGGATCTGGGAGCTTTACTGGAAAAGCAAATGCACTAGAATGGAGGTAGTGACTCATGAGTGGTTATGAGCTGTGCAGCATTGCTAGGATCATGGGGCAGGAGGAATGTAATTGCTCACACTAAATCATCACTGCCCCCTTTACACACCCGAGGCATTTTTATTACCACAAGTGATCAAACATCTCTTGTTTTCCAAATATTCTGAGCCCTCGAAGTTCATTGACTTTTCTCACTGCCCTGATTCACTTGCTTTATCAGTGCCATATCAAAAAAGGTCTACCCCATCTAGAATTACCAGTACTGCTTTCTCTACTGGCAAGTTTACGTGAAAGGCTGTTCCTTCAACAGTTGACCTTGTCTGACCTTGGCTAGCTTGTGCTAGGATAGAATTGCAGAAAAGTGTACAGAGAAGTCAATAAGAGAGAATTTTTCACAAAAAAATTGGGAGCTATTAACACCCACTATACAAAAACCCTGTTCCAGGTATACAGACAACCATGATTTGATATGAGACACCTTTCTGCATTTATAGAAGAAAGGCTGGGGATTAAAAAACATAAATCAAACTTTATTATATAATGAAGCCAGGATGTTCTTTAAATATGCCATGTGTTAGGTGTTTCATGGAATGTAGTATTCCTGGTGGGACAACAGCTGTGAGATACTGCTTCCAAGGCTTGAATAAACTCATAACATGCCTGTGGCATTTATTGTCTGTGTTGAACAAAAACCTCTTGACATTCATAATTTGAAATAATTCCTTTAGATTACAAGTCAATTTGTTAATGGATGTCTCCATACATTGAAGTTGGTTGAGTGGGGGTGCATATTATTAATCTTGAGTCTACAAAAAGCGCATTTTTTCCCCTCTCATGTTTCTACAGCATAGTGCAGTTGCATACATGTAATCTGCAAAATATCAATTTGAAGCAGAAACTTGAATCTGCACAAGGGCATGGACCTCTATCTCTGATTTTAAAAAAAAGCTTACTCTTGAAAAAGCTTGAGCAGAAAGTGTGGACGCTAATAGGACAAACAGTTCCTTATCCACTGCATTTTCAGATACTGGATACACACTGGATACACACTGGAATCCACTGGCCAGTGAAAAGTACCCTGTGTAGTCCAGAGTGCTTCCCTTATTTTTCTCTAGCACACTTATGCACATGAACAAGCATAATTATGTCCATTTACAGCTCTGGAAAAAGATTTGCCTGGTGTGCTGTGGCCAGTCTCCTTTTTTCTTCATGGGTTCAGCACACTAAGACACTGAGAGACACAAGGAATAGATTTCACAGTTGGAACTTATCTGTGAAGACATGGCGTCTCATTAACTGACCTGGAAGGTGATGTCTGCTCACACGTAGGATGGGCCAATCTCCCTCACCAAAGATCATAATTGTCTTCCTTTTTTAAGTGCCATAAACCATGACTTTTGACAGGAGGAAGAATGAGATTGGGGGACCAATCTCATTTTCACTAATGACAGTGAGACAAAAAGTTAAGATGTGCTGATGTATTTTGTTGCTCATATGAGGCTGAGGGGCATTGTGAACACAGATAAGGTTAGAAGACAACATAGAAGAAGCTGAAAACTTTGGTGGTCTGGCAGAAGGAAACAGGGTGCCATTTAGAGTGCAAAAAGTAACAGAAAATTTATTACATGGGAGTTTTTTGGTTACAAATGACATGGGAAGAAAAACCTCCCTGCACTAGAGGTTAACTGTGCACAGTTACTATGAGTATGTGATGTGATTTCTGATAAGGAAGTGAAAAGTATCAAACATATTGTGTCTGCTTTGCATGAATAGGAATCTAAATCAGAGTTAGAACACATATTTTTTAGTATGATAGGACTTGTAAAGACCAGTTTGTGGGAAGAACCAAGCTGCCATGTTTTGGATCACTTTGTGAAATACTTTACATAATGCCCCATCCATTACTTCAAGAAATGGGCTCAGTAAGGAAAAAGACCCTTTCCACACCTTTTTTGATTATACCAGCTATGGCAAAAATATTATTTTTGCAGAAGTAGCTGCACACTTTTCACAACTGGAGTCATCTTTGTAATCATTGGGACGGGGTCTAATTGGAGCCCTGTCACTAGAGGTTACCCCAAAGTTCAGTATTAGGCAATAAGTTATTTAAGTTATTCATCAATGACTTTTGAGAAGCCACAGAGCACCTGCTCAGCAAGTTTGCTGATGACACAAAGCTGGGAGGAGTGGCTGATGGCCCAGAGGTCTGTGCAGTCCTTCAGAAGGGCTTGACAGGCTGGAAAGAGGGACAGAGAGGAACAAGTTGAGCAAAGGCAAATGCAGGGTCCTGCCCCTGAGGAAGAACAACCCCAGGCACCAGGACAGGTTGGAGGCTGACCTGCTGGGAAGCAGCTCTGCAGAGAAGGACCTGGGGGTCCTGGTGCACAACAAGCTGTCCATGAGCCAGCAGTGTGTGGCCAAGAAGGGCAGTGGAATCCTGGAGTGCATTAGGAAGAACATTGCCAGCAGGTTGAGGGAGGTGATCCTGCCCCTCTGCTCAGCTCTGGTGAGGCCTCACCTGGAGAGCTGTGTCCAGTTCTGGGATCCTCAGGACATGGAGCTCCTCAAGTGGAGTAATGAAGATGATGAAAGGACTAGAGAACCTCTCTGACAAGGAAAGACTGAGGGAACTCAGCCTGTTCAGGCTCCAGGAAAGACAACTGAGAGTAGACCTCATCATTGTCTATGAATATACCAAGGGAGGGTGTCAAGAGGATGTTTCCAGGCTCTTCTTGGTGGTGCCAAGCAAAAGGACGAGAGGCAACAGGCAGAAAATAATGTAAAGGAAGTTCCACCTGAATATCAGGAAAAACTTTTACTGTGTGGGTGACTGAGCACTGGAACAGTCTGTCCAGAGTCTTCCCTTCTAGGAGTACTCAAGAATAATCTAGACACAGACATGTGCCATGTGCTTTAGAACAACCCTGCTTAAGCAGGGAGGTTGGACCAGATGACCCACTATGGTCCCTTCCAACCCAACCCCTTATGCAGTTCTTTGACTCAGTGATTTTGCTGCCAAGCATTGCCCAGCAGGAGGGCTCTTGGCTATGAGAAACTTAGGTTGCTGTGTCACAACCCTTCATGTCCAGGACTGAGTTTCTAACATAACTGGGATGAGAGCAAGCCTCAGGCAAATGGCAAATATAGTACTAAATATTCTTCCTATACTAAATACAGAGAGTCTGGCCTAAAACCAATGTCCAGCACCCATATACTGAAGGAAGAAGAAGAAAAAGGAAGGCCCTATCACTAAGCCATACTTCTATAAAATGCTGTTATACAGCAGCAACGACCTACAAATTAAGGCAGACTAAATAAATAGCTGTCCTTGAATAGTAGGCATTTAACATGCCTGACATGTTAAATGCAAAGCACAGTGGTACCCCTGTAAGGTACGAGTAGGAAGGATGATTATTATCTTCAAACCATTTAATGTGTATTTAGTGAACAATGATTACAAAGGCTGCCCATTCAGTAATGAGATTCAGACTCCCTTAGTTAATTGATATATAGCAGATAACATTGAAAGAGATCTTCTTCAGTTCAATGCCACTTTATAGTATAAATAAAGTTTTCTCTGAGCATTCATATGCAGAAAAAGATTAGTTTGTTTGAATTTGCTTGTAAATTTTCATTGGAGAGGAAACTGGACTTGCAGGGTTTGTTGGAAGTGATGGAGTTTTTTAAGACACATGCCTGTAAACCTTTATATCATGACCTACTTTGGTGTTGTGGTCTCAAGGTACTTCCATGGCAGAAAAAATCCCCCAATCTTGACATATTTTAGTTCTAGCAGGAAGTCGATTAAGAAGAATGAATTCTCAGACTTTCTAGGAACACAGAGCCTGTAGTAGGAATTAAAAAAAAAACCAACCAAACCTAAAAACAAAACCCACAAAAAAGAGGAAAGAACAACACAAGAGTTTCTTATGTAATCCCTGCTTATATGCAGGCTGAATATTTATGTTTAGTTTTTCTCTTCCTGCACATGTGAATGATGAATTTAACATGCACAAAAGCAAAGGTGATTTTGAGTACTCCATGCTAATGCCTATTATTCATGTGCAGATGGCAGCTGCAAGATATAGAGGTGATATTAATATTGCCTCACTTTTCCCAACTCCAACTCCACTCACTTGCTCTCCTGTGTCTGCAGTACACAAGCTGCAGTTTATCAAATGGTCCTGAACTCTCTGAAGGAAAGCCATGAATTTGCTGGAGTATGAAAGGGTACCACAGACATTTTCTTTTCACATAACTGCAAAACTATGGTCCAATTTAGCTAAACTGCTGGGGTTTTTCTTAACTGTCTTGTTCTGCTCATCCTGTGAGATGATTGGCCAGAGATGCCAGTTACCCCAAGCAAGTTGTGTCCCAGGAGCAGCCTAGTCCCAGCAGCTGATGTGACCATGGACACAATGATGGAGTACAGAGTGGCTAGTCCCACTGCTGTGCCTCTTGTTAGTGTCCTGAGAGCTCATGGGATGAAAAAATAGACACTGTTTAATGGAGCTGTCTGGGAAGCAGGGAAGGAGGCCCATTTATCAAAAAGCAGGCTTGGGACAGACTAGAAGGGAGAGGTGCACAAATGAGTCTGCGCCCATCTGAAGCCATGGTACTGCATTCTTGGCCTTGCTTTCTTTTTAGCAAATACCTGTGAAGCCCCCTGGCACCCCTACATGCCACTTTTCTGTCTCACACCATCCTCACAATGAGACAGCATCCTACTGCTCCCAAGCAATCCACTAGCTCCCAGGATGGAGGCTAGTGTAGGAATATTGCTTTGTTAATATGGCACCAGAGATGGAAATTCACTTCATCTCCTCCCCTCACCTCTCCTCTCTAAAAAACTGCACACTGAAAATAAATTAAATTAAAAGGAACATGAAGACTGAGAATAATCAGTTACTCCAGATTAGCAAATATGGCTCTAAAGGTACTTAAACCTTAGATCAGCCTCTTTCAGTGCATGCTTTCCAAAGCTGTTTTCACTTATGTGTCATGACAAGGAATCTAAAACTGCCACCTTAGCAGCAGAAAAGGGCTTAGTGAAGCCACAGTCATCTTTACATTCTTGCTGACAGTGAATCATTTCATTCAGCCAGCTGAAATCCTCAAATTCTGTAAAAGGAACATTTCTTGTGCTTCAGACAAGGGAAAAAAAGAAGTCAGGATGTTGTAGTTTCAGGGACAAAATTTTAACAGGGAGAGCTGCATCAAATTTGTCTAAAATCCTGCTGTTCTGGTCCTTAGTCCTTCCCAGAAACTAAACCCAAATATAACCTTTCCGCCCCTTCCCGAGGTTTAAAATTATTCTGTTAACATTTTTAGAATGAATTTTCAACTCCTTCCTGTTTCCAGAAAAGCAGGTGGAGTTAATGAATTTCTCCATGTCCTGTGGAAAAAACTGTCAGAGATCAAGTCTTGTGTCTCATATTGTCAGGAATTACAGGTACTCAGTGATCTCACAGCCCCATGTGCTAAGTGCTATGAAAACACAACAGAGACTGCTAAAGAGAGCTCATCTTCTCCACCTCACGAGCCATGACTTCCTTACTCACAAGATACTAAAAAAGGACTTCTAATATAAATAATGCATCATCCTAAAGTGAAATATAATCAGCAGAAATTAATTTGAATATTAATGCATGAGACGTGTACGTTCATCTCTATTAGCTGTCTACAGCTGTCCCATTTTGCTGACATCTCTGGTCCACACATTCCCTTGCAGCACAGAATGGGAGGGACAATAGGGGTGGTGTATTACTGTGGTCAAACTAGTCTTCATCACAATACACACACAATCCCTGAGGAGTTATACTGGAGCACATTGAATCTGGATGCTGTCCTCCATCCCCTCCCTCAGCACCTGCACTGTTTACACACAAATTCTGCCTATGACAGAATCCCTTCCCAGCTGGGGGGATTCACCCAGCTCACCATCACTACAAAAGAAATACAGGGGTCCCTTTGTGTGATATTGGCTGAATGAATGATGGGTCCAACCATGCTTATATGACTGTCCTCACACCAGACAAAAACCCTCCCTATGCTGCTGAAAGGCAGCTCCTCCTGGGAGCCTGACCTTCATTTTTTAGAGGACATTATTCTAGCTGCAGCTGAATTTATATAAAAGCTACGGAGAGAATACAACAAAAAACCTGAAAATAAAGATCCTGGTTTTAATATGGCTGTATGAATATCTCCTCCACAGGTTTGTACAGCAACAGCCTTGAGTGGAAAAATCACCATGCTAGACATTTTGTGTGAACTGCCCAATCTGTTGCTCTCACATTCCTCACACAATCATAAAGCCTATTACCTCCCCAAGGCCATAACTGTGATGTGGCTGGACAGAATATCCTGAACAATGAAACAAAAACCCTACAATAAAAAACAAAACTAGGGTTTGGGATTCATGGCAATATATCTAGGGCAGAGTCATTCAACCTGTGGTTGTAATTATTCTCTGAAAAAGCAGCAAAAACTCAGTAATTCAGAGGGAAAGTCTCACAGAGGTCTAGGATTGCTATAAAAAGACCCAAACAGTATTGCTTCTGATACATAAAAATATCTACTTGTACAAAAAAGCAGGTTACCCCATCACTGAAGATTGATTATGTAAAAACAGGTATCACCACTTCTGGCTAAAAGCAGAAGTAATATTCAGCTCCTGAAAGAAAAAGGATTTGTTTTGTTAAGTTTACAATGATACTTGGAGAGATACTTTCTAATAATGTTGAATAAGTTGAGAACACAAATCTCACTTAATTTGAGGCTAGAGGTAAACCTAAGCTGGGGCTTACAGCCTGAGTCAATATTCTTCCCCTGTCTTCCCAGTATTCCTAAATCAGCAAAGACAGGGACCATCAAGAACCTATGGGATGCCAACCAGGTCATAATCAGCAAAACATGGGACATTCTGAGCATACAAGGCAGATGATCACTCAGAAAGATGTTGATGTCCTTATGCTTATTCATTTATCTACTTGAATCAAAGGAATGGAGGAGGAGGGGGAATGAGTATTAGTAAGCAGGGAGGGAGTCTAGGCATGATTAACAATAGGTGTGAGACAGGAAGAACTAGATTAAACTGATCCATATGCAAATGATCTGAGTCTGATTGAATCAAACCATGCACAGTTTAATGACTATGGTAAGATGCCTTTATCTCTGCTTGGATGTGTTCTGAAAAGAAGGACTGCTCCAAGATAAAACAGTTTAATAAGGAGGTTTTTCATTACAGGGTCGATCGGCATTTGCATTTCTCTTTCTGAGCCACACAGCTTTCCTCAAGGCCCATTCCTTTTCAAGAGATTAGTCGGTAGGTATTGTTGACACACACCTTAGGGCATTGCATACTTAACATGTGCATGAGTTTTAACTTAGTCCTTCATGACCTGGGTAAAACATCTCAGAATGAAAACTAAGTAGAAAAGTGTTATTTTTTTGCTTATCTACTGAGCATTCTTTGCCCTTCTGTTATTTTGAAGCTTTGTAAAATATTTTCTGTATTCATACGGAACACTGAGAGAACTGATACAGAGAGAGAACATAGCTTGGGCACTTACAGCACCATGGGCTAGACTCAGAATGGCATCACGGCTGCAGCAGTGTGATGATAACTCCAGATTCTGTGAAGGTAATCTGAGTCTGTGGTACTGTAGCTGAGGTCTAGACCTCTATTTCTAAACTATGTGTTGGTTTCTACCAAGTGGCTGCCTTTGAACACTGAACAAGGCAGCTGAGGCCCTGCCTCAGCCTCACCTGTTGTATGCTCTGCTTACAGCTCCAGGTGCAAGTGAACTAAAACAGAGGCAACCTTCTCCTTCAAGTGCAAATAAGATGGGGAAATCTCCAGGGCTCTCAGGTTGATCATAAGAAAGACAGCTGACAGATACCTGTGCTCAGACTCCAGCAGAAGTGGCATGTAGTAAGTACTGGTATTCTCATCCAGCTATGATTAAAACTGGTTAGCAAAAGCCCTGAATCAGAGTATACCTTATTTTTGCTGTAAGGCATAGTAAGCAGCCCAATTTCCTCCACCTTGAAGAGACCTAACCTGGCTGAAATATTTTTCAGTGGCCATCTATGGATACTGTGACCTTCCTCACTCAGGGCAAAGTTTTCCTAAGGACTGCGTTTTTCTCTGAAGCCTGGATACACACTAACATCTGTGTTCACATACTACATATTGCAGACAGAAAGTGCCTCAGTCTCAAAGATGCTGCATAGTTACTCTCCAGCTAATACAGGCAAAAAAATACCAGTGATCATCCAAATGCCTTCAGGAAGAAGTCACTTTTCACAGCACCCATAGTTTGTCTGTGCAATAAGGAAGTCTTGAACTAGGCTGGTTAATCTACTCAACCTCAGCTTCAACTCATGACCCTCATCCTTATGTCGAAGATGAGGAATTTCAACAGAAACAAGACATTTGAACAAAAAAATTTCCATTTACTTCAACAGAAACAATCACAGGCCTAAATGCCTTGCAGATTGGGAATCCAAACCTCTAATTACATATTCCATCATTATTAACACCATTACTTCTTTTCCATCCCTGGGCTGCTTCATGACTTTAGAAATTTCTGATTTTTTATTCCTTTGAATATAATGTATGCTTACATAATATATTTAAATTACTTTGATTTGAGTTTCACTTCTGTATCTTTTAGCTTCCTTGACTCTATGCTGATGTGTCTGTAGCTTTGTATTTCATCGTTCATACTGGCTCAGCACCTACCAAGTCCTTTCTTATCTTAGATTATAGTTTTTCCCTGTATATATTCCTTTACAGTTAGTACTACAGACATACCCTCTTTCCTCACAGCCTATGAGTCCCACAGCAGTAGAAGGCAGAATCTTGTTGATCCACTCATAGAACACAATTGTGCCAACAGTTAGAAGAGTTCCACTTCTATCCTAGCTTACTGTTATGTTCAGAGGCAGTCAGGGTAACAGAACAACTCAGTTAGTGGTGGCAGAGAACTTACATGCCCCTGTGCCTTGTGAGAAGATGCACTCCCAGGGCTAGGTGTGAAGGAGGTAGTTTGGAAGATGGCACACACTTCCTTACCTCTTGGCATGGTCTCATGTGCAATAGAATCATTGAGGTTGGAATGGACCTGTAAGACTGAGTACAACAATTAACCCAAGTCCACCACTGAACCATGTTCCTAAGCACCACATCTACATGTCTTTTAAATACCTCCAGGGATGGTGACTCCACTTACTCTGCTGTGCAGCCTGTTCCAATGTTGACAACCCATTCCATGAAGAAACTTTTCCCAATACCCAATCTAAACCCACCCTGGGACAACTTGACAACAGCAACTCTTGTTCTGTCATTTGTGACTTGGGAGAAGAGGCTGGCACCCATTTTGAAACAACCTCTTTTCAAGTAGTTCAAGAGAGAAATAAGATCTCCCTGAAGCCTCCTTTTCTCCAGGCTAAACAATCCAAGAGGGATGGATGCTAAACAAACACAGGACAAAAATATAGTGCTTTTCCCAAAATGCTTATCCTTGAAGTACAAGTAAATACTGACAGATGAGAGATGCAAAGGGTTAATGCGGGAACATCCACTGAATTTAAGAGAGCTAACTCTACTGTGTGCTATCTGCCAACGTGCTAATAACAGCTGCATCGACAGACCTTGCTGTCAGGCTCCTGTGAGGGCAGTTCAGAGAATTCCTAATCATCCCTCAAAGGATCCTGTCTGTCTTTATGGATTAAACAGAGAAATCAGATTGCTAATATGGTGAATTGAAGTTGGATGCTTAAAATTAAGTGATGTGAATGTTACCTTTCCTCCACTCCCACTTCCCACCTTCTGCCTGATGATGGACACTGGCAACAGTGTCAAAGGGCTGCTAAGCTTTATTTGAAGGGAAGCATTTTCAAGGTCAGATCTGAAGACAGAGAAGAATGCAATTTTGTGACTGTGGCAGGGAGTTTAAGTGAAATCACAGAGATAGGTGTTGAGAAGTGTAGTGAGTGGCTGATGGAGGCTGGCACCACCACAGCTATCCAAGGCATGATATGGAGTGGCCGTGTGTTTTTAGGCCTACATCTCAGGCACAGTTCCAACCCTCCTTTGATTAGGTGCTGTCAGATGTCTCTCAGAAGTCTCTGCTCTTCTTGGGCTCAATCTGGATTGGTATTAAAACATGAGTTCACACTGGCATCCTTTCTCAGGTGCTTGTTACAACGAACAAAGTCATCATCTTGGAGTGAACTGCTTGGGGTGAGACTCTGAACACACAGTAAGTTAGTACATCTTTGGTTTCAGTGACCTCAAGATCCAATGATTTGGTTCTAAACATTTTCATTTTCTTATGTAGGTGGGCATCCCTGTTCCAGTGGTGGCCCTTCCCTTCCCTTCCCTTCCCTTCCCTTCCCTTCCCTTCCCTTACAGATGGGAATGATGAGTCTGTCTGATTTCAGATTCTTAGCCTGTTGAACATGACAGTTAAACTCCTTGCAGTCTTCCCAGTTGTCCAGTTTCTATTTTCCTTTTATAACTGGAGGAGATGCCATTCACAATCACTTCCGACCTGGTGTGAATATTTAAAACCTTTATAACTTTTTGAGTGTCAGTTGTGGAATAGTTCTGATGACTGTGGTCGGGGATGAGAAAGGACTTTTTGGACTCTTCCCATGAATTCATGGTGGGAAGCAAAGCTGTCAAAAACATCTGCTATTAATGCCAGCAGAGTGTGCTTCTGCTTTATTTGTGTAATTTTATTCTGTCACCTTAGTCCCATGTCATTTGTACTTTTGCCCCTAGGATCAACACTGGATTCTGTATTGAAAGTTGAGAGCAGGTATTTATTGTAGGCTTTGAAGCCATACCTAAATGATGTTTGATCTCAATGCCATTATCATAGCATCGCTCTCTCTTTCTTCTTTCCAATTCTCTTTCATTCATAAAGCTGAAAGACCTTTTAATCTTTATCCAATTTCCTCTGCAAGGTCTAAATCACCTTGATATTTGGCAACATTGATTCTGTCTTTCCCTTCTTGATTGCTCAATCTTAGAGAATTTCTTGAATAATAAAAATTATGTCCATATATGCAAACCCGGTCATAAGGTCTCTTTTGGCACCTTTTCTCTATTTATTATATCTAATTTATATAGGATTTGCATTAGTCCAAATGTGCTCTTTAGCAGGCCCGATCCAATTTCTGTTTAAGACTATGACACTTTCATGATAGATCTTAATGGTCATGGGATTTAGCCCAAAGCCTGGTGTATTTAAGTCAGTTTTAATCTGAAGGGCCTGTAATAAAACCAATGACTTTGATCTTCTTTTCTGGGAGTTAAACTGAATCAGAGACTTCAATTTTTCTTTTTTAACCTCAAGTAACTGCATGTTAGCTGAGTGACTGTGAGGACAGTCCTCTTCTGCACAAGCTGTTCTTGTTTAGAACAGTGCATAGGACTTTGGACTACGAAGGAAACGGTTTTCATTACAGGCAAAAGTAGGAATACATTACATAGAAACTTTTCTATAAAAATAATTATCTATTTCTATTAAGGTCTAGTAATTATATGCATATGTGTATGTATATGTGTGTGTGTATATATGTACATTTACACATAAATACAGATGAATTACGTTCAATGTTTCTTTTTCTAACAGGACGCTAAAGCAGCACTTGCCCTCTTCACCCTTACTGGACTCTTTTTTGGGCTGAATCCTGATGTCTTTTATAATCTGGGCTTCTCAAATAGCAGTTGTGATGAAATTTTTTCCTGATATGCTCTTCTATCCAGTAGGAATTGACTGTAGATTACCAAACTGTTACCAAGTAGTAACAGCTTACCGATACTGTCAAGTAATATGATGATATGAACTGGTGAGCTAGAGGTGAGGGAATAGCTTACTAATCATTCTTTTGAGCCACATATTCCCCAGCACTGACAATTTAACAGAATTGCCAAAACGATCATCTATTACAATCACATATCAGACTGTGATGCCCAACAACCTTAGTATTTTAATCTTACTCTGCCTTTGTTTCTCCCCTTGTTTTCTGTTTCCCCTCTGCCCCTAACACATACAAACACAGAGACTTTCCGCTTTTATAAATACAATGGATGTTGTTGTCAGTTCAGATAAGAGCAAATGCCAGATAGGATAGCAATATTTTCAGTCCTGGCAAATGCAATCATAAGTTCAGTTTATTAATATTGCAACAGTTGCACTAAATGAGATCACTTGGATAACAAAACATTTATCAACAAAACGCTGCCACCTACTGAAGTTTTGCAAACAGCCCAGATGATTGGATAAGATCACAAATTCACTCTGTCACAAGCTTATGGTCTTTGCTGAAATCGTTCTGAGGAAAAAAAAGCAAGAATGATAACCAGCAGAACAAGACAAGACATCTCTTTCATGCAGTCTGTTCAGCAAGTGTCAGGGTAAATCCTGGAGAGAAACCTCCAAAGAGGAAAGGAGATTTGGCTCTTTGTGCTCAGTATGCCGTGGAGTTTTCAAGCACTGTGGCTAGGGAACTCATCTTAAACACTTTGGCTTGCAGCCTATTATAAACTTCCAGTTTCCTTGTGTTCAAAGCTTCTATTCAGGACCTACTAAACTGACATTACAACTTGCCAGCTTTTTGTTGTATTGCACCACCCTAGATTATAAAGCCTTTGTAAATAAATATAAAAGAAGTCTTAGTGATTACAACAAATCTTGTGAATTTCCTGTTGCAAGATCTCAACCAACTAAAAATTATCATTATTTCAGTATAGGAAAGAGGCATGTCATGAAACAAGAAGTCCTGCACATACAGGTGTGTCACCCAGCAGATGATTAAACATGCAAGGGCTGCCAAGGCTTTGGATAGGAATTGTTGTGCCCATTTGAAACTGCAGACAGCACTTCTAGACTGCCATAACCTAAAATGGCTTTTAGGCAAGAATGTGGATCTCATTTACTAGTGTCTTGGGAGAACTGCTTTGTGGATTTAGCTGTTAGTTATTGGTAGAAATATTTAAAGGAAATGCAAACAAAATTATTCATGGTGCAACTATTTTTTTTTACATTATGGGTAGAAAGGAGTATTTATGTTAAGTAAAGGAAACTCAAAGAGTCAGGACAGCATGCTTTAGGAATTACAGTCTCAGTGCCTTTATTTCATGCAATGGGTGACCCACCTTACCCTTGCAATTATATTCAGTTTGTGATTTGTAATGATCACAAAATTAATACCTCTGGAACATCCCTGGATGCTAAAGTTATAGACAACTTAAAGGGCATGAAAACATGTCTGCTTTTTAAGACTACTACAACAGAGCATTTAAACATGTGCATAACTTTAAGCATGGAAGTAATTCAATTGAAATAAACAGGACTACTCAAACATTTCTGATTTTGCATGTGCTTCTGTGCTCTGCTAGCTTAGGGGCTAAGAATGGATATGCTTATTTAACACCGTGTTTATCTACTAAGCCTATGTTCAGCATTACTGATTCCTTCCTCTTTCATCAGACAGATACAAGGAGTTCTCAATTTTTCTAGCCTCCTTCTGGGTCAGTGTCTTGGGGTGACTCTGTGATACTCTGTCCCCTATGGTCTGCTTATTTTTTATTTTTTTTTTAATCATTTCCTCCTAATTTGTCTCAAAACCGAGACAGTCAGTTTCAAACTTTCTTCTGCCTGACAATGCATTTTCATTTTATATCTGACATAGAAAACAGCAGCTATAAACCCAAACCCTGAGTCCTGAGGGAGTAAATTGGATGACTTGAAACACTCAGAGGTTAGTCTAGATTAGGGGATGCAATTGATATTAGGCTGGAGCTAGCTCTTCCTGACCTAACTTTGGACATTTTTGCACTGGGAAGCAGGATCTCCTTTCTTTGGATTTAGCTCTGTGCGATTACCCTTGGGTTCCCCTTCATGACTTGACTAATCCTGGATTCATTCTCTTTTCCTAATGCAGGAATTGTCCTTGCTGATGTGATGACAATATTGTTTCATGCAGGACATAAACATATTCACTCATTACTGTTTTGGGAAACCCCAGCTAGTGACAAGCCAGAATCTTTGACTTGACTTCGCCACTATATTTAACTGTTTTGCAGTAAAACCTACATCATTTAGTTTTCAGTGAGTTTTTAAACATGGATTGTTAATGATGGGCTAGTTATCCTGTTGTACCTGTTATGTGTATCTTTCTTGCTGTGCAAGCAGGGTAAAACCTGGAATCGCCACTGTGGGCCACCTGGAACTGACGTTACCAGATATACGCTCTGACTAGTTTAGGTAGGCTTGGGCTTTAAGCTGATCTTTGCTGCAGCTGCTCTCCAACACAAAGGAACTTCAAAGGGTTTTGACTGCACTCAGGGGCACTGCAGCCAACACATCTGCTAGCTGTGGAGAGGAAAGTGACTGTTTAATACACACCATTGCCCTAACAAGTGCGCAGGTGCAGTTTCTGGCTGGAGATCTTCACATTGGCCTGTCTGTATTTATGTTCTTCTGTCAGGATTGGTGGTGATTTCAGAGCTCAGAGCTCCTGGCCTGTCACTCAGTGACACCATTCCTCTAATATCAGCTAGAGATTGCTTCTTCCATGGGCACCGGCAGACTTTCCATAGTTGTACTGTACCTTGCCCTATGTTCACATTAGTGAATGGCTGTGAGAAGCCACTCCTTTTGTGATAGAAAATGGCTCAGAGGAGAGACATGAGAATACAGGTTTCTAAAGACAAGCTATTCATAAAGCCAAGAAAACATTGATTTAGGGCCAAAATCTCACTATTGAGGGCATGCTCACTCTGCCCAGGGTAGACACATGTCAGCTGCTCCCAGGAGCAAAGCAGCTGCGTCTGTGGGGCTTTCCAGCCCTCCGGTGAAACACTGCTCATGGCAACTGGGCTCCATCATTAGAGGCTCCAGGGGGATGTACAGGACCACCCTGAGGTATATGTGCCTACAAATAGGTTTGGCAGCCTGTTTAAACAAGAGTGTATGCAGCCAGGCCTTCATGTACAGTGTGGAGCTTGGCAGGTTTTGCCCTTACAGAGCTATGTGTCCTGTGAGTTGGGATAGGGAGGGACAGGGATAATTTTGATAAATTATTTCATTCCGGAGTCTGGTGTGGCACCAGATGAAATGAGCTCTTACTCCCTGCGGTGATAGAACTCTCCCAGCTGTTAGAAGAAGCTGTGGCTCTTAGACACAATTTTTAGCTTTCTTAGGATCACTGCTTTGCTTTCTAAACCACTGGTGGGGGTGGCAGGAGAGGTCTTGTGAAGCTCCCTACTAGGCAGCACTGTTTCATTTGGGGGGTGTCATTATAAATGCCTATGCAAGATGCTAGCTCTCAGGCCGGAGAAAATAACTAAGTTGGTATTGCTACTTAGTTATCAGATCAGTGGCAGATCTGATATCCTTGATGTGTATCTTCTGGGAAAATCACTGTTCTCCACCTCTTGCTGCACAAGCACATTAACAAAATTTAACATCAAAAAATCCATTATAATTTTTAGTAGCTAGTCAAAAGAGTGTATTTTAGGAGATTTTTCTAATCAGCCTCAGTGGAAAGAGACTGATTAGAAAATCCAGATACAATTTTTGAAGGCACCACATCCAGAGGTTCTCTCTTGCATATGACTTACCTGGATGATATACAAAGTAAAACTTTGTATGTGTTAGGTTTTCTAGGTACAGCTATCAAAGAAGTTGGTCACTATGTCATTAAATTGACAATGTTAGTTTGCATTTTTTTGTGCAATAAATCTTTACCAGTGAAGACTAGAGCATGATCTCATTTTTTTTAATGTGGACACTTAGAGTAGAGCACACATGCAAATATTGTCTCTTTGTTTAGCACAGATTATCCTGAGCTGTTCCAGAGTAGATGTAGGGCTTGTGCTGGGGAGAGTTAGGCATGAGGAGCTTGGCTGATTGTGGCTGGTGGGAATAGCTCTTGGGTGGCTGTTACTTGTCCTCTGAGCAGATTAGCTTTGAAATAAAGAACTACTATTTTTGAGTCAAGTTTCTCACAAAATTGACAAGCAGGTAAAGTTTTATGAAGGATTTGAAATCCTAGAGCACCATGACACTGCCTTGACAACAGGCATGGCACCCAGCTTCCATGTACCTTGCTAGAGCATCACATCCTACTGGACTCTGAAGTGTCTCTATAAACTGGCTGCAGGAAATATTGCTTCTACAGTGACAAATCTTCAAAAAACCCAACTACCTGAGAAACCACCTGAGCTAGCTAGAAGCAAAACAGAATTGACACAAGCAACACCTTGATACAGAAGATGGTGTGCCTGACAAGAGATAGGTTCCTAAGCAGTCCAGACATGTCACTTTTGTGTGTCTCACTGTCAGTAACTTCTCTTGGAGGTGACTACATCTTGATAATTGTTTTTTTAAGCCCAGACTGATTTTCACAGAAGCGGATAAATAACTCAAACCAGGCAGTTATTGGTGTCTATGGCACTCACTGGACATATGGGTGTTCAATTCTGCTCTCTACTAGTCACTGTTTTCAGTTCCTGTCACTCTCGGAAGCACCTGTGAAGAATTGTGTCATTGCCTCAGCACAATGGTACATGTCTACTGTCAGAAACATGCACATCTATCTTTTAAATTAGGTGGCCATGAAGCAGCAGGTTTGATTCTTAAAAGACTGAATGGAGAGTCTTCCTTCCTTCCTTCCTTCCTTCCTTCCTTCCTTCCTTCCNCGCCCGCCTTTTGTTTTAAAGGCACACACAAAAAATTCTGGAAATGTCTGTAAATGCTAACTCAAAATCATTTTTTTTAAATGCAAGAAACCACTCACTGTATGTTCTATCACAGAAAAAGGAGATAATCATAATCTATTGTAAATTTTGAGATAAAGAATAAACTACACACCATGGACATGATTTTTATACTTTTCATATTATTCAGGTCCTTTAAGATGCTTTTAGAATGTGTATAAATTAGGTCCAACTATAATAACTATACATACTTTTTAGCTTTCATTGTGTTACTTAAAATTTCATTTTATTTACCATTAACAAAATTAACAACATTTGAACACCTTCACTCTCTTACATTCTCATTTGTTTCTGAAACACAAACATGGATATTGATAATCAAAAGCCATTTCAGGCAACATCTATACCTCATTTCTGGAATCACGTTACACCACTATAAATTAGTTCTGTATTTTGCCTAGAAAGAATAAGCAATATTAACCCAGTCCACACAATTGATTCAGTGTCACTCTAAAAAAGTCATAGACATCCTTCTGCAGACTGTATCTGTTAACTATCCAGATAGTTAATTCATAGCAGGTCAAGATCATGACTTGCCAAGAACATATGAAACGTCCTAACTGTGGAGTAAAGCTGTTCCTCTGTGAGTGCAGAGGTCCACATTTGGAAGGAAGCAATGCTGTGCAATGGGATGAAGAGAGACTAGGGCATAGCAAATTTGTGGCTGTGCTCCTGCTCTTACAACACTGGGCAGCGGGTGGGGAGGGAGACCTGCTGTTCTGTGGTTTTCCTCAGACAGTGCAGCAGTGCCCACCTTGCTGTGCGGGAGGCAGGGAGCTGGTAGAAATTTTGCCAGGAGTACCAGTAAAAAAACTGGTAAAGTTTTGCCAGGAGTAAATCAGTGCAACTCCCAGGCACAACACTGATTTGCCCTGGCCATTGCACAATGTGTATAGGGCTGTACCAGTGGTGAAACCAGTCCTTTAAGCTNGGTGTTCAATTCTGCTCTCTACTAGCCACTGTTTTCAGTTCCTGTCACTCTCGGAAGCACCTGTGAAGAATTGTGTCATTGCCTCAGCACAATGGTACATGTCTACTGTCAGAAACATGCACATCTATCTTTTAAATTAGGTGGCCATGAAGCAGCAGGTTTGATTCTTAAAAGACTGAATGGAGAGTCTTCCTTCCTTCCTTCCTTCCTTCCTTCCTTCCTTCCTTCCTTCCGCCCGCCCGCCCGCNATTTGAACACCTTCACTCTCTTACATTCTCATTTGTTTCTGAAACACAAACATGGATATTGATAATCAAAAGCCATTTCAGGCAACATCTATACCTCATTTCTGGAATCACGTTACACCACTATAAATTAGTTCTGTATTTTGCCTAGAAAGAATAAGCAATATTAACCCAGTCCACACAATTGATTCAGTGTCACTCTAAAAAAGTCATAGACATCTTTCTGCAGACTGTATCTGTTAACTATCCAGATAGTTAATTCATAGCAGGTCAAGATCATGACTTGCCAAGAACATATGAAACGTCCTAACTGTGGAGTAAAGCTGTTCCTCTGTGAGTGCAGAGGTCCACATTTGGAAGGAAGCAATGCTGTGCAATGGGATGAAGAGAGACTAGGGCATAGCAAATTTGTGGCTGTGAGGTCCTCCTGCTCTTACAACACTGGGCAGAGGGTGGGGAGGGAGACCTGCTGTTCTGTGGTTTTCCTCAGACAGTGCAGCAGTGCCCACCTTGCTGTGCGGGAGGCAGGGAGCTGGTAGAAATTTTGCCAGGAGTACCAGTAAAAAAACTGGTAAAGTTTTGCCAGGAGTAAATCAGTGCAACTCCCAGGCACAACACTGATTTGCCCTGGCCATTGCACAATGTGTATAGGGCTGTACCAGTGGTGAAACCAGTCCTTTAAGCTGGATTTCCTGTCTCTTCCCACTACAGATGCTCCAGTTTAACTAAATCAACATTTATTTTATTTCAGTGAGGTTTTTTTAATTTACATGGAGCCCAGTATTCTCCACTTGGCACCCCATGAGTTTGTTTCCGTTTCATGAAGCCAGCACCTAAATAGTCTGTAAACCAGCACTGTAACTTCCCTGTTCTTTGGCATGTGTTTAAAAGTCACACTACACAGATTTAAGGCTGGTGGATGGTAAAGAGATTAAATTTTCAAGTGCCAACTCATCACACCAGGTTGACACAATTCCCACTGTGTTGCTGAATTTACTTGAACAATTTATTATGGTGAGACTAAGGGGAGTCTAAGAAAATGGTTTATTTACCAAGACAGCAAATAAGGAAATATATGTTTTAAAGTGCAAACTCTTTATTCTGAAAAACTGGGCATTGTGCCTTGTGTGATGTATTCCCTGTCTGAAAATTACATAACTATGAATGTAAACTATGTATATGTTTATTTGTGGTTTTATTACAGGAAGCTCAGAGTGAAACCTTAGAGAGCTGGACACCCATGGAATTTACCAGGTGGAAATAATGTTTGTGATCTTTTCTATTATGAGTTAGCAAACCACAAGAGTGCCAGGAGCTCATTAATGTGGCATTCTCACACTGCATCCCATGAAGACAAGGAGAAAAACCTGCACTTCTGTAAATGTGCTCCTTTCTTAAAGTAACGGCCCATGGGATGAGACCAGCCTTGTAACAGCTCAAGTCACCATTTCTGGAGACCACTAGAAGGTTTCACCTCATTTTCATACTAAAAGCTTACAGAATAAAAGCCCAAACAACCCAACCCTCCATCCTCTGCCTTCTCCTGCTAACAGCTTACTGTTGTGTCAGGAAGAGATGATTAAAACTATGGAAGTCCTCTGCTCCCCGCTGGAAATACCTCCGCTTAGCCAGAGGACGTCATGTAGGGCTTTGACTGAGGAATGCTGCCATTCAGGTTTGGGTTCATAACTTGCAGATACCAAAGACACATGTGCTAACAGATACTCCAGCTCCTGCTATATAGTTTACAGTATTTGCAAACAATGACATACAATGCAGGTATATCCTGATCCTTCATTAATCAGGAAAAAACATTAGAGGAAGCACTGGGGGCCCAGTTCTGCTTTCCAACATGTACGCACCTTAACCTCCATTAATTTCAGATGGAGTCACATGTGTGTATCCTGAGGGGGTGATTGCATCCTACATCAGCTACAAGTGACCGAGAAAGGGAAAATAATCAGCCTGATACTGGCCATTTGGACAATGTGTATTTGATGTGTCAGAGTCGTTCCAACCTTCCAGTTACCAGATGTCCGTAAAAATTCATAGCAGGCTATTAAATTTAGCAGATCCCATCTTAATTAGATTAGCTTCTGCTCAGCATGACAGCAGAGTATTTCACTGATGGAGGATTTATAAAGATTTCTGGTGGGAATTCTTTATGGAAGACGTAGTCTTTTATCCAATGGGATTTACAAATGGAGAGGGGGGAGGGAAGAGAGAAAGCCCTGATAAGGACACACAAACATTGTCATGGCACGTTAAAACATAAATGGGAGCTTCTATTTTATGGATGTTCTCTTTTTATTTCTCTTTCACAGTACGGACAGGCAGCACGAGCGTTTTTTGTGTCCTTGCATTATGAGGCCCAGCTAACATTATGGCATATGGGTGGTGGAAAGCTACAAGCAAATTCTTGTTGTCAAATTCCCTCCTAAAACTAGCACCAAAGGAGTACTCAAAGTTCAGTTGCCTGTCAGGTCATGAGTTATTTTTTCACCTACAGGAAACAGAACTGTACAGTTTGTCTTGGGCTGGTTTTATGTGCTGCAATCCAGCATCTATCCATCCACTGCCCTTCTTTCTTTAAGGTCACTGGGAAAAAAAAAGACACAAAAAACTCCCCAACAACCAACAAATCCACTTTCTTATTAATTCTGCCTCTGTCCCAGTGCCAATGATTTTCTGGTTTTCTCTGCACAGGTTTTTATGGAAGATATATACCGTTAATGGTGACACTGGTGTCAGTAATAGAACGTGAGCAGCAGCAATGCCTGCGCTCTATTCCCAGAGTGTAGATAACTTCATAAAGAAAAAAGGTGGGTGGAGGGGAGGGGAGATCCGGATAATTTTTCTTGTCATTTGATTCACCACTGAAAAGGTCACTCCCTGTAAGAAGAGACAGTCTTCTCTCTGAGATGTCTGGGGGAGGAGCAGGAATGGCAGAGGCAAAATGGGGGGACCCTTGCTACCATGCAGCTTTTGTGAGGTGGCAGAGCAGCCCCTCTTGAGCACAAGGGCATGCAACGCCCAGAGTATGCATGCTGGCAGCTGATAAAAACAGAAAGGGTCCATCCCTTGCTCACGCTGCGGGCTGATAGCATTCACATCATACACCGTTTGTTACTAGGCAACTGATTAAATATACGTGCTGGTCCTTCAAGCAGTGCTTGCAATTAATTAACCAAACCATTTTCATTTTGACTGTCTTCCGTCCTCCCCCTCCCCTCCCCACCACCAACCACCCTCCCAAATGCTGACATCTGACACAACTGAGAGGGATTTGATGCTCCTCCTGACCTGTGGTGTAATAAAACAAAGAATGGAATCTTTGCATAGTGATCAACACCTGGACAGTGGACACCTCTGAGAATCACTAGTGGGTCTAGACAGCAGTGGGCACAAGGAACAGACATTTTTCTTTGCTTTGCTTTGTCAGGGTCAATGTAAATTGAACTGTGAAAACCACAGGGCAGAGTCCAAAATAAGTTCTGCTGGAAAATCTATTTGAAGTGCAGTTGTATTGAAGGATGGAGGTTGGGTCTTCTTTCTTGGTTTTATAATTGTGATTCCTTATCCTTACAGTACTCATTTGCAAATTTAAAACCACTATGGAGCACATTTGCATGTGTACATATATAGACAGGCATATATATATTGTGATAAATATAAATATTTATACAACTACTAATGTATGTGAGTGGTGTTAAAGTCCAGATGTCACCAACTCTAAGTGCACGCTCATCTGTCACAGCTGTTATGCTGGGACCCCAAAACCAGGCAGTCACTGCACCACTGAGCTCACAGAGTCTAAATTGTAATGACAAGCAAAGTGGAAGAAGGGATCTAGACATCAAAGGTTGTTCAAGGTCACACGGGGGTCAGTAGCAGGGCTGGGAATAGAAAATGGCTTTTGTTTTTCAGATCATATTTTCTAATAAAAAAGAAAAAAAATCAGTGAGTCATCTCACCCCAAATCCTCCCTCTAATTCTGCAACACAGTTGTCATATTAAACTTGTATGAAATAGACTGGAATTACACATGGAAAATGGGTAACTACAAGGATCCTGGAAGATCTGACTGTTCCTATTACACTTGATCAAATGCAACTGTCAGCTGCTTTGGCAGAGATCACCTTTGATGATTAAAAGGAGAGGACTACATTACAAGAGGGTTTGAGCACGAAACCACTTGCAGCAATCCACAATTAAACAGGAGAGGCTATTGTTCTGTTTCTGACTGGGAACAGAGTTACAAATTTATTGGAGTTCACAGGCTTGCTGCAGAGCTTGTCTTTTAACAAAATTGTAGCCCCATTCTGTATCAGAGCTTCCTACCCTGCTCAAAACCTCGAGTGCATTAAAGAAGCAATTTAGGGTTTATTTGAAGGGGGAAAAATAGAATGTCGAGTTGGGTTTCTTTCTTCCTTCCTCCCACTGGCTTTCTGCTTAGGAGGGAGGGATTTGAATCAGCAGATTCTCAATGGCACTGTTGCCTATCAGAGTTGGTATAGATTCAGTAGAAATGGGTAAGAAGCAAATAATGAAGCACAGACTAACTGACAATTTAAGGGGTTTTTTTTAACACACTGGCCAGCAGCTGATTTGGCGTGAACCATCTGTGGAGCCACGCTGCTTTGTGCTGCCTGTGCCTTTGAGTCAGAACTGGAATGGTACCTCTGAAAAAGGCACTCTTTGGGTTTTTGACTCTTTTGAATGAGTCAAGGCCATTTTCCACTCCTGATGGAACTCAGTTACCTTGGCCTGCTTTGCTTTGACTCTGGCCTGTCATTTTTTTTGGCCTGTACTCCATTTTGAATAAAGAAGGGCTTGTGGCTTTTACCAGCCTTGGGTAAATCTGCATGGTGGTAAAAGCAGACCCCCAGCTGCCACCCTCTCTGCCACATGTGCTTCACAGCCTGTGGTGGTGACAACTGTCACAGGTTGTCCCTTATGAGACAGCAGATTAAGTCCCTCTTCTCCAAAAATGGCTGGTTGCTTTCAGCAGCCCCACTGAGTCATGCACTCATCCTCTTTAACTTTCACTGTGGCTTTGCTGACCTTTGAATGAGAAAAACATTAGTAAAGAGCAATTTTATGCCCTCATAAAGAGTTATATGTTACTAGGCAATAATGGAAGCAAAAACCAACCTGGCCAAAAGATCTCAGCCTCTCAGCCTCCTTCCACTGCTTTCTTTAATGGTGCAGCCTCATTGTTAATCTACTTTCAGCTCGTCAGTGGCTGAAAATCCAACCCAGATGATGTGAAGATGGTTCACAGTGCCAGTGGAGGCCCTGCTCCTCAGCCCTGCTAATCCACAGAAGTGGAGAGAGAAAGTCAGAGAACATCTGTATTTCTTGCAGGTTTCTGCATGCTGCTCCTTTCCTCTTATCCTTATAATGATTTATATTTAATTGACTTGTAATTATACCCACCCTTTTTTTTTTTTTTTNAGCTCATCTTGGTTTTTCCATACCCATATATGGTCAGTCACCAGCCTCAATTTTTTTCCACCACAATGAGGCAATAAATCCTGTGGGGCTGGACAGGAAACCCAGCTTGCCAAGGAGAGACAGGATGAATATCTCCTAGAGACAGCCAGAGGTATGAGTGCGTATTGTCCATACAGCATATTTCAAGGGGTGCCCAGGGCAAGCCTGGAAAAAGTTTTACGTCTGCAACAGTATTTCTTTCTGGAAAAACAGATTTTTAAAAAAAGCCCACTGTGTATTTTTTGCTCCTTTTATGTGTGTGGAATTCATGATATATAGAAGCTGGTTCATCTGAAAATTTCAGCTAAGACCTGTATTTTATAGGCAGAAGATAATCACATAGAAATGCCTCCTTTAGAAAATGTGCATTTGCTGTCTCTTCAGCCATATGTGTGCGTATTCCTCAAGTTGGAAATGACTTCTGGGATCTTACTGCTCCAAACACCTTCATTAAAAACACTCAGCAAGTTTTATTAGTACTTTCTTGGGCTTCCAAGCATGTCTAGGCTCATTCATGTTTAAGCTTCACGGCAAACACTGGTGAACTCTCTGATCACATGTTCCACCCAGCTGCTTGTTCCTTTAAAGGCAGCAAAGATGCTGAGACACTAGGACATTGTAACAAAACTCAGATGAACTTAATAAAATGGTGGTAGATGGCACACTAATGACACAATGAACAGTCTGAGAGTAGTCTGCTTGTTCTGTATGAAAATACATATTGTGGATCCCTTTTGAAGGAATCCTGACAGTAAGACTCCTGTTGTAATTGTAGTCCAGAAAATCCACTCTAGGTCTTGCAAAAATATTACTTTGCAGTTGGAATATGATGGTGTTCTGACACAGAATTATCTTACTCTGCATGCAATGACACTGCTTTGCATCCTGGCACAGTGGTGCAAAATCTCCATATTTGAGAAAGCACTGTTTTCAAATATGAAGAAGAGATTACCATTGTTGCTACTTACCAGTGTAAGTTCAGGGGAAAAAGAAGCAGAAGAATTGGTACCCTATTATAGCTGGCTACATTAATCACTGTGTAATTTAAATTAATCTACTTACTGACATAGGAGCTGGTTTGTAAACACCAGGAAAAGAACTGGATCTTTGGTCGTCAGTACATGGGCAAATAAAATTCCCAGACATTCACAAGCCTGGGAGTACAGCATCACTTAACTGCACTCTCTTGCTTGCACACATACTCAGCTACACTCCTAAAGGGTTTGCCCATGTAGTATAGTGTTGAATTATACAGGCTAACTCTATAAGCTAGCTCTAGGAGAATTAGCTTGAGAACAGGAATAAGTCTAACAGCAGTAGCAGGATACATTAGCTCGCATAGCTCAGTTAGCCTGTCTGGCAACCACTATGATTAGAAGGCTTCTAGGATTAGATTGCCAGAGCTAAGTCATGAAAGCTACCTTGGGTCTTTCAGTGTGATATGGTGAATTGCAACCTCCTCCTCCCCCAGCCTCTGCCCAGTAAACAGCACTTTGCAGTGCTATACCTACTTGCATTCAAGGTCTAGATTCTTAATGGAATGAACTGGCCCAGCTTCACTGTGGAAGTCAGTGCATAGCTACACTGATTTACACTGACAGACTCCTGGCCGAGATGTTTCAGTCTGTCAGTTGTACTTACCATGCTCTGCCAATCTGGGGGGGCTAGTCATAGTCTTATTCCTTTTAATGATGATTCTGCTGCAGTCGTCTTTTTTTGCTTGTTGCAGTTAAGGCCAACAGGCACTATTATGGTCTTCTAGCTTGGTCTTGCAATGATTTTAGCTTTAAGGGATAATTTTGAATAGCACTGCAGAAGCAGTAGCAGCTTCCTTACACTGCCAGACGTCAAGGCTCAATCCCTCAGTCTGCTTCCCCCATGTTTCAACCTGCAGAGTGTTATGCTAATTTTGCTTGCAGCTTCAAGTCAGCTGAATTTCCGGCTGGCTTCAACTTAAGCTGTTTTTATTTCAAATAAGGTAAATTACCCGCTTCAGCCCAGGGCTCAGTTTCCAAGCTTCCGTTCTGCTGGTTTTCAGGCTTCACTTCCAGCAGCTCTGCATAATCCCTGCAGAAGGCATGTCCTCCGCTCCTCCTGTGCCAGGGACATGCTGCTTTGCTTGGCTGCTCCCAGCGCTGGAATCCTCCTCTTCCTCCTCCCTCTCCTCTCAGGACTTCTGGTCTGAAATCAACAGAAGTTATTTTTAAGCTTTATTTAAGAGACTTCTGCTGAGAGCTGCTTGCTAGTCCCTAGACCCTCCTCCCTGTTTGTCTCCAGACTTTGCAGAAGCTCCCATTGCAGAAATGGAAAGTGTGGTTGATAGGCACCCCATTACTGGTTACAACTGTGCTGTACACCTGATGGGGCTGAGAGCTTTCTAGCAGGCCCATGGTTGCCAGCTTGCCTTTCCTGAGGCTTAGAGGGCTCGTGAAAAATTCAGTAGTAACAAGACTGTGATGCTGTGAAGGTAATCCTAATCCAATACTGTAGGAGAAAGTAAAACCTGTTTGCATCTGTGGAGGCAAACTTTGGTGGTTTTCCAGGGAACCCAACAGTATATCCATCCAGTTAGATTTCTCTAGCCATGGAGTCACCATGCACTTCCTAATGCATCAGAGGACAGCCATCTCTGCCATTGTGCCTAAAAAGCCTGAGACAGTTTCTCTCTAAAGGGATTATATTCAAATAAACAATCCTGATAGGTGAAGAAAAACAAAGTAGAGAGAGACGGGGTGACTTACTTGTGGCCACCTGGCAGATCAAAACCGAGATATCAGTCTCCCTCACTACACTGATCCCATTAAGTGTGATGGTCCTATGGAGCAGGTTAGTGTGTGCTCCTGCTTTAAAAACTTCAGGAAACCAAATAAGAACCTAGAAGAAAACTCCATGAGGCATCATATTATAGCATAAAGGAATAGCATTTCTTTTCTTGCTTTGTGGAAAGCTGACATTTTATGTGCTGTGTGTTGGCATTTCCTGTGATATTGCCACAGGCACAGGATTCAGATGGATTGTTCAGGAGCACATTAAATACTCCTTCATAGATATAACTTTGCACAGGAATCTCTTTTATGCATGTGGGATGGATAGGCAAACCATCATCTGAGACAGAGATTGTTAGAATCCAAAAAATATTATTGAGGTGCTCTGCAGAAATCTCCCCTCAATAAGGATAATCCAGCCCCCATTTCTCTATGATTTACTCAAGGTATCCTTTTTGGTGTTATTTTAATCCCATTTCAGAAGACTCACATTTGTCTTGGTTCACCATTCGTAAGTGCAGACAGTTCATTTAGGAATGTAGGATAATTGCTATTGTAGTGGGTTGATCCTGTCCAGCAGCCAACACAGCTGCTTACTCACCCTTGCCCCCCACAGCAGGATGGGGGACAGAAGAGGAAAAATAAAAGTGAGAAAACTTGTTTGATTGGTGAAGGAAAGAGAAAAGGAAAAGCAAAGCAGAACAACCAGTCTCCAAGCACTGAACACTTTGGAAGCCCAGAAGTTCCTTTTTCTTTCTCTATCCCTATTTTCATTGCTGAGCATTACCCTACATGGCGTGCAGCATCCCTTTAGCCAGTTCAGATCAGCTGTCATGCCTGTGTCCTCTACCAATTGCTTGCTCACCTCTCACCTATTTGTTCCAGGAAGTGGGGACAGAGAGGAAAAAAGAGAAATCTTTGATGCCGTGCAGGCACTGTTCAGCAACAGCTTTAGCATTAGTGTGCTATGAACACTGTTTTAGACACAAACACAAAGCACAGCACCATCAGGACTATTATGAAGAAAGTTAACTCCATCCCAGAATAAGCACAGGTACCTTTTTAAAGATACCCTGCTTCAGAGAAGGCTATAACTGTCTCCAAATCAATAGATAGAGGGGATTATACAGGAAGCATAGGATTCATAGGCACCTGCAGAGAATTGTCCCTTGGATATGGGTTTGACTTTCTCCTTTCATTACCAATGCCAAGCTTTTAATTTCAATTCCAAGCTTTTAGATAGCTGAAGTGAATTGAGATGACCCTTATTCTTCAAGTGATCAGCCATGAGACCTTCTCTTGTTCTCTATCAGTTGTTATGCTATGTGGTTGTTATCTGTCCCACAACAGGTTTCATGTAGCTTATAATTTTACCTTTAAATACAGTAACTTAAAGTAATTTTAAATCTCCCTTTGTCATATTTCTCCTCAGAACTGGATCCCAGAGGCTAAAAACACATATTTTCTTCTCTTACTGTGTATTTTTACTGAGTAAGCCTTGTGGATGCTTCTTGCCCCTGGATCCTATCTTCTCAAATGTCCAGCGCAGCTTCTTTGTCTAATGTTAAAAGTGACCAAAAAACTGAGACTGAGCAAAAGCTTCAAACTGTGATAACTGCCACCTCCAAATAAATATTGATTTTGAAGTGTCAATTCTTAATAAAGACAGCTGTCAAAGCCCGATAAACCAAATTACAGTGACATAAAATATATTTCATAACTCTAGTTTAAATACATGCCAAAGCCTTTATAGTGTAACATGGAAAGACAGAGATTCTACTCAGCCTTCTTGGTACAAGATAGATATTTATTAAATTTATCTGATATATATTCTACCAATATAGCCTCTGATTTTTCAGGCTCCAGAGCAGAGGCAGAAGAAACCTAGCCTTCTCAGACCTTTTGGCATCTCCTTTCATTTTTTCTCCTTTGAGCAGGGTGGGCTGAACCTGAATGTGATGGCCAAGGCAAAACCAGGTCATACCATCTAGTATGAAATCACAGGACTGTAGTCTTAATTGGCTTTTTAGAAAAAAAAAATTCTTGTAAGTTTTTCAAAAGACTGGTGCTTACTGAACCACCAGTGCATGGTCAGGAATTAGTTTCCTTGAGTTGACTGCACAGGCACCTGATTTATTTGAGGATGTTTAAAAGAAATTCAAAACCTACCCACACACATAAGTAGTTTCTAGTTCTCTACAAAGTGTTCTTCTCCTGCGTGTGCTTAATTTCATTCACTATCTCAGTTCTCTTAATTTTTTCATCCTCTGCAATTTCTCATGACACAAACTTTGTCACCTTTGCTCTTCACCATGGCCTTCAAATCATTAATAAATATCCCGGACAGGTGTCATACTTTTAATCTTGGGGGCACCCTACATGGAAGTCCTTTCCATGCTGAGATAGACCATTTGTTCCTCTTCTTTGTTTCCATTCCCTAAGCTGTGGGCTTTTTTCTCCCCCTATCCATGCAGGACTTTACCTCTCACCTTGTGGTTACCGTTTCGTTTATAGCCTTTTCTCAGGAACTTTATCAAAAGCCTTTTGAAGGTCTAAATAAAATACAGACACTGGTTGTCCTTTATGCACTGTTTTGTTAACTCTTTTAAAGGTCCTGAAGAGGTTTGAGGTTTCTTCTAAGACAGAGGTCATGCTGGTTCGTCCCTACCATATCACCCTCATCTACTGCTCCTGCTTTATAAGAATGTCTAATGACTCCCCTGCACCAGGAGTGTTGCTTAAGAACAGAAAGCAGAGGGTGATACTTGTCTGTGGAGACTTTTCCTTGCAGCCTTCTAGCTGGTTGGTTTATGCAGCCTTTAAGCCCTGAGGTAAGGAAACAGGAAAACAGATTAATAGACATTGCAATCTCCCCCAAGATACTTCTAGATAAACACAGCCTTGGGCATTTAGAAAGTCGGATTTATTACACCTTAAAAGAGGTTCCTGAAAACCACGGCTGTTTTATTTTAAAGTATGCAGCAAAGGCATGCACTTTTTTAATCTCTGCTACTCTTTCCTGATAGACAACCAAAAGCACAGGTCCCAGGGTTTAGAAACAGTTGTGTATAAACTGGAAAAAATCTCAGCAAGCCTTTAGAACAATGAAGATCTCATTGGGGGCACTGAAGTGGATTTGAACTAAAGCCAAAACACATTTCCAGTGCACAAGCTGTACAGAAACAGACACAAATGCACAATTGATATTGGTAGGGTAATATAATTGCCAACATTTTCCTGGAAAAAATGAGAATGCAGACAGTGATGTTTGAAAGTAGGTTTTTTTTATGCTCAGAACATCACTGAAGAGCAAACCCAGGCCAAAGTGTTTGGCTGGTGCTGGAAGTCTGGGATCCCAGCTGTGACCCTTGTTGCCTGCAGAGTGGCATTGCCAGTGTACTTGCTTCTCATCACTGCTTGAATGTATCCCGAGATCTCAACACCTACCTGCACTGTACTGTTGGTGGGTGGGTTGTATATGCCCAGCTGAGTTGCATACACCCAGTTAGTTTAAGTATTTACTTTTGGGGGCCATTGGAATTTTTCATTCATTTTACCTGAGCTAAAAGTCTTTGAAAACATGGCTTTCCCATTCAGCATTCATCTCTTTCTTTACCTTCACAAAGGCAGGAACGTGTTGATTTGCTTTTGACATGTGGAGGAAAGGCTCATAGTTCCAGTTACTCTCATTTTGTAATATTTTTCCCCCTGCGTGATCCCATTTCCTCCCTTCCCTCAGTTCCCAACAAACAAGTAAGTAACATAATCAGAAATGTTCTGACTCCTCAAAAGACTCCCTTCTCTTAGAGTTGGAGGTCTATAGCATTTTTTACCAAGATAAAGATAAAAAGCACCCACCACCATGGTCCTATGCGAGAAGGGACTAATTTATACCAATTTCCATGCCAGGTTTATAATTTAGTAATAAAACTTTGTAAGATTCTTTTGTGGACCCTCTGACTTTTGTCACTCCTTTTGGACAGTGGGTGGTCCCTGCCCCTTAAGGATGGGAAAATAATAAAGTACCACAAAAGGTGGTTTTTTACTTGCTAAATGTGTTACTTTTTGTTACTTGTGAAAAGCAGGATTAAACTCAGATCTCTTGGATGCCATGCTGGTTTGGATTTTTTTTTTAAATATTCCAGTACCATTGAGAGTGATCTCAGTTCTGAAAGGAACTGCTGGTCCCTCTGGAGATGCTGAGGGCTGCTAGAAAACTATAAACCTAGCACTGTTCATAGTCATAACTTCTCAAATGAATACCATAGCTCTGGGACTAGAGCATGCTGGGCTAGGTGATACTAGATTCCCTTTTTTTCAAACTGGTTCCTGCCTCAGATACATCCAATCCACCTGCACATGTAAAGGACACCCACACATGCAGAAGAAATCTGCTGATAATGTGTCTTCACAAGCCTCCCTGGATACTCCTTGTCCCCAGCATTTGGATTTGTCTTTTTCTGCACTGCCTGAAGCACAGTTTGCTCACGCTTAGGTGATTTACTAAAGGCTGCATAACTGCTTGGAAATATGCAAGGCTGTTTTTGGCAGTGCTGGTGTAGATATTTCAGTGCCCTGCCTCAGATTGATAGTGTTGCGCAGGGAAGAGAAGGCAGCTCTGGAAAACATTCGAGTTCAAAAGGAACAAGAATCTCTTTAATCATTCAGGCTCTCAGGAAACCCAAGACTCAGTGGGACAGTTTCATCACAGTTGGGACTGTCCCAGAAAATCAGTGGCATTTGAAAGCAAGGTCACAGCCAAAGAAAGTGATGCAGTGATGGAGAGGGCCTCAGCCAGTGTGAGTGAAATGACTACTGCCTCTGCTGCAGCCAACAGCTGGCAAGGAGACTTGGGGTTCAGTACTGCAGAAAGAACAGCAGATTTAGCAATGTCACCTTTACTTTTTGAAATATCTGTGAGGGTTTATATCATATAATCAGCTTTTAAAATCAGTGTGGTGCAAGGAACTATTTGAAGTCTCCTCAGATTATATGCAGGGCCCAATCCAGCAATTTCTTGCTTTCTCTCTTTCTCCAACTCCCTAAATATACATATCCTGACTGACTCCTATGAGATTAATTCAAACAGAACAACTGCTGGATTAGACCTTAATCCCTTTTCCATCCATTTAAATCATCCTGAACGGGAAGGGATTGCGGTGTGTTCCAGCACTGGCCTAAGATTCATTTTATTCTGGCATCTTGTTGTTGTTTGGCATCTATTTTCTGTCTTTTTTTTTTTTTTTTTTTCTCCCAAATTCNCATTTTGTGTTTGTTTGGCCTTTTTTTTTTTTTTTTTTTTTTTTTTTTTTTTCCTCCCAAATTCTCTGTCTTCAGTTGTATTTGTAACTTGCAGTCTTACCAATATATTCTGCCAATGACATTTGTCTTCAGGGGACCACTTTTCCCCAGTCTTGCTCTGCAACAGCCAGTTGATTCTTATGAAACATCTCTCTCATCTGCCTGGCTCTGCTCTGTAGCTTCATGGGGTGTGAACTTTGAAAGGCTCAGCTCAGATTATCCACATTTTTAGCTGGTTTTTTTTTTCCCTTTTTTTTTTTTTTTTTTTTTCCCCCCCTAGCCCCCCCCCCCCCCAGCCCACAC
>VYXD01000747.1:239982-302422 GCA_013397195.1 Hylia prasina
AGTGTGGGACTCAAGTCCAACAGGAAGCACCTCCCTGCACAGCCTGGGCTGCGGCGGCGGGACGGGCACGCACTGACCAGCGCAGTGACACTGCAGAGCCCGCAGCCCCGCTCCGTGCAGCCGAACACTGCGCAGGGGCGGACCGCCGGGAGGGACGGGAGGGAGGCGGCGGCGCTGCAGGGCCCGGCCCGCTGGAAGTGGNGAGAGTGTGGGCAGAGATTCGGGTGTTGACGCGGGCTCGGGTGTGGGGACCGGTAGAGGTGAGCGAACACCGCTACCTCCCAGCCCAGAGAGCCGCCTCGTGTTTTAGCCCTGCGGATAATCAGTGCCCCGTCGCTCTCCGCCCCTACAGCCTCTCGAAGGCCCTTTAAGAGCAGGGAGTAGGGACTTGTGTAATTTAAGAGGAAATGACTTGGCCATCCCTGTTCCCGGGGATATAAAGCAGCCAGTGGCAGCGGTCAGTGAGAGCCCAAGCCCCAGCAGGGGAGCCAGCCTGGACTGATCCCTCCAGGAACATCAGCCACATGATACAGGCGCATCGGGCACTAGAGGTGTGATCGATACCTCGAGAGGGTCTGCCCTGGCCTTCTTACGCTGTCAGGCTGGAGTGCCACGTGGCAGGAGAGGGGATAGAATCAGAGACTCGTTTAGGTTGGAAAGGACTTTTAAGATCATCAAGTCCCACAACTGATGCAGCACTGCAAAGTCCACCACTAGATCATGTCCCCAAGTGCCACATAGTCACATCTTCACATCTTTACAATTCCTCCAGGGATGGGAACTCCACTAATTCCCTGGGCAGCCTATTCCAAATCTTGATAACCCTTTCAGCGAAGATTTTTTTTCCTAGTATCCGATCTAAACCTAGTAATAAATTTAACAATAAACCTAAAAATAAACCAAATAGGTGCTGCCAATGCCAGGTGGCAGTAACATAGTGAGAGCATATACCTTTATTTTCTCTCTCATTTTTTCATGGTTGCCCTGCCTTGCTTTGCCATGCTTTTGTTTTGCTACATTCTGCTTTTGTTTTGTTGTGTCCTCCTGAAGATGCCTGCCTATTAAAAGCTGAAAGGTTTGAAATGATGGTTGAACCAGCTGAAAATTTTAGCTGGTACAGGTGTGCTTCTTGTGTCTTACTGAGCTAGGTTTGCTCATTCTTAGACACAGTTTTGCATCGACTAGATCAGGAGGAACCACCTTTGTGTCACTGGGACCCAAATAATGAATTTATTTTTGGGGGCTGCAAAAAAAAAAAAGTGACATATTGGTTCTTCCAGCCACATGCAAAAGGTGCTTGTGGATTTCAGAGCTGAAAGCCTTTCTAGCAGCAAGCTCCTGAAGTAGGGAGGGTGCTCTTTGCTATCTGGCATCAAACATGTTTTGAAAGTGTTGTTTGCTCATTGTCATTTGTGCCAGCCCAGATCTCTGTTTGCCAGTGCTGGTGGTTTGGCATCACTGATCTAGAGTGAGATCAAACAAGGAGGAGTACAGAGCCAGAGCCTCAGTCTATTTACCCAAGTGTGAGTGAATGGAGAAATGCCAGTGTTAAATGTAGGTAAGCAAATACATAATCTGTCACTTAGACTCATTTTGACACTTGGTAAGAATAACTTACAAAGCATCCTGTTGGACTACAGTAAAAAAGCAAAGACTGTGTGTATCTACTTTACCCACACGCTTCTTACTAAAGAAGAGGTTTGTAACCCAATCCATTAGCAAAATTAAACATGAATGCTGCCTAGCTCCATATACCTGTCACCCTGTGTAACTTGCATCTCTGTAATTTCCCTTCTGCAGAATGTGTTTATCCCTTCAGCAGGAAGAATAACAACTAGTATATGAAATACTTTAATTCTCTAAAATTGCTTATAAGTGTCAAGTAGAGATTGAACATAACCAAAATACCATCTCAAAATACATTTTAATACACCAACTGAACCATTGAACAATATAGAATAGCCGAAGTCTATACATGTATTTTCAATATTATTTTATTATGCATAAGATTTTTTAGTTGTTACATGCTGACAGGATTCTTAGTAGCTTGACACAACTGATTTTTTTCCTGGGGAACATTTGTAGGGGGTAGATGAGCAGCTCAGTCCATCAGGGAAGTTGGGAGCACTGATCTTTTGTTCCTGATGAGTGTGATCAAGGCATCTGATATTTCGCCATTTCTGATTTGTATGTGTAGCTGGGGCTCTTGGTTTCCCAAACTAAGATAAGTAAAGTAATTGAAGTTGTTCTCTTCAAAATTCCCTTTTCCTTTTTTCTTTCTTTTAAAAAAAAAAAAAAAATTGTATGAAAGGAGTAGTAGAATTAGTTTTAGCTTGTATCTGTAAACCATTCTCTTAGTTGAATTTGAAGGTATGTCCTGTAAAGTCTGCTGCAGGCAACTGACAACTGTGTTTGCAAGTAGGCAAATGTTATTTAACCCTCACATAATGCTGTATTTAATTGGTTTAAGTAGTTGGTTTGATTATTCATGTTTTTTTTCTGCTGAGTCTCACAAATAGTCTATTGAATGAATTTACTACCAGCTATTTAAACAGCAGCATTTAAGTAAATATCACACAGTATTTTTGCAAGACTATTTTCTGTTTCAGAAGTCTAAATACTGAGGCAGAGACTTGATTCAAAATGTCTCATTTAGCTAATCAAGGAAAAGAAATATCTGTTCTGTCTGGTATTCTGAGATTTAGCATTCTTTTCACTAGTCTTGTGATGAATTGCTGTGGACAACAAATAACTCAGACAATAATTTCAAATGAATAACTGAGAAACAACGTCTACAGATAAAAAAGCCCATTTTTTTTTTTTTAATTAAGTTATTCACTGTGTACTATCCACTCAGCCATCACTGTGCAGTAACTTTTCTTCATGTGGAAGAACGTGGTACATTCTTCACTTGTAAAACATTAGCACCTTGCTCCTATCCCTGCAGGATAAATATGGCTTGTTGCATGTCAGGCCAGTGGTTAGGTAAGACATCTACAGTGAATGGTTTCCAGGATTTTCCTTCTAGGTCAACAGTTTGTGAACAACCTTTCAAAGTGCTGTAAAAATGCAATTTTCCATTGGCCTCTGGATAATAAGTAGCAGGAACCCTGTGATTCACTGTGTCTTCCTCAGTTCTTGTGAAAGTGAAGTCCAGGGTTAGAAGTCAGTTTCTTTTGGATTTCCTTCATGGTGGAAATTTGTTAACAAGAACTTGATTACTGCAGTGGAAGTTACTTGGGTAGTAATGGCTACTTCTGGCTATTTCCTGAAGCAATCAATTGCACTAATAGTGTAGCAGCAATCCCCTGCTGCTACTTTAGGTGTTCTTCCAATTTCAATAGCGTTTCCCCCCTGTGGAGTGAAGGATCTTGCAACAAAAGGCATTGCGTGCTCCAGGCATTATATCAGGCTGTGGTTGGGCGACAATAGCTTTGTCAGACCTCAAACAGACTCTATGGGATATTTACAACCTTCCTCAACTTCAGAGCTACCTGCATGTATCTCTGACTCTTTGCTTAGTCGGGGCTGCCCTGCTTGAATACCACTGAGTGAGGTTGTGGCAAGTTGAAGGTAACAAATTACACTTACATTTTTGGGACAGTGATCAGAGATCACCGGCAGAAACAGGACTATATTTTGATGAGAAGTGTTCAAATATGAAGCAAAAAGTCTTGCCATGGTACAAAGGCCATAGGCAAATAGCAGTTGGTTCAAAGGAAGGGCAAGGTGATGATAATCAAGATACCTTTTCATTTTAATGCATGTCTTTCAGTTGGCTAATCCTATGCACTTTTTTTCAATTGTGTTTAATTTTCTCCTTCCTTATATTCTGAAGATATTGTGCAGCACAAATCGTTACATTTCTGCCTCACCTTTCAGGTGCTGCCAAAGGCAAATGACCTTTATCCCAGCATTTTTCCATGGTGGGCTTTGCCTGGAATTGGAGAAAAGAAAAAACTGAGGTGAACAGCTCACCGTGACCATGCAGCTTGAGTCACTTGAACCATGTCAGATGGCAAACTATTTGTAGTGGTCTTTCTGTGCAGTCGGCTTATCTTCCAATTAGGAAAGAAACCCATTTTTTGGGATGGGTGCTTCACCTTTCCCCAGGAGATTTGCTTGGCCTCTTTTGCTGCTCTAACACATTTGTTCCCTCAAGTTTTTCATATGTTATCTGTGCCAGTAAAAGTGCTGGATTTCACAGAATGAAGACAGTTAGGCAAACAAGGTAATCACTGAGGCTTTTATCAGTCAGTTCCTCAAAATTAAACTGAGCAACATTTATCTAGGAAAACATAGCATTGCTCTGCCTGGCGAATTTCCATTACTCTTGCATAATGTGGATACATTTGGCATAGACATACCATGAGGTTCAAGTCTCGGGAAAGGATGCCAAGTAGTCACATCTGCTGGCTTGGGTGCCAGAGCAAACACTCCACGTTGCCTGAGTCAGGGCTTATGCTTCTTTTGGAGTTCAGAAGAATAGTGGAGGAAAAATTGTCTGCATAAAGGAATTTCAGCTGAATGTTTATATAGCTCTCAGATTTCTTTGTGCTGCTATGAGGTCTCAGCACTGATTATCACCTAGATAACTGTTCCTCCAACACCAGGATGGCTCTTTCAAGATCAGTGAGACAATATGCTAGGAAAGCACTAGGCTGGTAATTTAATGTGACTTTTATGAGACAAAGATATGGAATTCTGTGTTGTATTACTTGCAAGATCCCACCTATTTGTAAGTCACGGTGCATGCAATTGATTACTCAGAAATCCAAATAAGTTAAATTTCCTCATAGTCCCAAGAATACTGCCCTAGTGGGAGGAAATGGTGGTAGATTGCTCTTATTCACAATATCTTTGCTAAGATCATGTACACTCATATCACAAGGAAAACTGCCCTTTTTTTTTTTTTTTTTTTTCTTCTTCTTCCTTGGGAACAAGAATTGGACATAACCAGTCATTTGTCAATTAAATCCCCCATTTGATTTCATAACTCCTGAGAAATTGCTTGCCTTACAGATAGTGGGGACTCACATATGTCTTGAATATTGTTGAATGCAAAAGTGTAATTGCACAGTTCGGTGTGATAAACTTGGTGCAAACAGTTGACATTGAGAAAGCTGTTTTCTTTGCCAGTGGAAGTAAAAGATACACAGTGAGAGGGTTTTAAAAGTCAATACAGAACTTATACTTCTCTTACATCAACAGTAACAACAAAAAAGTGTGCAGGTCTAAGCCTGGAGGAAAGGTAAGGTTGGGGAAGTTGTCACAGTTCAAAACTAAGTATGCAAGATTCCCACAACTATCTCAAGGTGTGGATATCAGAGATTACTTTTACTTATTCAGATCAGTTGTACTTCTGTAGACCCTCTGGAAACAGAACCAGCTGTAGGAGAGACACCAGGTAGATACTACCTAGCATCACTTCAGTATACCAGGGCTACCTTAAGATGATAATTTTACAAGAGTGAAATAGAGCATGCATCACAAGCAGCAGCATCATGTAGATTTTGAGGGGGAGAGTCAAGGAACATTTGAGATGTTTTCCCTTAGGACTTCCCTAGAACATTTTGTGGATCTTAAGCTGCAGCTTTACTTCTTCAGACCTACTTCTGCAACATTTCCTTTATCAGTTAAAGGCATAGATGTTCATGAAGCTTAAATTTCAGAACAAGCACACATTTTTCTTAAACACGCTGAAATAAGTATGTCCAAGTGTTTCTGGCAAAAGTGGCTGATAGCCTTGGAACTGGAAATGAACCAAGCCACCTGAGTCAGACATATCTAGAGAATGGGATTTAACACTTGGAAAACACAATTTGGCAGTGACACATGGGGTTTGTGTCTCATTCAAAAATAATTAATTCATTCATATATTTGATGGTATACTTTACTAGAAGTAAGCACAGACTCCATCCATGTGATACATCATTTGCTGCAAGCAATTTACACAGATGTTATTTGTGGAGAAAGGGAAAACACAATTCACCTGCAAAGGTCCATTCTAAAAATAATCTTGCAATAAGCTCCATTATAAAAGAGTAGCCCTAAAAGCAAAAGCCCCGACAAGGATAGTCCCTCAATTATTTCTCTGCATCAACCTCCTGAGTATGAAATGCCATCACGACTGACCATAGGGAAGTGATTTATTACTAAGATGAAGCCTGCAATGACTAAAGGTCTACAAGAGACTGGAGAGTTTATTTGCTGAAGTACTATGCAAATTTAACAATTAAATCTTCTTTCAGCTCCTAAGGGGGATTACCAAAGAGAAGAAATTTGACATGATTGAAAAAAAAAAAGAGATGGAATTGGTAGGATTCTCTGCAGTTGATCAGTTCTGCCCTGCACAGTAGGCATCACAGCAGTTAGTAGGAGTTACTACAGAGATTTCCAGGAAGATTTGTACAAAGCAGGAGAAGTACAATGAGGAAACATAAAACCTCCACTGCGTAAGTCAACTTTTATTTGTTTGTCTGTTTGCGAAACTGAACTATGAATTTATCTTCAAGACCTCGAGTGAACTCCACATTTCTTGCTTCTGTATTCACCCAACTCAAAATAACCAGATAACTTCAGAAAAGAAAAAAATAAGTCGACCAAGAAACAACAACTCTCTTTGGTTTGACTGATCTGAGCCTTTCTAAACTTTTTTATTTATTTATTTTCATTATCCCCCTTTCTAAGCTTGGTAGTTTGAACAAGAGACTTCTGTTTTGACAGCCTGTCTCCTGGGTTCCCCACTGAAAAGGCCAAAGCTCCCAGTGAAGCAGCAGTAGCTGCCTTTAAACAGGAGCTGAGCACTTCTTGCTTTCCTGTGCTGCATGCAAATGGAGAGGCTCAGTGTTATCCAGCCCGGCCAAGCTTCCTCCCATTGTGCCTTCTGCATGGCAATGGCCACTACAAGTGATCACCCAGCGTGTCTGTGAGCGTGCTAATGTCCCTGATCCTGGTGCACTGATCACCCGCTGCGGCGGGGGACTCGTCATCTGTACAAACAGCGCTTGCGGAGCCCGCAGCTCCCGGCTGTACGTGACAGAGAGCTCTGCTTTATGCTCTGCCTGTTCAGCAGAGCTCAGCGAAGGGCAGCTGCCCCTTCCATGCTCGTAAGTAACACTTCCATGACAACACCTTCGGCTCATTAGTTTTGTTTGTTTCTTCCTAGAATGGCAGTATATTTTCTGGGTTTTTTTTAAAGTGTGCTAAAGAATGGGCCATCATATCTGTTACTAAGCTACCCACGGGGTAATTCAGGAAAAGGCTGAAGGCTTTATAAACAGAGGAGAGATGATCACACGGCAGAAACTATATTTACTCCTTCAACCCCCAGCTTACCACCTGATCCTCTGCTGCAGTGCCATTACCAGAGCCCAATGCACACATTTGTAGTCACACATGCATGAAAATGTGTTTAATAAAGTGAGAAACTCAAAATCCCAAACTGACAAAATCTAAAGCAAAGGTAGTCGAGATGCTGCCCTCTTCTACCTTGCTGTTTGTTAATTTCTTTGATGGAGGAAAAAGTGATCTTGCCTTCCCTCTGCCAAGGGGAAAACAAGTAGCCCAGTAGCCCCAAAAGGGCCAAAGGGGGATGGAGTCATATGGGAGTGGGTAGCAGATGGGCAATCAGGTTGTTTGTGAACGTAGATGTTTGAGTTGACACGTGTAGTGGTTTTCTTGAGGCCACACAGCAGCTCTGGGCTGCCAAGGCACAGGACATGATTCACACCTCAGCTTTGACCTGGCTGTGCATCCCCAGTCAGGGATTTGAAGCTGTAAAATTTGTGCCAGTATGAGATTTCAGTGCCATAGCTTGGGAAGAACTTATAGTCAGTTGGCACCGTGAAACATGCCCTAAATTGACACCCTAGAAGTGAAGAAAAGACAGAAACAGAAATATGTGAAATCTCCATTCAGTCATGTAAAATCCTTTGCTTATTGACCCCCCCCATCCCCCGCAAACAAGTAATCTTCTCATTCTATATGAAAGTTTACTTTCCTCCCTAAACCTCACAAAATCTAGTTAAATCTCTAAGTCTAAGCAAAAATTTTTGATAAATTTCACAACACAAATATTTCAGAGCACTTCAGTGTGAAAGATCATGCATATGCTGTGGATATTCCCATAGTTTTGTTCTTTTCTGCCAGATCTGAATGGCCCTTTTTTGCTCCTGCTATAAAGACTACACCCTAACAGGAGCATGTGGGCACAGATGAAGAACAGAAACACAATTGTTTTTCTATTTTCTGCACACACCTACCCACAGTGAGTACAGCTAACTCTCATTGCTGCTATGAGCTGTGCACATGAGCAGCAGCCAGGCAGATACAGCAGGCCGATGATAAGGATTTATACAACAGAAAATAAAGTAGGATTAGTGCGCGGGTGAAGGAAGACAGAGGCAGCAGTACACCTCAGCTAGCCCTCAGGTAAGAGAGAGACGGAAGGGTGCAAAATATGTTGCTCCTTCAAAAGATGCTGAGAGCAGAAGGGGGAGAGAAAATAAGGGACTGACCGCTGGTTAAAAAAACCACAAAGAGGAGAAAATGTCACCTTCAGGGAGAAGGTGGTTCTCTAACTGCTGATTCAGGTATAGTCTGAACCAGGGCAGAGAGATATTGAAATGAAAAGGCTTCTGTTTACTTTAAAAAATTGCTGTGCAATGATTATCTACTTGGGTCTCTGCCACTTTCTTCCCAGCAGTTTCTCCCTCCTATAACCTGGCTTTTCTTATTTGCAGTGGCAGTTTGGCTCACAAGATGTTCTCTGCCAGCTCACCTGCTACCCCAGCCAGCTTTCACAGTAGCCAAAAATCCTCCACTGTGCCTTCCTTTTGCTGACAGAACTTTCTGGAGTAAATATCACCTGGTAGCTCAACTTTAAAGCCCACAAGATGTGGCATACATCAGGTCACACTTCCTTTGTTGTCACCAGTCCTCTCCATGTCAGGATGGGAATAAGAAGAAAAGACACAGATTGTGACTGAGGTATGCTAAGCCTTCAATGCCTAATTGCTGTAAGCCAGAATGCCCATCCCTTAGTTTTATAAGCATCAGCTTAACTCACAGAATTAGGTAAAAGGAGAAAAAAATTACACCCTGAGGCAAATTTTCTCATTCAAGTTAAAACATTTTTCTCTTGAACAGCAGGGTCTATAAAGGAAATGCTGATACAACCTTAACCTTGGCAGCGCAAGCACTGGGGCTGTGTTAATCAATGTAAAGAGCAGAATCAGTGCTTCAAGCATTAGTAAGAATCCCTGAGATATTTGCATAGAGTGGTACAAAAAACCTAAAACCAAGTCACAACTCAACAAAAAAGGTTTGGAAATTTCCCTTCCTCTGCTGAGCTTCAAAGATTTCTTCTGTCTCTGATATGAAAACAATATGAAAATAAAGTGTCATTTACGCACAGTCTTAAAGCTGAAGATGAGTCCTCTCTGCATGCAGATCGTGACAGCTTTGGGCCAGAAGAAAGTAGCCACACGTTACTACATATGTAGAAGCTGTGTGCATGTGGCAGAACAGTTGCAACAGGGACAGCCTGTTACTAGGAAGCAGATATGCTGAGTTTCAGGTTCACGTTACCAGGAGACTCGAAAAAGTTGAAACTCAGCCTAACCAGGCTGCCAATGGCCTCTAATGAAAATTTCCATTTGGAAAGCCTTGATGTTGACTTGGCATGACACCAAACAAGCAGCCTGCTGCAAATTTTTACACCAATTGTATTTCTCCTAATTAAACCCTGTCTGACCTCAGCATTAAAAAACAATTTGTTTCAGGATATAACCAGCACACATAAGCAATTACATTCTGTTTGCCCTATTAACATTTTTTGGCTTCTATGCTTTCCAGTGCTTCTACTATTGCAAATGCTGTGTGGGAGCCAGAGGTATAGAAAGTGTGGAGTGTCTAAAATTTTTTTGTTGGGTAGAGAGGGAAGGGAGGAGAGAAACAGAAGCCTGAACTGAAAGTATCATCAACTTTTAGTCATACGATAGGCACTCAGAAGTAGTGATCAGATGGTGCCTTCAAGTTTGTTCAGGGACAATGAAAAACAGAAATGAAGTGATTTATGCAAACCACCACAAACATATATATCAGTATCCTACAATTAAAAAAAATAAGTGATAATCTAATTACTGTCTCTCCTAACTTTTTAGTTTTCATTCAGTTCTCTAACTTGTACTTTTCACCAGTCAGTTAGAAATATCAGAAAGGACAGCCTTTGGTTCCCTGGCTGTGAAACTACCCCTAACATGACACAGGATGCACTTGCCTCTGTCTTTCTAAGGGTCAGGGAAAAGTTGCTGTCGGAAGACAAGTAATTTGGAGGTGAAGGTGGGGCCATGCTGCACCTCCAATATTGAGGGGTATCTGTGGAGAATTTTCCAGTTCCTTAAGGGTCTTTCTCACTGACAACTTCACTAAAGCTCATGTACAGGCAGAATTATTTAATACTATGTAGCATGTAAGAATATAGAAATCATTTGTGCATCATGGTTTCTTCACAAACCAGTGCTCTGGAAGACCTCTGTCCCCTGCATATAAGTGTGTGCTCAAGGACCTATCTTAAGTGATGAGGAGTCTGCAGGAAGGAGTGAAATAAAGGGGTGGCCTGTTGACCACACATTCTGCAACATACACAGGATGGGTAAAATGTAAAAGACAGTTGTAGATAGCAGAGGAAAGAGAGGAATAAAACAAGCAAATGAGGTGTGTCCTGAACAGGACAAGTTAGCTATAGTTTGGACATTTCAACATTTTTAGTCCACACTGGGATAGCACTAAAAGCTAGATTAGACCTTTCTGTGTTTCTTTGCTGTTGTGAGACTGAAGAAGACTTTCTAGTGTTCAGATATTCAAGGAACTGTCTGGAAAATAGCAGCAAGATGTGTTCGTGCCAAGGCCATTAACCCCCTATTCTTGCCAACATCAAATTAAAATAAAGTGAGAAAACAATTTGCATAACACTGTCACAGCGATATACAGTCAAGGCAACCTTTTGGAAGACTGAGCTTATGAAGAGGTTTAGTAGAGTAGACTCAGTCAATGGCTGCATGGTAAGATCTGGGAGTGACCGAGTGTGACTTTTGGAAACAAGCTCTGCAGGTCTATGCACAGCTTTCACATACAGTTGTGTTGGACTCCTGCGTGGCTCTTATGGGCCACAAAGTACAGCCTTCTGCTTTGACCTCTGTGCAAACTGCTGGCAGATTTTCCTGGTGGTCTTCTAGAGGCTGATGAGATCCAGAAATGTACACAAATATATGAGCCATTTGAAAGCAGCAAGAGAACAACAAACAAGAGTCTGTGATTGCTGGAGAACATGGAGTCAGCTTGTGTGAAAATGTCTAAAACTATCGCTTCTGTCACTGTCTGTACCTGTTCTTGCTCTTTAGAAGCAGTTGAACCTTAAGTTCTCTTTGGGCAGAACAGCAGCAGCCACTCCCCTGCCCTGCTTTCACTTGAACTAAGCACATGAGACACTTCTGTAACCAGATTCGTGTCCTGCTTATTTTTTTGTGTCCATGACAGGGAATGGAGTAGCAGGATGTGCAATGCGGAACACAAGATCTGAAACTCTGAGATAGGAAACAAAACAATATAAGGCACATCTGGAGCCTGAAATTTTTATGCTAAAGAGTTACAGCTATTTGCAGTTGCTTCAGATTTTCTATGGATTAGCAAAAAGAAATAAAAAATGTATGTATGGATAATTATCAAAGTATGCTTTAACTTGAGAGATTCTTTCAGCTCTCAAGAAAACATTTAAGACTGAGTAAATGAAAATGTGCATTTACACATTGTCTAACTATGCTCATTCTTTTCGATGTATTTGCATATTTAAACAATTGACTGTAAAGAATGTGTTGTTCAGTCCCACAGATAAGCCCAAGAGAGCATGGCTAAACCCTATGCTAACTCATTGAAAGCATAAATCTTAATTTTATTTAAGTACCGACTCATGTAGTTTAATTTTCTTTCTTGTTCTGATTTTCTTCCCCCATCTCAGTCTCATCAAAAACAAAACAACCACTCAAATACAACCTATCTTAGCACCTTGAAAAGGTAAGAAAAAACCCTGTGAAAAGGGAAGCCCTCTAAGCTTTCTCTTTGGAGCCGTCTGGAAGCAGATACAACATTTCTTTACAGTCGATTGTGTAAATATGAAAATACCTAGAAATGGAATATATTTAGGCAAGTTTTAAAATGCATAATATTTATTCAACTCTAATAGCTTTTTATTAGGAGTCAATAGGGTCTATCAACTAAATGGGTATTTCAACCATTTTCAATAGACACATTATTTACTCAATAGACCATAATGATTCTGAAGGAGGCATTAGGGCCTATTATGCAAATCTCTATGTATTGTAGGTGTATTCAAAAATAGTGAAATTTTGACCCTGGCTGTTCTACACATCCTGATGCCATCGCTCTTTAGAAAGCAAATTGTGTAAACCTAGTTTGAATGAAATAGAAAGGTTAGAAGTAGCACAGTGGAAATAATAGATTTTTTTTGGTTGGGCTGCAGAGCAGAGAATATAAAAAGTTTTACTTCAACTTGAAGCAATCTTCAACAAAATATATTTTAAAGAAAGGAAAAGTAATTGTGTCTTAGAAGAAACATTTCCTTTGCCACACAATGTTTTCACTCCTTTTTTACCCAGTAGCTACACGAATAACTTTATAGCATTTTTGGCTGGTTAAAACATTCTTCCAGGAGACCTGCAATGAATAACCCTCTTGACACTGGATGTGAGCAGGAGAGGTTTGAACAAGAATTTGGACCTTTGCTAAGGTGGCAGTGCCAGTCACCCAGCACTCCAGTTGGTCAGTCCTCTAATGTCTTTCCAGCTATACTGCTGACAAATTGTTTCAGGCCGACTGAGAACAAAAAAAAACAAAAAACAAACAAACAAAAAAATTACTGCAGGTAAAAAACCTATAGAAATGGCCCATTTGTAATGGTATGGGAAAGTCCTAATAGCATTTGGTAGGTGGCCTGAATCAAAACTAATGGGTAATAATGGAGACATTTCATACAATTTCAGTGGGGTTTGGCTCTATGTTCTTTGTTGCATGCCAGACACAAATAGATTTCTTTAGGGATACTTATTAAAATTCTAAAGGACACGTATAACCAGAAAAGATACTTTTGACTCACATAAATGGCATGAAACTCTCTCAAATTCAACTGAAAGTCTCAAAACAGGCGTCTTGATTCTTATCAAATATTGAAAAAAAAACATTTCTGAAATAAAAAAGTACATAGGTCCATAGTCAACAATTTAACATAGAGAAATGAATCCTGGACTAAGACATCCAGACTAACTCAAGGACCACAAGTAATATTAAAAAAGTTTGGACAAAATATTTTGTACATGTGTCTTTATAGCTTGCACAAAGTGTTTAGGTACTGCATGGATGCTACTGCCTGGTGCTATGGCTCTCCTATGTGTCTTTACAGAATAGAAAATAACATAAAACTGACATTAAAAAAATACCAAATTGACATTCTTTAATTTGCTGTGTACTGCAAAGTTCTTTTGATTTGAAGGGCTCCTTTTATTTCTTTTTATTTTAAATGCTGAAATATTTGAAACCAAACAAATGACCAAATGACTGGGTCTGCTTCTGTCAGGAGCAGATCCATAGAACCTCTGCAGAAAAACTTACGTGTGACTTACCTGCAGCAACAATGACTTAGTTACATTCCTTAGCTGTGTGTAATTAAGTCTAATCAGTGTTTTCAAGAAAGGGCACAGTCTCTGGTGAGGCAGGGTTTGTAGAAAGATGCAATATTTTCTACGAAATCATGCTGTTTGGAACTATGTGCACAGAATGAATGGACATACATTCTCGGTTGTGTACAGCTGGTGTACTTGGAGAAAACCAGATGGACTTCTGCATCCAGACCCTTCATCATGTTCTGTTCCTCAGAATTAATTTGCAATTACAGCCTGGAGGGTGACCAAGATTATACAACTATGTGACATTATATGGTATACTTGTCATATCCTTCCCTGAGGACCACATGAGGTGAGTTAGCCACACTGCCACTTGTAGCTTCCTTAGTTTTACTAGTGGCAGCAGGCAGGTTTTCTTCACAGAATAAGGTTGCTAGTGAACATCAGCCCTGGTCTCCACAAACCAAGAGCTGACACTGAGAGGAGTGTGAGCCAAATGGCCATCCCATGATAATGTTGCTGGGCAGTTCTTGCTGGCCTGAAGCTTACAGGAGTAAATATGAGGTAAAAATGGACAGCGCATAAGGATCAACCAGAAATGAGGGTGAAGATTTGAGTAACTTGACTATTTTGACGAAAGAACCCCAACCTTGCTATGCTTATCTAGATTTTATTCATGCTTTATGATCGCATACCAGTAACAACAAAACTTCCATTTGCTTTTATATCCTTTTTCTTTTTTTTTTTTACCCTGTCTTGTGAGAAAGAGTTATTGAAATGAGTTTTGGGGCTGATGAATACCCTGGAGGTTCTTTGGCCCATTGCTTTCTTCTAGACCATTTGCCTTTAACTCTCACTTGAGCTTCTGTTCAACAAAGTTAATAGCTGCAAAATCTTCAGGGATGGTTTGTTAAATCATGTCCAAGAAAATAAATATAATGAATGAACAATCTCGGGAGAAAGCCCTGACATTTAAAAAAAAAAGTAAATGAGTCTCAGAAGTATCAAGCTATGGAATAGACAAAGTACATTAGCAATAATGAGATATGTTTTGCACCAATTAGAGGAGGAGATGAAGCCTTCTCCACAGGGTAACACACCTGAGTTCTTGAAAAACTCAACCAAAAACTGATTGTGTACTGAATCCTGGCATCTAACAGGTCAGCCCTGAACACTGTCTGCTTGTAACTTCCCTCCCACTCTCCCAGCATTTCAATGTGCTTCATCTGCCACTGCATCAATGGACTTTGATATGAGGAAGATGGAGTATAGCTTTGAACTCCACTGAACCCAATTACATCTGGTCATTTCAGACAGCTGTGGTGGTGCAACTCTGAACTAGGAGGCAGAGAGTTCACGGCAGACTCAAGTGCTGCAGCTGGAGCATCAAATTCATCTGGTGCTGTGGTATTGCAGGTTTTGTGCTCCAGGAAAGAAGTGGCAATCTGAACTAAGTGCTGCACTAATTAAAAGGAAGGTAGTTTTGCAACTAGTGCTTGGTATGTGCTGGGGTTAATGCCTTTTAACTGCTTTAGCACAAGTGGTAAATTTAATCTCTGTGTACAGAGGTGTGTAGGGGATTTAAGTCACTTACTGAAATTGGCAGAATTCAGCTTTCCCCCCCCACCAATATAGAGTCTAACTCTTGTCTTTGGCAATAGCCCTTGCTGTTTAATGCTCAAGAGAGGATAAGCATAGCAGGGATCTTAATTTCCTAGAGATCCAGGGAATACCACATCAAAATGATATTAGAAAGCAGACTTAGTTTTGCCCATGGCTTGTGTAATTAAAACCTAGTCTGGTGACAAGGTACTACTACACATAGTGATAAAGACACCCTTGGGCAGAGGACTACTGAAGTCTTATGCATTGCTAAAGTCCTATTAAAGCCTTTTTTGCTTGGCTTTATTAAAACCAATTTCATTTCTCGGCCCTGAAAATGTACCTGTGAAATGTTTCCGTAGGCCTTCTCCAGTATTGATAGCTTTCAAAAGCTTATTGCGGATTCTGTTCTCACAAAGACAGTGAACTAATCCTGATCTCCACTGCATTAAGCAAGAGCAGCTTCTACTTGGTTCTCATGCTTGCTAGAGATTTCCCTCGAGTAAAGAGGACCAAGAAGACCCGCCTTTCCAGTTCTTTCTCAGGTGGAAAGAACAAGAAACTGCATACCACGCACATGCACAGACATGCACAGTCCTTTTTCCCATTAAAAATAAGTAAAAATGCATGGCAATGTCTAGCCCTTTGACTCCAAAATATATTTTAGTTGCAGGTAAAGCTTTGAACTGGATACAGAAGAGATCTCAAATCTGCTCTTGTTTTGTTGTCACATAACTGGACTTTGGCATTACCCCAAACTCTGCTAAACCTGTATTTTTCTTCTGCTTACTATAGCTACTATTTAAGAGATTTGGGCTTTTTTTTAAAAATTATTTTTCCCTTTCAAAATATTTATATTTCCCTTTCTAAATATAATTTTAAATGCAGGAAAAATATTCTTGGGATGGACTCTCAACTATGCCCACTGAAATTTAAGCCAACTGAATTATTCTACCATATGGATTTGCAGTTCTGATTATTCCTTGTACTCCCTATGAAAAGCTGCCACTAAACAATAGTGAAAAATGAACTTTCCCATGTTAAAATAATGCTGAAAAAATATCTTTGGTAAGAATAGTGAAATTCCCAGGTTTCTAATCACTCTCTTGATCTTGAAAGGATCATTTTTAGGTAGTCAGACTGAAAGTGGGAAGGGACCGATTGAAAAAGAATGTTATGAGGAGACACTCCAAATTTTTAACCTGCAAAACTAAACCAAGTTCATAGTTATTATTAGCTGAGAAAAAGTTATTGGAAAGTAATTGTAACAGAATAAGGAGAAAACAGTTCTGCCCTAAAACATCTCAATATGCAGAAGAAAACTGTACCCAAATGGTAGCAATAGTCATAAAGGCTCTAAGGACTCTATCTTGCTTGGCATTTAAAAAAGCATGAAAGATACTGATTTTTAAATTATAAATAGCATTTAAGACAGAGAAAGTATCAAGCAGAAAACAAAACCCAAGAAGTCCTATTGTCTTACCTCCCAAATTGATTGTAAAAATCATCTGTGTGCTTTTCAGGTGCTAAAGGATGGTTTTTCTGCCTTAATATAATTTCACTCAAAATTAGTTCTTTTATTTCTAATTACTCTCTTACACCTTGCTCATTTAAAGGCATTTTATGCACAACCAATTTGTGGTATTCATCTAAGAAAAGTGTGCAATGGCCAGAAGCAGAAGTCAACTACAAGCAATATGAAACTGAACTTTGTCTTACATATCTCTCAGGCTAGGTACATATTTAAAGATTCCCAAGACCAGAACTTCATTTTGTTTTTACCTGAAGAAATGCACTACTACAAAGATCAGGTGAATGTTGAAGATGGGAAGGTATTTTATATCTTCTTTATGTCTTCTGATATAAGGAAGCCAATTTAATTGTTATAATCAAAGCAAAATGCAATCCTCAACAGACTATTAATAACCTCAGCCTCAGCAGAAAGACATTTGGTCATGTAAAGTGGGATTTCTTCTGGATCATAGACAAACCTCACTCCAAAGTAATTTCAGATGCTGAATTTTTCTCTCTGTAGTGATAATGTTCAGTGTAGCAACAGATTAAACTCCAGGAAGGAGGAAACCAATCTGGTTGGGTTTGCTGGCATTTTTATTCTCAAACTGCAGATGCTTGAGTATATCCAGGAATATTCTGAAAAGTAATTGAATTTTTCTATTCATTTTTTTAATATATGGGATCACCCTTAAATATTTGAGTACCTTATACTTCTATTGCCCTTTGGGTCTGAAAGACATATATGTAGTCCCATAGAAGTCCAATTGATAAAACCAATTACAATTTGTTCAATTTTCCATCTACTATAGTTAGAGTTGACACAGTTGGAGGACAAAACTCCCACAGGGTATAAATGCTCTGAAATCAGCATATTAAAGGCATCATTTCAGAATGGTAAGGACCAAGAATTCCCACTGAGAGCAATGGAAAATAATGTTTGCTTGTTTCATTGTCTTCTCTGATGCCTGAACAGGTTGTGAAGTCCCAAGGACTTATGAAAACATAAGCTTCAGGTTCTAGCCTGGGAGCATGTGTTGTGAGGGATCTTGTTTCCTGCCATATGGTCATGTGAGAAGGTCTTCTAATTTCCCTTCTAAAAGCAACATCTAACACCAGCTTCACTAATCTCACTTCTTTCTTCTCAGTCTGTACCTAGATTCACAAAATCTGTATCTTTTGTTTGCAATATGTAAAAAAGAAAAATATTGTGGGTGGTCTTCTTTGGGTAATTATTGACAATAGAAATATAACAATTCTGTTATAAAACTGGGTTTTTCTCAGCAAGTTGTCCTAACCACTTGACAATGAAAAAGGGTCTCCTTTTGGATAAGGCAGCTGTTGCCCCTCTGCTGGGAGTTGTTTCTCACTGGATACTTGAGCTTCAGCACATGGTCATGAGTTGGTGGTGATTCCCTTCTTGGGGCACCTCTCATGCTCTTCGGTGGCCTATTTTTTAGAGGCAGAGCAGTTTCACGGCTGACTTCAGGTGTGCTCTTTGAATACCACTTTTCCAACTGCTCTGTGGTTCAAATGAGTTCATCCATCCCTGACACTTGCACAAAAACACTCTAGAAATGTATTATTTAAAGCCTGCCGTCCTTGGTGTTTCAGAAATAAAGGTGTAAACTTTCTTTAAAGGCCAGAGAAAAGAAATATTTCCTTTGCTCTTGTAGGAAGAAGTGAAAGGCCAGGCTTTGAGCTGTGTGTGTACCCCCAGAGGGCCCTTATGGCAGGAGACGTGTGAATTACTAGGGATGATATTGTCCTCTTCTTCATTGCATCTGGGATGCTGAAGCCACCAAGGAGTATTGTGCTGACACCTGGCCACTACTGTCACCAGAGGGATGCTGTGATATTACTGGAGCAATCAGCGTGTCCTGCATCACACCTTTACCTGGGCTGGGGAGGTAGGAGCTGCTCTAAAAGGTAAAGGTCTCCTAGAGATTTCTGCGCTTCCATGCTTTCTGTTATTGCCTGTTTGACAACTTACTCAAGTTAGAAAGCAAAACAAAGTGCCTAAAATGAACACTGCATGGTAAACATCTTTTGAAGGGCCTTGTGAAGGGCTGGGGTCTGGAGACAACATAAAGAGTGTGAGGTGGGCTGGCTGGATCTTATTGGTATTTTCATTAAATGTGCTTTTTCATTTTCTTATAAATGCTTTGTTGGAGGTGCCCATTTGAAGGAAGGTGTGAAAAAACCACTTTAAAACATCAAAACTCCTGGTCTCTAGGGTATAAAATTCTCCCCTTTTCTATGCCAGAATTGGGGATCTTATGCAAGTCAACAATTTTGCAAAATATAAGCCGGTGAAGGCTCTCAATAGATGGGCTTTTCACGCTGTTACATAATGAAAACAAGTTTGAAAGCTTATGAACTGGAATTGCTGGTCTCCAGGTAGCAGTACACAGTGAGCCTTTCCCTTACAAAAAACCAGATAAATACTCCAGAATATTGCAATAGCAATTCCAAGTAGAGCTGTAAAACCAATGTACAGAGGACGTGTTGGAGCAGAAATGGTGACAAACTGCAGCAGTTTCAGGGAAGCATCTGCGCGTGTGGTGGTGTGGAGAACAGATGCAGTTGGTGTGTCACATGCAAGCAGTACCTCTCATTGGAGCGTGTCTCTGTAAAGCAATAGAAAAGAGCTGAGCCTTTTGAAGCATGGTATGTAAGAACATCTGCCCTTCAAAATGACAGTAATGCATCAGGTAAATGGAGGTGAGCTAGAGCTTCATGCTGCATCTGACATAATTAAAGCTGATGAAAAAGTACTGCTGTTGTTATGGGGGGGGATATGGTTTAATACATCTACCACAAAGAATGCCATGGTAAGAAGAGTAGAAACAGAAATAAAGATGCGCCAGATTTGTACCAGCAACAGCATTTCCCAGTACCATTTCTGCAGCTTTCATCGGGTGCTCGGTAGCACCTCTGCAAAATGACTGTTATCTCTGGGCACGTTGGAAGTGTTATGCTACACTTCCATGAACTCTGTCAGGTTACATCTTGTTGAAAGGGACAAATCCTGTGCAATGGCTTAGCCCTCCAACTTCTGTTTTTAGATTAAATCTTTGGGTAACTCTCCAGACAGTATGAGAAGTGACAGCCTTAGATCAGTTCAGGAGACAAGGGTCTTGTAGTATTAACCCCCCACTCTATGCTCATACAGTCGTCTCCTTCTCAAACCCTATGATAAAATAGTTTAAATAAAACAAGACCTGCATCAAAATCTTAAATGGAATATGCAAAATAAGAATAATAAAATAGGAGTGACACAAGTAACAGAGTTTCATGAGGAGACTGTGAAACACAAAGCAACAACAACCAGCAAACAAGTAAACAAAAAAAAACGGGCTGGAAAAATGACTGCATAGATTGCAATTTAGATAGAATAAATGCATTAAGAACAGCAAGAACCCCATTTAAATGTTCAAGCTGAGTAAGAACCAAAGCATGTACCAGAGTTTTGGTTGCCTCAAACATTAACCAAGCACAGATTTTAAAGATGTTCAATAAAGGGAATCAACAGGTCTTTGCAACACAGTTAATATGGAATGAAATGACAAAACATAATAAAAGGTCACACCCAATTGCTGTTCTCTGGCCAAAGAAGTATGATGTGGTGACATTCAGGAAGAAGAAAGAAAAAAAATAAATGGAAAGGAGACAAGTTAAGAGACAGGGCCTGTATAAATCTTTTGCCTTATCCACAAAACTAGAAATAAAAATTAGCATCTACTGGGAGATGTCACTGAACCAATGCAAAGCATGAGGAAAAGCATCCTTGAAAGAATAAAGGGGCAGCACTTACTGATCATTTTAATGTAAAATGTAGCAGATTTACTACAAATATGGACTACCAGCCAGCTCCTGGGTGAAATGCTTGGCCCAGTGCCATGGCTGACATGCCACAGGACAAGCAAACCTTGGCACCTTCTCTGTCCAGAAGGGAAGGACTTGATAAAACCTGCTCAAAGCCTACAGTTGCTCAACAGCTCCACTGTTGGTAGCTTTCATATCCTTCTCAGGCTGAAAACTCCCTAAAGTGGCTTTCTGAGTGGTCCATGGTCTTCTCCACTTCACCAAACTTTAGACATGGTTAAGCCTGTGATGTCCTTCAGACTTCCTTTTGTCGCTGTTTTACACCAAAACGACACAGACGCCGAGATTCAGAAGGCTATAAAATGACTCTTTATTTAGGGACGCATCTCCCTTATATACTATTTTACACAGACCAATTTGATTGGTGAAACAAAGGCAAACCTCTTCAATCACATTGGTCAAACCAGAGGGACATCAAGAAGAGGTCCCTCCTGTCAGAAAGAATGAATAACATAGGTACAGCTACAAAAACATTCCTCATGTTTACAAAACTTCCTTGGGAAAGAATTTCAGAAAAACCAAAACACCTCAGGCATGGAACCAGGGCTACATCCTTGGGAATTATTGAGTCTCTCTTGGTGGACAGCCAGTGCCATGAAGAACCATGGTTTATCAGAGCTTAGGCAATGGCATGAGCAATTAATTGGTGCAAGCAGAGAGGCTCTTGGCTGAAGCCTCCTGTTGAGGGCAGGAGTCTCACAAGAACTGTTGGATCTGTACCGTGGAGAGGGAGTTTCCAGCCAGCAGGGCTTGGATGATGAGGTCTCTAGGTAGGCTTGCAGATCTGGGAATTCCTGAAGGAGAGTAAGCCTTTGCTGATGCTATCGCTTTTATTGCATTCAGGAAAATGAGACTTCAGGTGAAATTTTTCCTGTCTTTTTGGAGGGGGATAAATAAACAAGATTTTTTTAAGATTATACCAAGAGTACAGTTGACAGACACTGCTGATTTCTTATGCACATAGAAACAAGTCTGCAAGGCTTTGAAACTTCGGCTAATCATTCAGCTGAAATTGCTACTCTATATTAATAATAAGGGCATCTATTGATAATTATGTTCTGGATTCACTAATCCTATCACAAATGCCTTTTCTCTGTAGTTTCTTTGTACTCATATTTCTTACTTTTTTTTTAAATATAAAAATAATTGGGAAAACCTCAATAAATAGATTACAGGAACAGAGAGGAATTCCATTACTATACAAGTTCTTCCCCTTTCAGCATTTTCATGATAATCATTTAGTAGCAGAATACAATTAGGGCAACTAGGGAAAAGTGCATGGCTTTCTGTTATGTGATATCACCCTTATTTGTCAATACTATGAGTACACAAATGACCCACAAAGATTTCACTTGAAACTCCAGATTGGACACTGGTGCAGGTGTTACATCTGGACCTTTTCTGAATAGAAAGGCATGTCTGAGAACTGTTCCAAGCTCTTTTTCTCTTCAAAAGAGAGAGATGAACGGAGATCGGCTGTTATATTTTTTTTATTTTTCCTAGTAATTTTACAGACAGGATTATTTGTAATCCAGTTTTCTGGAAAGAACTAGTTCATGCTCAGCAATTTAAAAGTTTCCTTCTCCTTTTCCTTCCAAAACTGCTGTGCTGCTTTCTGCACACAGGCCTCTGCTCTCGTCTCTCCCTGTGTTGCCTTCTCTTGTCAGGGTCTTCTGGGTTTCAGCTGCTGTAGCATTATGGATACCTTCTCCTGATCCTTTCAGCTCCTTAAGGGAGAAGTTATCACTTGACAAGAAAAAGACCTGGCCAGAAAAATGTGTTGTTCCAACTCTTGTTAATCAGATACAGAGGACATCTTCCAGGCAATTGAGGATACAATAGTAATGGTCTGGAAATGGGTAATTTCTGCTGGGTCTGCCCCACCTCATTATCTCCTTCCATGTCCTTTCCAGATTATCACTCTCTATCTACCATGTCCCTGCTGTGCACTAGGTACATCCCTGTGTTACCACACATCTCCATCCTCCCTTCCACTGCTTTTAAGTTTATACTATCCAAGACACATCAGGAGATCTTCTGGTCTTTTCTAGACAAGGGACAGACCAGATGTGCTACCGATGTAGAAAAGTGAAGATTGCTACAACCTTGTGACATCCAACAGGGCAGTTCAGATGCAGGGAATTTTTTTTTTTTTTCTTTTTCTTTTCCCCCTACTGCTGAAATCCTTTTCCAGAGGGACACTATTTTGTAAAAATTTAGTCTCATGATCTGTATTTCTCAACTGGGCAAATTTCTGCTACATTCATGTGATAAGATTATTTATAAGATCTTACAAATACTATTCATTTCACAGATTATGACTGCAGCCTCCACACAATGGATCGTGTTGGCAGGGGAAACATAATTCAGTCAGAAGGCTCAAGAAATAATCCATCATATGTACAGGGAAAAACTCAGTAAGGAGGTTTCTGGAAGACTAAAGTTTATGGTTTTCTGCGCATATGATATGGAATGCTGGTGGCAGTGGTGAAAATAAGGTTGGACAAAAGCAAAAAATGTTCAGCTTTTTTTCACTTTGCTTTTGTGACAGTCTTTTTAACAGCGTGTGACTTCACTTTTTAGCACAGAAGTTTATGTTTTTATGGGAAGTAATTTAATATAGGCAATAGTTTAGTCATACAAGTATTAGGTTGCCAAAGAACTTGGATTCTAGCAGTCTCCCCTTTTCTCATGCCTGTAAGGAAAGATATGTCCTACATTATCAAAGGGGGATTTTCAATGTCCTGCAAAGCTATCCCACATCCTCTAGTATTGTTTAAAGATGAATACAGCTGATGAAACAAAAGCATGTTGTTTGCCCTCTGCTGTTGTGGAAAACAACCCTGGTCCATATACTTGTGTTTAGGGACCGAGCCTCCTTGTGACTCTGCTTCAGTCCTTCTCTACAGTGCAGTAGCCTCAGCCTTCATACTTTCCATCGCTCCCTGCTGCCATTCCTGGGAAACACTTGGGTCACTGCTGGGTCTGCTGCTCTTCCTGCTGTGAGGCAGAGTAGAGGCAGGAGTGCAGCAGGGGTGCTGCGTGGGTCAGAGGTTTTCCCCAGTCCCTGCTGAGCTCTCAGGGGAGCTTGCAATTGTCCAGATGCTTGTGGGTAAAGGAGAAAATAAGAAAAGCATGCAGGATTGAAGCAGTGACTCTGCACATCCCATAGCTCCCAGGCTTTCTAGCTCTCAGCTGCTGCAGGGCACTGGGCAGTGCAGACAAGATATTTTCTCCTCAGATAGCCTGTGTAGAGGTCAATAGCAGTAGCGGAATGCTTATTTTTTTTTTGCCTATAAATGGCAAAAGGAAAATGTGACTCATAACTTGTGGTTGCTTTCACTCACTCTCTTTTTTAGGGTACACATATTTATTTGCCAGTTGTATCAATCAAATAGCAACCAATCCAAGTACATTTACAGTCTGCCTTTAAAAAGCCAGTTCCATATTGTACTTTCCAATTAAGCATGAGCAGATTAATAGGTGCATTGTTCTCTTGGGTTAACTGTACCATATTGTCATTAGGTGGATATGCCCTCATGAATCCAAGTTTTCTTTCTGTGAAAGGAAAAGAAGGTGCGTGCTCAAAAAGTAGGGCAATTTCTACCAAGCAGAATCAGCTGAGAGAAAAAAAAGAAGAGAGTCTCCTCCCTTCCACTTTTTTTATTTCAGTTGTTGTTTAATTGTTTCTTCGACCCAGTGGTTTAGTGATTTCACATCTATTTAATTAACAGAGAAATGGATAGGGTGCAGTGAAAAACAAGAAAGGAAGATCAGATAGACAAATGGTCTCTGTAAGTTCACAGTTCTTAAAACAGATGTTCACCTCCGCTGGCTATGGTATATCATTATCTCCAGGAACCCTGAAGAGAAAGCAAAATCCTTCATTACTTGTAGGAAAATTAGCACAGTCTTACAGGACTAAACACCAGCCCATTTCATCAGATCTCATCTCACTGCTGTTGTATTACTCACAAGTCAACAAGTGTGTGTGTCTGGGGAAACTGAGATCGCAGATAAACATTGCGGTTGTCTGTGGAATGAGGGACTGTGGAGATGTGATGATGAGGTGGTGTCTAAAGCAGAAGCAACTAAATGGTGGGCAATTCCTCTGTTATTTATAACAGTGTAAAGGCAAGATGTCAATTGTCTCTTGAACCTCTTGCTTTTTTGAACAGGGTCAGCTTATTATTGAAGTGGGGCTGCCTGACAATTACCTATAGCTGCCTGAGCCTCTGACTGATGGGTTAGGGAGTGTGTGGAAAAGCATATTGCCTCTTGCTTTCTTTTTTCTATTTTCACTATACATTGCAGACATAAATAGGTAAAATATCAGTTCAGTGCTAAGAAGTCTTCATCTCTTCTGCCAGGAAAAAAATCAAAACTTATGAGAATTCCTCCCGTCCTACGGAAATAGACAAGAAATAGATAGACAGGAGATGTTTGCCCATGTAGTCAAATGCATTTGCAAATACATGCACAGACACACCTGTGCAGACTGGCCACTGCCTGACTCTATGGCCTTGAATCTGGTTTCCCCACCTATGGGGCAAGAAGTGCTAGGTTCTGCTGTGCAAGCAGTTGGGATGGGAACCATGAAAGAGCCCCCTGCAAAATGTGCCCTGAACACTTTGATTACTGGTGCTCCAGATTTGGTGTGCCTTGTGATTATGCTTTATCACTCTTACTGTCTCCACTAACTTTTAATCACAGCTGAGTATTTCCAATCTGACTGCCATTTCTGACTTCAAGTGTATTAAAGGAGTATTCAGACTCCCAGATAACAAAAGTGTGGGGATTTGCTAGGCAGGAGGCACTAGAAGGACCCCCTCTGCTCCCCCTCTAGCTCACCCTTCCCCCTTACATCAGAGACCTGGTAGTGGAAAAGAAATGTTGAAATCAATATAAGAATAAATTGCCACGTGGTCCTTATTGTGGAGGCAAGGTTTCTACAGAAAATCCTTGTAATCAGAAAAGAAGGAAGATGAGATTAAACTGATTAAACTAAGAAAGTCAAAAAAGGACAACTTGAAAGATTAGCTCGAGGACGACTGAAAAGCATAATCCTCCATGCATGTTAAGTAGAACAGTCCCTCTCTGTTATCAGCCCCTTCATCTGGTGACCTTCTGTTGCATTAACGCAGAGCTACTTGATCCAAGGCAAATAGTGAAAATTGAAAAGCCAGAATGCCAGTGATTACAACAGGTATCAATATTACTGCAGTGATGGTTTGTTATCATTAGGGAGCTCCATCAGAGCTCATTCTAGAAGCAAAAGGAACAGAAAATCACAAGTCATTACACTTGTGGCAGGCAATAGAAGAAAAGACCTTGTGTTACAGTGGAAAAGCCTTTTTCATCTGCTTCAACCTTTAAAATTACAGCGTCAGAATAGGAAAAGAGATGGGGAGAAGCAATATAGGAGCTCACCTGTGTTTCTTTCTATAGGAACAACTGAGCCTCAGTAGGTTGCACACAGCCAGCGTGTGCTACCCTTTTCTTCTGGAGTGAGAGGAAACAAAAGGCCTGTGTCAGTTTTACTGGTTCAATGACTTTTTTTGCCTCACACCGCCAACATTATAGCAAATCTGTTCCTGTGTGGTCCCAGCAGCAGCAGCAGCAAGGCTGGCACCTCTGCAGTCCTACAGCTCCACATTGCAGGGATGCATGTCTGAGCCTGGTGTGGTGCTGTTCAAGGGCAGCATCTTCTCCCTTCTGCTTCAGAGATGTAGGAAGGTCTGGAAGAAGAAAGAAAGAAAGAAACCCTGCCAAGGGTTGTTTAGCTCAGGTGCATCACATGTCCCATCTTAACTTATAAAGGAATATTGTTCCTGGTTAGACTCACATTTTGTGGTCTGGAAATGAGCATGACATTGACGTAGAAGCATTTTTAGAGGATAATTTCTTTGTCTTTCCTTTTAAGTTGGCAGAGACCACAAAAGCTCAGGAGTGGAGAGTGGCACAGGTTTGTGACTGTGTACTTAACCAGTTATATTTGCCATAATGCTTCACATTTGTGGCTATTTTCTCCTTTTCTCTGTTCCCCCTGCTCCCCCAAATTATGTCTTTTTACCCTGTAATTGCCCCAAAATGTATTATACTCGGGCATTCTTTTTTTTGTCAAAAGCCTGGAAGTCTACAGTGCTATTAATCTTTGCTGTAATTTTGCTGATGTAAATGGAGAAGAATGACTCTGAATCATTTAAATGTTTTGACTGAATCCTAGATTTGTCACTGAGTTGCTCTTTCATTTTGCTCAACTTTCTACAAGTCAGTGCTGCTGTTTCCCCTGCTGCCTTTGTTGGTCTCTAAGTTAGGCAGGGTGTCTTCATAGGTCAGAATTGTTTCTTACCTTCCTGTTATATTTGTCAAGGGAATGTGACTCCAGTTAAAAATTGACAAAAATACTGTGGTCAACTGTCATTAATGGAAAAAGTATCTATTTTTTAGATATTTTGTCATCATTTTTAAACTCACAAAATTTCACATTAAAAAAGCACAAAGCAGTGTAACAGCATCAGGTTTAAACATTTTGAAAAATATGGGGGAAAAAAAGTGTTCTGCTACTAGTGAAATTTAATCTGGCTCAAGGATCCAGAGAACAGACCCATTTGTGGCAAGGATATTTATTATCCATTTGAAAGATCTTATCTGCATATAGCACTAATGTCAGTAAGGGGAACTAAATAGTATTGTCTTACCTTGCCTTTCTTTACTGGAGAAGTAGGGATCTCACTACACTTTTGCTCCCAAAAAAACCTTTGCCCTTTTGTCAGTACGTTGGGTCAAACCTAATCTAGGTAGGAAGAAGCAGTACTGTTGCCTTGGGAGAGTTCCTTCTTCTATCATGTCTGAATTTGTCCTCAGTTTGCTTAAGTTTCAATGAAAAGAGGTTTTCAGTTCAGGAGGTAAAGGGATTCATTAGATCTCATTCCCAGAAATGTCTACCTGATTGCAAAAGAGTCCCCTCAGGGGTAATGCTCATAAGCAGGCGGAGGCTGAGGGGCTGAAAAATGACCCATTTTGAAGTTTATCTAATTAGCTTCAAATATATAAGTTTGGTGTTTTGCTAGATGGATTAGTGTAATTATCTTAGTGCACCTATTCATGCTAGGAATGTCAGAAAGCCAGAGAACAGAGGAGCTCAGAAAAAAAATCACAGTGGCTCAGCCTGTTGACTGCCCTGACCCATGTGTAATTGTGCTGCAGAGGAAAGAGAGAAAGCTGGGAAAAACACAAGGTGAGAGGAGCTGCTTCAAAGACAAAATATTGACGGTTGACCTACAAATAACTTGATAGGGATCTACCTCGGCTCAAATTCCTTACTCACAAGTACTACAGAAAAATCACCCCAGGTGCATGCAGTCATTGCATAAAGGCAGTATCCTTATTGTTACACAGCAATTTGATCTGAGGTATTCACTGTAAGCTCTGTGTCTTTTGTTTGGCCTCTGTCAGTGAGCCCTATTTAAAATGAATGAAAATATTTTTCTTCATCTTGAAAGTTATTCTTCTGATGCAGAATGAATTACTATTTTATTGTTTGGTTGCAGATTTTTTTTTTTTTTCGATCTGTTGATAACGTAGATTCTGCACATCCTGTGAGATCAGTTAAAAATTCCCTTGAAAGACAGTTGACAGCCATGAAATAGCTTTTCCCAAAAAGGACTTCCATTTCTTTTTTGGAGGAAGAGGAAGGGGAATTAAAAAAAAAAAAATTAAAAAAAACAAAAACAAAAACAAAACCAAAAAAAACCAAAAGAGAAAAAGTAGACAGAAGAAAGAAAGAAAGAAAAAAAGAAACATAGATGTGGGGTCAGCTTCTGTATTACAAAGCTGGTTTTTGTTAGGATTTGTTTTTAGGTACACATCTACCATGATGTATAGAAGCAGACTGGAGAAAGGAACAGCACTGCCAAGTAAACCAGAGACCAATCAATGGCCCTTCCAATCATTTCCTTTTAAACGGTGAGTGCTCCTGTTGCATGGTTTTTTCCACCCACAGAAATCATACTGCAAATCTTGGGCTGATGGCCTGACTTCAGTTCCACACAAAATCCAGTGGCAGCTTGAGTTATTCATCCACCTTGTTGAACCCCCTCTTCTGCTCCTAATTCATGCTGTCTCCATGCTCCCCATTCTGCAGGATTAGCTGAATTTCCAGCTAATGGCATTTTTAAGTCTATCAAGTGTGCAACGTTAATTTCCCCAGCATCTCATTGACTTTCTAGTCAATATTGCTGTGATCCTTTCAGAACCACTCTTGTGTTCAAAGTATAGTAAATGAGTTTAATCACTGGAATGACCTGGTTTTCAGCAGGGTTGTGCACCCTTGGTAACCATGCTGTCACTAGGTGACCAGCACCCCCTCTGCCCCTTGAATCACCAGGGCTTTCAGTCATGCCTGTAGAGAATAACCCAGGATTAGAACACCCTTAAGAGTAGTCAAATAGACATAGTTTCCCAAATAAGTTATTTTTTTTGAGTTGGAAAGGCCTGTTTTACCAAAATCTAAATTTTTCATGTGAAAAATGTTAATTATTATCTTTTTGTCATGAAAGAACATCTAAGGTCTAAGCACTAGATAGTGATCTTAACTGGGCCCAAACACTTCATTGGTTTGTGAAATTTATCTGATTTAATTTAATGTATCATTTATAAGAGAGCAAGCCACGTTTAGCATTACAGCTTCTTGTTATGTTTCCATAATGTGAAACTGAAAGGATCAAAATCAGGACATGATATTTTAATTTTAATAGAATTGAATGGTTGTGATTTAATAATCACAAATTGAAATAATCATTGTTCTTTATCTTGTCATGTTTTCCATCTGGAATTTGGAATGAAAACAAACTTCAGAATGTGTCAGTTTCAGACAGTTTGAAACTTTTGAGTGACAACCAGCTTTATCTGTCTGCTTGTGCTGAAGTTATTTTACAGGTATATGAACTTTCTCCCTTTGTAGATTTTTTCTTGCAGCTTTAAAGGCGAACATTTGTCCTTGAGTCACAGCAGAGGGCAATCAAATGGATTGAAGACCCGAGTTCTGCCCCTAGCCTTTATTTTTGGCAGAGCAGAGAAAGTAGAGGGAGATGTGTTCTGACATCTGTGGCGTGTGGTGGTTGGTGAACTTGCAACTTCACAGCTATGCTCCTTCCTCATATGTGCTCCTCTCCTGTCAGCTCCTCTCTGCATCCCAGAAAAGTAACTGCTGGCACCTGGAGAAGGAGGGCTCGTCCTGGCTACAGAGGGACATTTGTTCTGAAGGAGTGGATTGATATAAACATTCTTATGTGCACACACTGATGAGAGAAGAACTCGGGAAGAGAGACACCAAGAGGCAAAGGGAGGAGAGAGTAACTAGGAATTAAGTGGCTGGAAAGGAAAAAAGAAATCCAGACCCTGCAATTATATGTGCCTTTTAAGCCCGTTAGAAATTTCTGGGAGGTGACATGAAAAAGAGTTAGAAGGTTCCCACCAACAAGCAGGCTGCTTGCACTGCCAGCTCGTGGCTTAAGGCCAGACTCCTACCCAGCTGCCACTGCCATTATGCCCTGCAGGACGTCTTAACTGTTGTACCTCTGGATGGGTTTTAGCACTCTCCTGGTTAAACCCTATTGTTTCCTCAATGGTTCTGCTTCAGAATGTGGTTTTGAGTTTGGAAATTAGGGAGAACTGTCATTTTAAGTGATATTTCAGATATTTATTTGACATTATTCATGCTATCTATTTAAGACATTATAGAAATCCTTTCAGCATGTTCCTATTTGAAAATGAATGTGGCATTTTAAGAGCCTTGCTTGTTGGTGCACTATGTTTTTGGTCTACACATAAACTCTTTGACTAAACACTAACAGATGTAGCTGTAGCAATAAAGAAAATGTGAAAAAAAATGGTAACTACTGGGGACGCCAAGGGCAAGGTGACGAGTTCACATTCTAAGGAAACTGGTGATGAAGAGCTACTTTAAACAACAACTAGGTGCTTTTTAGGACAGGTGGGCACGGGTGGGGCATATTTGGAATGCCCTGATATTCTTCTTGATGCATAGAAAACTCAAAAAAGTCAGGACATTTCTTCCTGTTATTACTAAATGATTACTTACATTTAATTAGCACTTTGTACCCTCTGAGGGCTGACCTTCATAATCACACAAGCTGAATTAATATAGATTTTTGTTTGCCTTGCTGCAGATAGATAATAAAAGGCCAGCTCTTTGCAGCAATCAAGTCCTCTGTTAGCACTGCCTTTCGTGCTTCTTCAGTTGTGTCCTTGCTACTCTAGCAGGAAACTTGCTTGAGAACACTCTTCTCATTTACTGCACACATCTCCTCAAGCCTGGGCTATTTCTCTTTCAGCTGACACTTTCCCCAGGCTACAGAGGTCTGTGTTTCTCCTATTTCCATCCCTTTGCAGATGGAGTGCCTGTTTGCTCCCGCCTTCTGAACAGACACGAATGTGAACTTTTCACATTTTAGGTGACAGTCAGAAGGATAGTATTGTTAGGGATCTGAGCTAAGGCTATTTTTAATTTAGCGGTTGAAATTCTTAAACTTTCAAAAATTTAAAGAAACTAGCCTCATAGTCTGAGGTAATGTAGTCATGTGACACATAGGAGAACAAGACTTAATCCCCTCTGTTCTGTTTAGCTCTTGGTTACCTATAAAGTACCTCTCATTTCAGGAGCAGCCTGGTTTTGGTCCTGTTGGCATTGCCTATGTTTTTGAGGAGTTTTGTGTCAGCCATCTGTGTTACGGAAGCTGCAGGTGGATGCATGATGCCAGCAGGAGCTGTGCCAGACTTTTCCTCATGCAGCACAAGAGCAGTAGTACCGATGCTGTGGGAATTAGTATTATTGTCAGTCACTTCTTGTTTAACTCGGTTTGAAATGAGCTCACTAAAGCTGAAGAATGACTTAATAGTTAACTGCAATTTGGCTGAATGTCAGGTAGTGCCTTTGGGTCTGTAAAATTTGCAGTGATTAAACCACCTTCTTAAGAAACCTGTTTTGCTGAGCACTTTGAATATGTGTTTTTATTGTCCCTTTGGTATACATCATGAGTACAGGGCACAAGATGGAGGCAGTGTTGTTCTTTGAAAACAATGAACTAGATATATGGAAAAGATTAAGTGAGGGACTATTGACTTGTAGATCCATGATATGCCTCACAGAGCTGGGGCATTCAAAATGCTTATTTCCATAACTGGTGAGAATGGTTCCAAAAGTACACAGCGCACTTAAAACACTTACCAAACCAAGTGAATTTTACTTACTGCATGTTAATGTCTGCACTGATTCGGAGTTGAGGATTAAGGATCCTTTGCTACTAAAAACCCAGAAAATGTTAAATAGTTGGAGCCTTGGAGGGAATGTAAGTAGTAATTTCTGATCTTTGGGCTGGCATGTTTTCCCTCCTTGTGTCTTTGTTTGCTGGCCTCAGACATGGCTTGCAGTCTGGAGGCAGATTTGCCTGCTGGTTCCCAAAATCCAAAATATGTGAGATCATCTGCATTTTTGGAGGAATAGATGATTTGAACCACTGTGGGTTCCTTAGCTATTGTGTGTCATGCACCACCACATTTTGCAGTTAGAGGGACAACATGAAGGGTCTGGTGGGACTAGTGATGCTTCACTCTCCCTTTTAACAGGTCTCAATAAAACTACCAAGATAATATCAATAAAAATAAGAGACATCAGTAAAATTTTCTTTCAAAACTGAAAAAAATTACCTAAATGATCCTAGACTGGAACTTCAGAACTTCATCTGATGTAATATAAAGTAGTTCATTGGAGATTTATGTATTTGAGGGGTTGGAATAGATGATCTCCAGACATCCATTCCAACCCTAACAATTCAGTGATTTATAGTGGCTGAAGATGTGTTCCAGTGCTAGAAAATTGCATTCTTCATTCCAATAGTTGCCACAGTTGTTTTATCCCCATACTGTACAGAGTCCTTATAATTGTTGCCCTGGATAAAGCTGCAACTTTAAATTAAATGCTGGCAAAACACGTAAACATCAGCAGATATTTCCAGATGTCTACGAATGAGTAAGTGCAAGAATAATGAGGCTGCAGCTGCTGTTGTTACTGACGTGCACCAGGGTGACCAGGAACCCTTGCTCTGGACTCAACCCTTCTCTGTTATCTGCCATTCAATAACAGAACAAAAAGATGATTTGAACAGTCTTTTGGACAGGGACCAAGTTTTGCATTTTCTGTTCTGGAGACAAGCGTGAGTGTAAATAAAGGCAAAACCACTGTTTGCCCCCAGCTCCTGTGTATGCCTCACGTGCTGCAGGTTGGATAAGCATGTGCCATTTGCTGTCAGCACAGGTCTGTCTGCACGGAAGGGAGTTCTGTCGCATGCAGATGTAGCCAGGGAAAATCTTTTGTTTGTACAAGAGGCTTACTGACACTAATTAAATATTTTCTTTATTTGGAAAGCAGACAATTCGTGACTACCTAGATGCCCCTAGATTTACACAAATACTTGATTACAAACCTCTTATGTTCTGGAAGATTGAGAGGGAATTCCTATTTTAGCCCTGCTGAAATGACAGAGGTAGGCAATTCAAGTAATGGCCTGTTAGTCAGTTATTAAATATTGCTCTTCAGCGAAATTGCTAATGATGATGGTCTTTCTATGCTGCCTTTAGAAGAGTGCAGAGTATATTCTGAAGAGAGATTATCTTGGATATAGAAGGCCACTAGCTTGAATGCTGTCCAAATCAACCAATTATCTGTGACAATCAACTAGCTCTGCCAGGCCACACAGAGATTAGTTGCTATATAAAGTTCTGTGCTTTAAATTAAATGGCTAGCAGTAGAAAGGTGAAATTGTTCAGAGGATGAGACGATTTTTAGAGGAAGGATAAATTTCCTTCCCCTCCAGAAGTGGGCTGCCTCCTGTGGGTATAAGGACCGTTCTTCTGAGTAAGTATCCATCATCCTTTGCAAACTGTTCATAAAAACTGTACAGGTATAGATAATCCAAAATCCTTCAACCATCAGGCTGTCCAGGTATATGCTGCTGTTCAGGGAGGTAAATGTGGTGGGACAGGTACAAGGTGTGACAGAAGCTGGTCCCATTGGGCAAGATAAGATATTGGGCAAGATACAATATTCTGATGACATATTGTGCTGGCTTTGGCTGGGGTAGAGTTAATTTTCTTTGCTGTGGCTGGTATGGGGCTGTGGTTTGGATTTGTGCTGAACACAAGGTTAATCATATAGATTTTTTTTTTAAACTGCTGAGCAGGGCTTACACAGAGCCAAGGCCTTTTCTGCTTTTCATACTGACATGCTGGTGCAGAGACTGGGGGTGCATGGGTGGTTGGGTAGAGACACAGCCAGGACAGGTAACCCAAACTGACAAAAGGGATATTTCAGACCATCTTACATCATGCTCAGAATATAAAGTGAGAGGAAGGAGGAAAGGGGGGACATTTGAAGTGATGGTGTTTGTCTTCCCAAGTAACCATTACAAGTGATGGGGCCCTGCCCTCCTGGAAGTGGCTGGACACCTGCCTGCCCATGGGAAGCAGGAAATTAAGGCCTCATTTTACTTTGCTTGTGTGCATGGCCTTTGCTTTCTGTATTAAATTGTCTTTATCTCAACCTGAGTTTTCTACCTTTTACCCTTCTAATTCTCTCCCCAACCCTGCTGCTGGGGAAGTGCCAGCAGTGGTTTTGTGGTACTTGGTGGCTGCCTGGAGTTAAAGCAATACATATATTCAGAGCAGAGATGAAGGAGAGAAGCACATCTCATTCTTCACACATCATAAAAAACTAAACTACTGGTCAAGCACATGACCTTTAGCAATGATTGCTAGAAACATTTACTTCTGTTCTTGCAAACAAAGCATCATCTGCAGCTACTGGCAGGTGAAATACTTGTCCTCTGGGCAATAGTAGAGAAATGTTGGTTTAGGTCAGTTATACAAGGAAAGAAATCTTGACTGATTGCATCTTTAAAAGAGTTTAAAATACAGTGTCTGGACAGAGAGAAGTTACCATGAAGAGATGAGCCAAGCAGATACAAGGTTCCACTCAGAGGAGCTTGCTCAAGCTCACCTGCATCAGAAAGTCCTGGTTCAAGTGTCAAACCTCTGCAGAGGACATATGGTACTGTCACTCCTGCTGCTGTCCAAACCAAGAGGCAAGGAAGAAAAAAGCAGGAGGAAGAAGATGCTGCCTTTGCCAGGAGGAGATGCAAATGGGAAGAGGAAGAATATGAGTAATCATAAGCATAAGCCATGGGCCAGAGACTCCTGCTCCTCACTCAGCTGGCACTTGGTTGCATAAATCCTGTGCCCTAAACCTCTTCCTCCTCCTTTGCCTGATCACCAGCAAGAGGTGAGTTTTGCCAAAGCAATGAAATATGGGCTTAAGTCACAGGGCCAAGCCCTCACTGAATGTAAATTGCAGTGACTTCATTGCTTTCTCTGGCTAAGGTTCTTGCCCTCAGTTTTCAAGATGCTTTTAAGTATTGGATATAAACAACCTGCCACCATGGATACACTTTGGTTTAGAGTGGATTTTTCACTGCTCCAACATACCTATTAATTGCAGTAATGTTTTGCTGCACTCCTTTGGATAAAAATGCTATTTCTAATTGTCAGTTAATGGGTTTTAGTGAAAGTAATTTCTTAAACATTATGTACTCAGTTTAAATCTAACAGGGTAACTAAACATTAAAGTAACAGGGGGGAAAATCTATATTGCTCTAATTTGTATTGTATGTTCTTTTCACCAAGTATAATTGCTATTGAATGCCTAAAGCAGCATTCTCCAAAGCATGAGTAACCAGAAACATTGCAATTGTATGTAAAAAGCAGTGTTGCACCTTGCTAGCATAAACATGGGATGAAGAGACAAGAATTATGTAATATGATGCTTTGCATTCATTGCTGTTTCTCCCTCACTTAGATAGGGTTTTTATGACTATCCAGCTCCCGGTGGTGTGAGGAGATGGTAAGCATAAAAGATGCATGTTTTGTTGATAATGTAAGCTACACGGAGGGCTAAAACCAGACTGAACAAGTGTCTGTAATTGTACAATGGACAGGGTGATGTTGTGTCACAGAGTGGCACTTTTTTCCTCAGTGCCGGAGAATAAACTCCATTTTCATATTTTCAGTGATGGATCTCCCTCCTTAATGCACAGGGAGTTATAGTGCCATAGCACAGGGGAGTGGTGTTCACATTGTACAGTGTGAGTGAGGGAGGAGCTGGTGTCCAAGGCATCACTGCTGCTAAGAAACAACAGACTTCTAAGAAACAATAAAATGCAAAAATCCTGATTTTATCTTTATTGTTTGGAAATGAAGTTACCTCCAGACTTAGCAATAGTATATGTATGACCTTGCTTCTATAATATTCCATCTGATATTTCATACCCAACAAGAATTTGATGTAAGAGGAAAAGCCATCATTAAGGGTGTACTCTTGACGCTCTGATGATCCTAATGTGTTAACCAAAACTTTGTTAAAGCCCTTTGTCTGTCCAGCATAGCCATGCATAATGTCTTGCAGCTTCAGAAAACTCATCAGCAGCCTGTAAAGATGGCTATCTTCAGGGGCTTTCATGACCTCATCCTCAAAGGTTATCCACAACATTTTTATAAAATCTAACTGACCAGTTATGAGGCAGACACTCCTTTGTCTTCACTGCCATGATCCTAAGAACTGCTCCCCATTCTGGCTGTTTTTCATGGCTACAGAGTGCACACCCACAAAAGACAACTTATTATCAGGAGAGGAGGCATGAGCTGCTGTATAGCAGCCTTTTATTCACCAAAATACAGACTTAATATTTTTCTGATGTCTGTCTCTTAACTTCTTCTTTACAGACTCTAAAACCTGATAGTACTTTTAATTTCCTATAGCCAGATAATTTCCAAAGAAGAGCTATAATTCTTTCTATGTTTAACTACTTGCTTGAAAGGTGGAAATGTTCATGTGCTAAGTGATGAAACTTATGTACTATGCAATGCATTCATTTTGTGATGTATGCTTTGCAACCTGCTTGCTCCTTCACCTGTGCTGTGTCTGCAGATCGAATCCCCCTGGCAGGTGCAGATTTGTGGGGGATAAAAAGAGAACTTCATCTTGCTCATCCTCAGCTCTTGATTCACACCTTCCTTTCACAACATCCACAGCACACATTTTCCCAGAGTTAGGGTGGAGATTATTTCTGAGTCCCTGTGCCTCATTTCAAAGGAAAACAGAGAGGGAGATGTTTGGGCACTCAGATATTTCAGGTCTGGTCACCACTGCTAGCTCCCCTTCTTTGTGCACACCCACCACATGGAGCAGCACAGAGACACATTTCTCTTTCAGCTGACATCTGGGAGACATCTGCTCCAGTTTAAGGTCCTCCTAATTTGTACTACTCCTTGGCAACCAAAAACAATCCCCAGTTCTCTCCTAAAAGTCACTTTAACTTTTGAAGTAATTTTTTTTTTTTTGGTCGCCTGTGTAGAATCCATTTGCTGAAAATTACAGTGGTCTAAGACTCAGTTCAGGTTGGTTTTGCAAAAGGTAGTGAACAGCTTCTCCCAGGTTAATATCAATCATTTTTCACATATCTTTGTGGAAACCAGTTGAACTAAATAACCTATCTCAGGCCTATTTCTTACCTTCCCAGTTGTACCTGGTCGGTTTTCCAGGGTAGGTTTTACACTGTCTTTTGTGCTGAGCTCAATGGGAAGTGTTCTGTCAGCCTGTGGCAGCAAAAGGACAGTGACAGAGAGTTGTAGGGTAATACTGTGTCAAATTAGTACAGACATTTCTGGATGAACCTGTCACCTTCTCAAGCGGAAACTGGAAGTTCAAGGGAGCTCTAGAGGCTTAAGTTGTTTTGTGGCACTGGAGTGGGTAGACCTGAAAGCATAGAAGCTTCTTAGGGCAGGACCATGTCTGTTTTGTTTAGTATTGTATCAAGCTTCACATTCTGTAAGTAAATAAAAAGAACAGTGATGCTACAGTGCATTAGTGTCTGTGTGTGGAGCCCTGGGCTGGCTGTGTTATTCATGTCAATGCAGACAGTGGAGAAACTCCTCTCTAAGGAGCTGTGGACAACAAAGATTGTTCAGCCAGTGGTGTGGCAGCGGTGTGCAGGATTGATTCTTACAGTGCTGTTTACACTTTAGTAGCAGAGAGAACTGATCAAAATTACTTTAGACAGGAATTTCTCAGCAAATCTGGGACCTCATGTGTTTATTGCTTTGCCTGAACTGCAAAAGTATCTTTCAGTATCTTCAGTCCATATTTAAACAGAATGAGTAAGAAGCTCTTATGGTATAAGCATGTATGCATACAGTCAAAATAACAAGAAATTAGAGGGTCAAGTGTATTGACTGTAAAAAAAATTACTGCAAAACTACTGAATATTGAAAACTACAGAGATTCAAATAACATGTAATAATAAAAGGAGCTGCTGTATATTTTATAGGTATTTTAGTGAACCTATGGGTATACCCCCTTACTGTCCAAACATTTAGATTTAGATTTAGCTGTCCTTTCTTTTCAACTTTTAATCTCCTTCCATACATACATGTATACAAGACAGTCCCTGTTGAATGTTGATGGTGGGATTATCAGAGCCATTCTACTTTCACTCCACCTTCTCAGAAGTCAGTGATGATGATGGAAGGGTTTGTTTGCTACTTGAGAAATGGCATATGTGGGAACAACTTTGGGAAAGGTCTCTGGATCTGAAATCTGTGTGTCAGTGTGGACTTTGTTAGTTAATTTCAGCAGTTCTTTTAAGCTGCTGATTGCCAGGAGCTGGGACAATTCACAGAGGAGAGGATCATTCGGTTCTTTCTGCTGTGGCTTTTATATTTTTGCACCAGGCAGCTACTGGCAGGTGTTGGAGACAGAATATTAAGTTAAGTGAAATTCTGGTCTGACCCCATAGGGCAGTTCTTTCAGTTTTATTTAGAGCCACATCCCAGCAGTGGAAGAGTCTGCAGCCTGATCCATTACCCAGTTAAAAGAACATGTTGCAACTCACTTAAAAGCAAATGCAGTCTTAAATTACACATACAGAAGCTAAAAGTAGCCTCAGCTTAAATTAAAGGGTATGCTTTCCCAGAGGGGCAGCCAGCTCTGGTCGCCCAGAATGAGTCTTTTCCTGTGTGGGAGATTCTTTTTTAAGGCCATATCTACTTATGCCAAAATGCTTCCTGATTCAGAGGCTGTGCTAATGCAGGCAAAAAGGGAAAGGTGAAGCATTACACACTGCTATTACACATTATTTAAACAAATATTCTTTTTTTGGACCTATGGAGGTTTGTGGTTTTGCTTCTTGGTTTGGTTTTTTTTTTTTTCTTTTTTCCTTTTTTTCCTCTTTAAAGACTGAGCAGGCTTTTGGCAGGAGGATAATAAGGACTCCAGAAGGAATTCAACATGATGCTTTTTTATCAGGCTGCCAGGGTTTCATGGGAAAGACAGGGCTGTGGAAAACATTTTCAGTTGTGGTTCACAATAACACCTATCATCTGCTTGCATGTGCGACTCCAGTGAGGAGCTACACAAATGCTTTGTGCCAGCCAGACAAAGTGGAGGTAACTTAAATGGCAGATTGCTGCATCTGTAAGAAAATGCTTAGGTAGAAGGCGGCCACCTGGACTAACAATTATTTTTGTAATGGGCATTCTCAGCAGAAAAGGTATTTTAGGTCATTTTTGCAAAGTCTAGGAAGACAGGGGAGGAGAGGAGAGATGGAGCAAGAGTTAGGTGAAAGTTGGAGCACTTTCAGAATCAGAGGTCTGAATTCAAAAGCCTGCCCTTGGATTAGGCACTTTTGTTGGATCTGTTCCTAAAACTGCAAGACAATAACTAGAAAGGCTTTGATGTGAGGAAGCCAGCCTCAGATACAGAAATGTCTCTCAGGGTTAACATGCCTGTGCAGGTCTAAATTAGCAATAATATGACCCAGAGGAGAATGCATAGTACAGATCTGTCTGTTTTACTTTTCCTGCCCTTCTGAAAGTTAATCACACATTTTGCTTCAGTTTTTTTATACACTAACTTCAGAGTCTCATTTGTTGCTCAGTTTGCACTTCACCTCTTGGGTGTATTTTGTTTCTGTTGTTCCATTGTGCTGGCTAAATAATGCAGGAAGACTAATAAATTCAAATATAATTTCTGATTGGTTTAGCATCAGTTTAACTATCTAGAATAATTAACTGTTATTGGATACTTTATATGATGAGTCCGTGGTGTTTAGACTAGAAAATAATAAAATGCACTCAATTGATTAAGCTCTTTGTAGGAGTCTAAGAATTAGCATACTGTCTAATGGCAAATAATTTATAATTACCAAGAAGAGCTGATAAAAGGGTTCAGTGCTATTGACTGCCTGACTTGATAACCTTGATCAGCAAGCTTCATTAAAAGAGAAGTCCTAGCTTGAACATAACTCTGTAAAAGACATGAGATTACTTTAACACTTTGTCTCTTGAATGGGATGCTGCTGTTTTGACAGACAGTCCCAAAGTGCTGCCTTTGGAGACCACACATGCTCCAGATTGAGGGGCATGTTGCTAGGCTGACTGGCAACACATTCCCAAGTGGAAGTTTTCCCTGCAAGGAAAATCTCTGTTTTGAAACTAAGTAGTACAGGATATGTATAAAGCAACTTACTGCAAGATTTTGGCCTGCACTTCATTAACTACACTTGTCAGAGTAGGAAGATGAGTTCTGCAGTGGTATTTGCTATACTCTGTAGACTGTAGTTGGAGACACAGTCTGGTTCCTTTCACACATTTCTCTGAAGTGACAGCTGTTTGAGCCAAATTTAAGGTTAGAGATAACTTGTAGAAATGTAGGAACGAGTAGATCACAGCTCTTGGGGTACACCTGTGGACACTCAATCTTTTCTAAACTGGAGAGAGGTGAATAAGCGTGACTTTCATGGAGACTGAAAGGTACTGCATGGAACTGAAAAACACTGATGTGCCAGGAGGGTTGACAGCTCTGCCATTTAAATGTCTCTTTTCAAGCACATTCTCTGTTCCCACGGCTTAGTTATGGCTGGTGAGTTCTCATTTAGTTTAGAATTGCCCCCATCTCTGACTGACGACACTGAAACAAACTTCAGGTTGTTCTCCTGTTCTGATGATGTGGGTCTGGGCACACCAGCTTTCTGCTTTGCCCCACTCCCTCTCTAGTAAGCAGAGAGATCTAGTTAAGTGTTTCACGCATGAGCAGATAAGAAGAACATGTGGCTGTCTCTGGTGCGTAGTGGATTTGCCACGGCCACAGATTTGTCATTTCAAGTCAAAATACAACAAACTTAAATGTTTTCATGCAAAGTATTTGGCCTGCAGAACAAGATAAAGATGATGAAGGACGGCAAGTCCTTGGTGGGTTGAAGAGTATTATAAATGCATCCTTTCTTATTTTTTTTTTAATTGACATGGATAAATGTCACTGCTTTTGGAAAAACTAGCTAGAAAAACTGCTAGAAAAACTTGGAATGTTACTCTCTGTTTTTGAAATTTTAAGATATTCAAAATGGACCCTTTGAATGTGTCATCCCTTCTGCCCTTGTTCTGACACAGCAGAACAATTGGTTTGAATGCTTGCCTCTAGCCATGCTCTCTTCAATCATCTACTCCAAGATTCTTGCAGTCAGGTCAAAGAGATGGAGCTTTGCAGAATACCTTTTATGGTTTTGAAGACACTTCTTAGGAGCACCATGGTCAGGTGACATTTATATTTGGGCACTCAACAGACACTGTTAGGAATGGGAATTGCTGTCACTCTCTACACAGAAATGGCTGTTTTCCCCTTATTTTCACTGTGTTTGTGAGATGTCACTTTAGAAAGGCTGAAGCTATGATGATGAACTGTCTATCAAACCAGTGCAGCAAATCATGCAGCAACAAAACTGCTTTGCTAAGAAGCAGAACGATTCTCATTTTCAAAAATAAATTTGCACTGATTTTAAAACTGGAGTGCAGTAGTTTGAATGTATCTTATGTGTCGCAAGGTGTTAGTCTGAATGAGTGAGCAGAGGCTGGTTTTGTTTCATCTGAAGATGATAAAACTTTTCATGTTTCTGCTAAATAATAAAAAAAAATGCTTCAGAGAACACATTTTAAACTCACATTTCTACAAATGAGAAATTAAAAGTACACTTAGAAGTTGAAACTTTCAAACTTGAAAGTTTCAAATCTTAAACCTTTGAGTTTTCCATTTGTCTAACTGTAATGTAGTATAGGTCTAATTTATATGGTAAAACAATTCAGCACATATTTAGCAAATGCTTAAAATATCTTCAAAGTAATGGTGCTAGCTTGTCATAATATAGAAAAGTCTATGACAACATAGTATACACATATATACACATATATACACATATATACACATAGTATACTACTAATACTGATAGTAAAAACTTTTGGTTGGATTCAAATATCTAAACTGAGTGTCTGACTGAGTTTGAAACAGAGAGAAGGTAGTGGTTCACATGAAGGAGCTATAATAGCTAATAATCAAGATTATTCCTGTTCTTGGAATGTCTGTTTTGATTTTCTTTGCTCTTGCAGTTTATTTGAAGAATATCTCACTAAAGGTCACTCTGTGGATGGCTTCCAAATATTTGGCATTTGCAATTGGTTCTGTACTCATTGCTCATATCAGTGATATCTTGTATTCTGTTTCCCAGACAAAATGAACTAACATATTTTGTCTGAGATCCTTGGGATGAAAATTTTCCTGAGCTAGTCACGATGGCTCCCTTTTTGCACAAATATAGACAGTTCCAGAATATGAAACATGACCTCTTAAACAGATATCTAACAGATCTGGTAATGCATCTCTAAGAGAGTCTGCTTTCCTCCTTTATCTGCAAAGGGATCACTAGCCTGGATGTTGGTGTCCACATTGTGGAAGTCTGAAGCCAGATGAGGGAAATACCACTCTGGATGGGTGCAAATTTGATTACATTCATAGTGGAGAGCGCTGTAAAAATATTCTGCCAGAAACATTATTGTGCTTATAAGCTGGACGTGGTAGAAATGTGAACAACTCTCTAGTGAAGAGTGATAGCCTAATACTCATCAGGACTGAGTTTAAGTAAAGTAGATTTCATCTCTAACCTCAGGCAGGTCATTTGAAGTCAGTTTCCCTGAAAGGAAGAAGTGCTTAACAGAGCTTCTCAGTCTCACAAGAATTTTGCTGTGATTAATACAGTGGAGGCTGTGGGCAAGAGCTCACATGTCTGAACTACATTCTATATGCCATCTCAGAAGCGAAGAAATGTGATCCAACCTTTGAAAATGTTAGCACCCACTGTTGCCTCTCCCTTAAGATGGCAACCTCTCCTGATCACCATGATCTTTCAAAGATGATCAAGACTGTCCTCACAATGACACATCACCTCCCTGAGCATTTTTGGGTGCCTCCCATTGGATCCCAGGGACATGTGTATACCATTTGTCTAAGTGTTCCCTATCTCCTTCACAAATAACAAGTTTTCCTTTCTCTGGAGCTTCCTCCTTGCCTCCAGTGTGTGAGATACTGGATACAAGCAGTTAAAAGAGATGCAGAAGTCGTGATGAACTTGACCTTTGTGGCTTTTTGTAAAGATCCACATTCTTATTCAACAGCAGATTCATATTTTCCCTAATATTCCTTTGGCTGCTGTTGTACCTCTATCAGCTTTTCTTGTTGCCCTTCATGTAATTTTCAGACTGAGATCCCTGTGGTCCTTGGCTTTCATAATCTCATCTCTGCACACTTGCACAGTGTCTTTTTTCCTCATGGGTTTCCTGACCCCTGTTTTCCCTCCCTTGTACGCTTCCTTGTTGTGTTGGGTTTTTGTCAGGAGCAACTTGTTCATCCCTGCAGGCCTCCTATCACCTTTAGTCTGCAGGGCAGAATGAGCTATTCTAGATATTGGAAGATGTAGCCCTTGAAAATCAATTAGGTCTCCTGGGCCCCTCATCTCTCTGGGACTGTTTCCTTGGGATGCTTCCAATCAGGTCCATGAACCAAATCCTTCCCCCTGAAGTCCGTGGTTGTGACCCTGCCTTTTGCCTTGTTTCCTCCCATTAGTATTCTGAACTCTAACCTGTTTCATTTTATGAACTTATGAACTTTTCATTTTTTAATAGAAATTTAGCTGGTGCATATTTTCAAATCCAGGACTGACCTCTACCTCCATTTCCCATTGCTCCATTGGGACTGTACATGGATTTACCCTGCAATAATGTTGGAGTAGTTCTACAGGATCAAATGACTTAGAATAAATCTGACCTGAGGTGAGAATCAGTCTCCTCAGGCCCTGTAGCAGAGCTAACACTGACTTCTATTACACAGTCTTCTGAAGGATTCTCTGAAATTGTTTTGTGCCTGGACTACCTTTATTTTATTAAAGGAATGAAATAATACATCTTTACCAACTCCTCAATGCCCTTTATATTAACAAAGCATGCATTATTTCATCTCTGTCTAATTAATACCCTGTTTAATAGGTATCTCACTTCATGTTAGGTTTCTGTATTCTTAAGAATTTTTACTAATTTAATTGAGAGCAGTCTCAAATTAATTGTATAATTAATCTTGTCAAATTAGGCAACATTCATACAGCACCTTATTAAAGAAACTTGAATATTTTAAATTACCATGCAATTAGGCATTAATAAAGAACTTCTTCCTTTGTATTGTTCTGCTTTATATCACAAAGAAGGTAATTGCAATATAAATTGCAATATAAAAGCTAAGTTCTATAGTACATTAATAATTAGATACACATTATTCCCCACTGAAGCTTTTTCTCTTATTAATTCAATTGTAGAATGGATAAGGCTTTTATAAAACAGGAATAATACCCCCCCACCCCCAAAATACTAGGAAAGAACTATTGTGCTGATGCCTGAACAACAGGATGGCTAGAACCCAAGGTGTTGCTTGAGTGATGTCTCAAGGAAGCAGGTTTCTGAGAAACCTAGTGCTGTGCTGCCAGCAGCTTAAAGCCTTTTGTGGCTGTGGAAAACTTCATTTGCATCTCATGTTTGGCAATAAGTGTGTGTCTCCATTTCTTGACTGAAAGGGAAGAGGTGGGCTCCCTGACATGCTCCTATGGATTATAGACAGCAGCAGCCTCGTTGTAGAGCCTGAGAGAGGTGCCCCAAACACCCCTGGAGGTGCCCATAAGACCAGGACCAAGGAATTGGAGGTGGCAGCTGTGCTGTGGGAGAGAAGGGTGGGCGGGCTGGGGAGAGGGGAATGGATAATGAGACGTGCTATCAATTTTTAATGAGTATATGGAAATTGTACTCAAGGTCAGAAAGCCCAAATTTTATATTATATCTGTGGGTGCCAAAGAGATTTTCATTTATATAATGTATTGGTCTAGTATTTTAAATCCTTAATCTTAGTGCCTGTAGTTGTGTATACTAAAAGTGCCCATTAGATTAAGTACTTGAGGCACAAGAAATCATCCACGCATGAATCCTGAATGACTAAAAAAGCATTTCACATAGGGACATATGCTTGGGTATAATGTGTAGGATTCAATAAATTGCTGTGTCAGCCTTATATATAGAATAGCCTGTTCTGATAAATTCAAAGTTGCTGCTGAGAGGGAAAGCCATAAACCAGCAGGGTGAAATCTGCTGTCACCAAACAGCAAACATTACTGGCCTCTTACAGGTGCATCACATGGGAGTTCACAAAGTTGTCTCTGTGAACACACTCTACCATGGGGCAGTCTACTACCTGTCCTGGCAGATGCCCATACAAGGCAAGACTGGGAGTGCAGTTTCTTCCCCCTTGTTCTCCTTTCAGCCTCCCCCTCCCTCTTCCCCCAGTAAATTCACCCCTGGATTACCTGGAAGTGCACTGAACCACTGTCTTTGGTATACATTTGAAAAAACTCCGTAGTACCCTGCTCCAGCTCCCTCAAGCAGTGCTTTATGAATAACCTTCATCTGGTTTTTTTTCTTTATTTACACAATTGAACAGAAGAAATGTGTTTTAAAATAAAACAGAGCATCGCGTATATGCCATTTAAAGTAAAGGGGGGAGAGGGAAGCAGGGAGAAGATGTTGAACTGAAACATTGCATTCAGCCTGACACTAAGTGTTCCCATTTGCTATTTGAGGCTAGACCTTTCTTGTTGTCTTTTTATTTAGCTCTCTTTTTCCACGGAAAAAAACCTATTTCAGAACAGAAATCCATGTTCATTTTGAAATCTTACAAAGAAGTCATATTTCATTTTTCTTGGCTGGGACTAATCACCAAATGTGATCAACATTTGCAAATAGAACTTATCCCCCTCTTCTGTCCAAATCTGCTGTCGCTTCTTCGTGGTCTCTCTCTGTCACTCTCTTTTGTTTTAATTGTCTTCTTTTTTTTTTCCTTTTCTTTTTATTTTTTTCACTCTTTAATGATTAAGGTGGCATTGAACATTTTCTGCCTAGCTCTGCCCTTAGGTTCCCATTATCCCTACGGCCAGCTACTAGACTGATTAGATTAGCTGATTTCTGGAATGGGGATCCATGCTGACACTTCATCTTTGTTTTGCAAAAATAAGATATTCATAGGATGCAATATCAAAGAAACCTGTTCCTGCTTACTCCCATTTGAGGGCAGAAGCTTCCCAGATTTGTTCTTGGGTCATAAGGGTTGTAATAAAACACCTAGTTGGTGCAGACAATGTGTAATAGACACAGACCATTAAAGACCATTAAAACCTAAGAGGGTAGGCAAATTTGCAAGATGCAAGGTTGGGAAAGCCTGCAAGTTCTTTTTTTTTCAACACAAATGTGTTAGATAATATGAGCTGCTGCTGCACACTGATAAAAACTACAAGAATTCTGGGACTTCATTGCTCAGCAAGCAGTTTACTGCCAACCTGAGGAGTGAGTGGCATGAGGAGATGGCTTCTGAAGACAAGTGGGAGAAAAAATAAGAGATTAGCACAACATGGTGAGAAAGACAACTTCAAAGTTTTAAGCACAAATGCTGTTTTTTCACCATAATAGCAAAAATATCACACACTGTGAAAGTCTAATGTGCTACACATCCACGTAGCTGTTACTTGAGTGAGTAATTGCTGTGGGAGTGACATTACCATTACCTTATAACTCTTGGACACTCAAACACTGAGCAAGAGCTATGTGGTCACTGCAGAATGCAATGCTGAGAAGGCATCATGTTGGACTTCATCCATCACTTTCAGCCTGAACATAAACTAAAGGCAGCAAAACTTGTATTTTTACAAGCATATGAGCCCTTTGCAACTCTATGTGCCCCCTTAAAGGAGTGTGAGATGTAATGCTTGTCTGTTGCTAGTGATATTTTTCTTTGTAATTCAGTATGATTTAAATCAGATGGAGTTCATTTGTTGCTGCTTTTTTGCAGAGCTGTCATCCTGATTTGTTTGTGGGTTGTTGTTTCAGGGTTTATTTTTGCCGTGTATAGTGGTATCTGAATAACCCTTGTGCATTCCTTCTCCCCCACATAATCTGTAATATTGGCCATTCTGCACTGCGTTACTTCTTTTGGAGGTTTGACTTCAGTCCTGTCAGACACGCTGCTCAACCTGTCACTGCCCTCCTGCTGGCAAGACTGACAACACCAGACTCGTCACATCTTTCCCTCCAAAGAGGAGGGGGGCAGAAAATGTCCCAGAAATGTATTTCTTCTGTTGCTTTTATTAAAATCAATCCTGCTCACCTGCAGGGTTTCTCTTTATTATTTTAAACATTTTTTTTCCCTCACAGTCATTCCACATTATCGTTCAATGTTAATAAAACTGATTGCTTGCAGTGAGGAGAAAAAAATGCTTTTTATCAGGTGTGTATTAGCAGAACATGCTGAGTCCAATTGCCGCCTCTTGCAGTTAGTCATTTGTTTCTTATGGCTCCTCTCCCTCCTCCCCAACATCTCACCTTTAAAGTAAATGGATTTTGGGGAGAGAAACGTGAACACAGATGCCAAGCCCTGGAGCTGTACTGAAGTCAATTGGATCACAGAGTGAGCCTGTTTCCTTAGGGCCCAGAGCTGACCCATTTCTGGGCTGGGACTTGGACATGGGCTTGTCTCTAATCCTTTGTGCCGTTGGCCACAGAATCCAGCCCATAAATTGCTAGTATCAGGATCAGTTCTGAAGTGCAGGGAAATATTCTGTAAACAGAAAAATTTTACATAAATATTCAGGCTTCCTTCAAGTTTTTTTGGAAGCCTGATTTTTCGTGGAGTGTTTGTTAATACAATAAAACTTCTCCACTGAAAACAACCTCTAAATTCATAATTTAAGACATTGATCTAGAGAAAACCTCATATTCATGTTCAAGTAATTAGCTTAAATGTTATCCAATTTTGTGATATACACAAAGAAATATTTGGGTTTAAGTCATTCTGGCTCTGAAACATTCAGAGATTGTGGTATTTAGGGAGGAATTGAAGTGATGCTGTGTAGAACTTTCAGATCAGAGATGAGAGCAAAAAACTAAGCCTTGAGAGAGAACCTACAAGGTTTTTTGACAAGCAAGTAGGAGAGATGAAGTAGTTAGTTGTATGGGAAATGTGTGCTTGGATGGATAAGATTATTATGGTATCGATGGATGGGCTGGGAGAAACAACATTTGCAAATTATTTTGAGGTGAACCGGTAAAGGCTTCACATGCCAAGTGTTTTGGAGAACAAAAGGCTGATGTGGGTTTGTCTTTTTACATAAGTACAGACTTTCCATGGACCTCTGGACATGTGACTTATATTTCCTCTTTTGAGTGAAAGTGAACCATATATGTCCAAAATATGTCCCAGCTTCTAATTTGACATATATACTTCCAGAAGGAACTTTGGCTCACTCAGTTTTCCCACTAGAGATCTTGAAGGTCCAGTGTTACATCTTTGAGCATTGAGCTAAACCCATTGAGCACAAACTCTCAGCTCTCTGCTGCTATTCTGAACCATGGCTGTTTTCTGAGGAAGTAGCATTTCTGCTCTCCCCAACTTCACAAATCATTCTTTTTAACAGAAAATGAGTCAACAGATACCTTATGCAGTCATATAGAGTAGCTGCCCTGCCTCAGAGTCAAATGGACATGTCAAATTTGGTCTTTTCCTTCCCTCTCTTTCTCACTGTTACTGTTCTTCATGACTCCAGCAACAGGACAGTCCTGGCTGCTCTTCTAGGTCCTCCCAAGAACTTGTCTGCGGGGAACATGCCTGTGAAATTGTGCAAGAAGGTTCAGCATGCAGCTTTCCTCCTGGTCATGAGAGCTGTAAATGACAGCTGGAAGGGGAGAATAGGGGTTTGGTCCTTTCCCAAATAGTCATCTTTCCAAGAGACTCAGCAGCAGCCTAGATTGTGCTCAGTATGGGTATGGTCCTGTTCAATGTGGCACAAATTGAATACACTGGTGTCTTGGTTTAGAACTGGCCATAATATTTCCTTGTTTGGTGGCAAAGGAAAGCAACTTTGAACCATTGTCATGGCAGTAGCTGCTTCCATAAGATTTTGGAGCTGTCTGCTCAGAACAGCATTAAACCAACACAGCAACAATTTAGGGTGCAATATGTCATATTAAATTCAAGTTAGTCCACTAAGCTTTCATCTTGGTACTCTTCACAATTTGCTGTCCTTCAGAAATGGCCCTGGTTGATGGAAGCTCCCTGAGACTGGCATGCACGTTCTGGGATTTCTCCCATACTGCAGGGCAGGGGATAGTCCAGTGAAGCAGAAAACATAATTTGCTTTGCTTAAAACCACCTGCTCCCAGCTGATTATGATTTTTTTTTTCCCTGTGAAGATTTTATTTGGGGAGAAAGATATGAAGAAAGCAGGAGGGGGAGAATGAAAGGCAAACACCTGACATTTCAGAGAACCTGAACATTAAAGACAACAGTGATCTTCTTATGCATGCAAGACTTTACAGAACCATCAGTGTTTCTCACTATGCCACTACCAATTAAGGGCAGAGCTGTAAGCTCTGTGCTTTACAGTGCTATGCAGAGAGTAGGAGAATACCACCTGGGTTGTTGCTGCAAGCAAAAGTAGTTACTGAAAAAGATCTAAAGGGAAAGTATTAAATAGTTGGGGTTTGATGCCTGGATTATTTATACTGGGGTCTCACTAGGTAGGATAAAAAGTCTTCCATTTTAAAGGTCAGGAAATGCCATCCAGCCTTAGATCAGCCCTGTTATGCTAGATAGAATATGCACATACTAGGATACCAGCTGATTACTTGACCTTGCAAGTACTTCTTCTGTGGGCACAGGAAGCGCTCAGAGAGCAAACAAATAAACTGATGGATGATGAGGCAGGGTGAAAGGAAAGAAGGAGCATCCCCTCAAGGAATTTCACAGATTTTTCATGCAATATTAAATAGCAAGGTTAGTCCAAGGCTCCAGAAGTCTCAATGCCACATGATCGAGCCCTTGTCATTTTTCTTTTTAATAGTTAGAAATTTAGGAGTGGGAGACTTTTGTTGTTATTTTGGTTTGGTTTTTTAATTTCTGCCTTGATTCTAGAGAGCACCAACTACTGAAAGCAATCCTCTAGAGAAAAAATATTGATTTCCCCCCTGTTCTTCATTCTGTTTGAACTCTACAACTTCCCTAATTCCCCCAGGGAACAATTCTCTTCCCTACAGAGCTACACTCAGTTTCAAAATTGACTTGAAAACAAGAAAACAAAAATCTGCCTTTCTTTTTCTTGTGTTCTAAAAGTTCTGACAAGGGCCTTTCTCCAGAGAGCCATCTTCTTCAATCTCTTTGTGTTTACTGTCACCTGCTAACGTTTTGTTCTGCCTTAAGGAGACAGTAAGCTAGCTACGCTGTTTTCTTTTTGTGGCTTCCTCCACCCACTGGCAGCATCCCACTAGATGCATCTGAATCTGGTCTTCAGCTTGATCCCTCCTAATTGCCCTGACTGTTTGTCTATAACCAGAATTTCATATTATTTCATGGATGGGTCTCTGTAATTGCCTCAATTTTTCTCTGCCTTTCTTTCTTTCTTTAAGTTTGTTCTGCATCTAGGAAAGATTAGAGGCCATGACTGTGTGTAGGGCAACACACAGGAGCTTTCTCTAGTGAGATATTCACTTTTAATCTATAGTAGGAATCTCTTAGTTCTGGAGTTCTGTATTAAATTACCTGGATACTTAATTAGACAGACTTAATTTGATTTTAAATATCCACGTGACCCATGCAGTTATTATTCAGCCTCTTGCAACTTGCCTCTGCCTATGATGTACTCTGTCTGATGAGGGTAGTGGCACAGGCACAGAGGCAAAAAAATGTCTGTTGTTCTAAGCATCATGTCAGTGTTGTTTCATGGAATATTTTAAGATCCTCAGGCAAGCAGGCATTTCCCTGAAATCAAGAGCATTATCAAAATACTGTCTCATTTCCTCAGCAGTTATAGCTATAGCCAAGTTTGCTCACCAGGCCTAGGGCTAGAATGCTGTTTGGAACACTTACCTGGGAGTACATAGGAGCCTATGTGTAGCACACATTTATGAGGCCAGAGACCTCTGTTCAGCTGCCACAGGCTTGAAATCTGGTTTGCTTCCATCTCCACAGTAATTCACTTTCCTGTGCTCCACTTTCACAGGGACCTAGATAAATGGCTTGCTCCTTCTACAGCACGTTATGAGTGAAAGACCTAACAGAAAGGTTTTGGAACAAATTTTTCTAGTCAGCAGAAAATATATACAAATCTGGATCAAGAACATGCATGATTTTCAGTTCTCTTTCATGACATTTTTTTTTCTTCCTGGTGCAATTATGTATTTTCATGATTGTGGTTAATCATGACTTTCCCTCTGGAACATGGCATATGCTGCATCTTTCCTGTCAGCTTTTTGTCCATTGTCAGATGGATATTCAGTTTATAAAAGCTGGTGTTCTTGCTGTTAACCCTGCTTGCTTGTTTTGACAAAAATCTTACTCCAAGAGTGTCCTTATTTTTGATTGTATAAAAATTGTCTTCTTTCTTAGGGTCTACCCAGGCAGAACTGTTTCCTTTCAAGGCAAACATCAGCCTTTGTATAAACATGTAGCAAGGACTGATAGTATGCATTTGGTAAATTTGAGAAAAGATCACAAATAATAAGACACAAGTTATTCTATTACAACAGCATTTTGCACAGAAATGTTCAAACTGAAGCAGGTTCCAGCTGTAGAAATAATGGAGGAAGCTCCACAGAGAACCCACCTGGTCAGCGATTTCTTGGGTTACTTCTGACAATAATCTGAGTAATTTCTCTCTTTATTAGCTCTGTTTCTAAACCTGAATGAGACCATGTCACTGAACAACATCTGAGACCATATCCCACATTGTCTTTGAAACAAGATAGCTATCCACTTACACCTATTTGACAGAAAAAAAAAAATCCCATAACTCTCTCATAACAGGAGTCTCTAATGTCCTCCTCAGACAGAAAACATGCACCAGTACCAAACTTTGTATTTAACAAACATTTACATGAGACATATCATGAAGCTAGGCATTCTCAGCTGAAGAGCTCTTAGTACATGTTTAACTTGTAGCTGGCTTAGTCATATACTATTTTAAGATTTTTCTGCCTTGGAAAATCTAATTTCAGTATTAAAATATTAGTGGCACTGCAATGTTATTTCCACAGTGCCCTGCTTAGCTCCAGGTCACTTATATTTTGTCAATCAGTCCTGCAGTGTTAGTTATTTATCTATCACTTAATAACCATGCTGCAGAGAATAATTTATCTGGCATAGCATGGTAATTTGTACTATAATTTCACCCCCGCTGCTGCAGACTTGCATTCCGTTACAGCAATGATTGAGGAAAATTAAGATTCCTAGGTCACACTTTGGGCTCTATGTTTTCTGCCTTTCATAATTTCATTTCACTTCATCATCTTTGATTGAAGAAAGGGTTCATCTAGAAATGTGAGAAGTGGCTAAAATAACTGTGTTTTTCAGCCCACTAGGACACAGTTCATGAAGATAAAGGGAAGGGGACTGTGCAGTCTCGAAATTGACTCCGGAGACTCATACATCGCTGAAGCTGAATCCATTGTAATGACTCTGCAGACAAGCTCAGTTTTTGTTTATCATTTCTTTTCAAAATGTAAATAAAGCATATATGTGGCATATGCACCCCTTTTTCCCAAAGTCTAGCCAACATCAATGTCAGTCAGGTATAGAATCCAGCTTTATCAGACACTCACTCATCTGCACTAATTTTGGAGCCATCTATTGCAATTAAGTGTGAGACTAGACAAGGGCATAAATATAAAGAAAGTAAAGTGAAAGAGAAGGTAAAAATTGTTACTCATAGAATTGGTTTTATTTATCCTCTTTTACAGAACATAATAAACATACATTATTTTTTAAAACCCTGAATTTTATTATGATGATTAGATGGAGGAGCTTCTTGTGGTCCTAGCAGATGGGCATTGTAGAAACACTCTACTTCAGGTATTCACTGTCAGGCAGAGGAAAAGATGTGGACTGTAATATGCATTGCCCAGTGGATTTTATCCGTTGCTGGATATTAAGTACTACCATTTTTTCTGGTTTTTCTGTGGAAAAAGAAACTTTCATGTTCAAATTGTCTTCAGATGTTGCATCCTTCAAGAAAGGTATTAAAGATGGTAATTATTTGATACAAGAAAAAACAATTGATGCCTGCTAAAAGGAGTATCTAGTTAGATTTCTAAGTGCTAAGGCAGTATAAACAGTAACAAAACCAGCAATATCAGTATTATGAAGATTAATTTCCATGTGAACCCTCCTATGAGAGATTCAGTGGATTTGCTGCAGGCCAACTTCTGCATCCCTAACATTTATTTATATATTTTAAGTGGCGTATAAGGAACCTAAATTATTTATAAGTGGAGAACTTCTACAGAAATTGCAGAGCAGCCAGTGAGTATCATCTACTTGTCCAGAACTTGCCACCAAGTTTCTCCTTTTCCTGCTTTTTTCTTTGTTAGGGTTTTTTTGAATAACATGTTCTTATGTTTTTAGTTTTGTTTACTTCAGCTCTGCATTTGTGTTGCAAAACAGCCTAGGAAGGAAAGGCTATTCTCAACATCAATCAATTCTTTCAGAATTGTAGGTTATCTCCATAGCACACTAAGCTTGGTTAATGGGTACTTCAACCTGGTACCTCAATTTTAATTCTCAGAGTTGCTTATATAGGACTAGGGACTCCAGCTTGGACCTGTATTTCTTTGTTTAATGAGGAATGGGAGAGGTAGATATCTGCTAGCGAATACAAATGTGAGCATGCAATCCGAATGATGATTTATTTATTTTCAAGTCATAAATAACATTTTGCTGGTATTCTAGTTGGCTAATTTTTCGTTATCACAATCTCAGACAGTCTATCTAGAAACAGTCTTGAGCACATACTGGTGAGTGGTCTACACAACAAATGAACCAATGAAAATTATTAGGTAGGAGAGGGACTTGGGAGGAACTGTTGCATATATAGCAATACATAGAATTTCTTAGAAATTAGTTAACTTTTGGTATTTTATACTTGTAGTTTATGTTTTACCTGAACTCTTAGTGAATGGGTAAGTACTAATGGATAACGACAGCATCTGGAAATAACCAGGGCAGCAAGAATTTATTACTGCTATTTTGCCATCTTTAGAAATGCTGATGAAAAATGAACATCAAATTATCAGTCAGACGAGAATCAGGATCAACAATTTTGATTGTGGTGTGATTCCCCTTCTTGCTTTATTTATAAGAAGTATTTTCCTTGCTGAACTCTCAAATATGGCTTTGAGGCTAATTTATTTGAAAACTTTAGTTCTCAGTTTAGTCTCTTGCTGCCTGTTTCTATTGCTTCCCTTTCAAGGGCAACTCCTCCCCCCACCTTCCTGGTCTTATTTTGCAGGTGTTCCTTTCATTTCTAGCTCATATTCTAGCAGGTGGCTATTCAACTTTGGCATGACTTTGAGTTATTGTGCTTCAGCTTTGCTTTGGCAGGGAATCAAGCCTTACAAGTGTGTGTCTAAACTTCATGTCTTTTTGTACGTTTAGCCTCTCCAGGTGGTGGGTGATAAGCATCCACCCTTCCCCTTCTGCTAATCTCTAAAGAAAATGCAGGCAAGCCATCCTAATGGTCTTTTAAAACAATGAAGACAAAATAAATAAATAAATGGTCCATCATGGGGGGAAAAAAAGGTTGCCTGCATTATTATAGAGTGTGGATTAAGTTGTCATAAAATATGCCATTTGGCAGCTCTTCCTCTCATTGCCTGTGCTGGCCTTGGGTGCAGATAGGATCAAAAGTTTATGAGAACTTCCTTTGAACGCTTTTAGAGAGAATGGCTAGAGACAAACAAAAATGGCCCTAGAAAATTTTTGGAAGTATTTATCATTTACAGGATTAAGTAAGGTGGAGAGAAGGACAGGTGGAGCAGTTTATGCATTGAAGTTTAGTTTTCAGAGCTCACCTTCCTGTGGTACGAGGAGAATCTCCATCCATTTCAGGTCCAGCCAAACGGTATGCTTTTGGAAAGCCAGGCATTTGCACCCGACTCCTGGCCCATCAGTCAAGGAGTGTAAGGGTTCAGGCATTGCACTCAGACTTATAGTCTGCTAAAATTCTTGTACATAGCCACATGACTTTTTAAGTTCTTTTCTGAAATTTGAGTGCAGGTTATGGTCTCCATGTAAATACAGCCCAAAATAGATACCAGCATGCTGCAAGACTTTAAAGTCAGTATTTTAGATACCAAGGCAGATATAAAAATGAAATCTTTGTATCTGCCTTGTGCTAGCTTTACACCAATGTAACAGCAGATTTTAATCTTACAGACATATCCATCAGCATATTGCAGTGATATGGAAACTAGTCATAATGAAATAAATTTACACAGCTGACCAAGTCCTTGGAGTATAGTAAATCCTGGAAGGGTGGTTGTCTTTATACTAACACTAATTTCCAGGCTCAGGTAAAAAAAGATTGCACTGCATTTCTATACTACCACATAAAGATTATGGGCACAGGGCCTAGAAGATAGTTTAGATACCAGGGCAACTGGTTGGAAGGAAGTCAAGAACTCCTCTGCCTTTTTTTTTATTCTTCTTAAAGTCTGAAATTGCTTTCTTGTAGCGCAGAAGAATCATAAATGTCATATGGAGTCTCCATCCTTCTCACTCTGCAAGCCAGATGTGACAGTGAAGTGAGCAGCCTTTCATCACTGGCCAGAGGTCATCACAGCTGAGCCAGGAATGAGAACTCTTCCACAGTGTCGACTCATAGGCAAAACTGAGAAAAGTACTTGGCAGCTTGTTTCTGTATAGATAACGGCCACTTTCAGGTTGTTTCCCAGCTGCTGGTTTTCAGTCATCCCTATGCCACTGGTGTTCTTCCACTCATTCAGGTTCTCTCTCCAGGCCTTTATCAGGCCTTTCTCTTGTCTTCCTCGCCTATCTTTGACTGTCTTAACAGACTCCCCTAACTGAAAGAAAGGCTTCTTCAGCAGTGATTTGCCCATTTACAAGTGCTTTGCAAAAGGCTGTGTTTCCTCCCACCCCCTTTGTCTCATACAAGTGTTTGCACCCTCTTTTGATTTGAGAAATCTTTTCAGGTTTGCCTTCTTTCACTCATATGTACCTACCAACATTTGGAAAAGCAAATAATGGGACTTGGCATCAATTTTCCTCTTTGTCTCTAGTATCATTTTAACATTGCCCTTTATAAATACAACTAAAAAACTGAGATGATTTGGACTTGATTTCCAGTGTCTGTAAATTGTTCTACATCATCTTGGGAATGACTATCATATGAACAGCTATAATGCAAGTGATTCAGAGGGTCAGAAAAGGAACATTTCCAGAATGGACAGAGAAAGGTAAAGTACTGAACCTCCTGTTTTTCAGTGTCCTATCTTTAAAGGAAGTCAAACATGCTGGTCTGGCTCTGAATGGCTCACCTGAAAATCAATTGCTAATGTCTTTGTTCTCTAAGCAGCATTTGCTTGCCTTTGTAGCTACAGTAGTTCTGACTTTGAAATCTGCAGTTTACATTATTCTCTGGATGCATAATTTGAAGTTAATTATTTTTACATCTGCTTACAAAATCTAATGATTTTAAAAGGTTATTCCTCTCTGAACTTGATCAGTTATTTAGAACATTTGAAAGGTTATGTCACTAGCTGATTTCTTATTCATCGGTTATCTTTACAAACATAGTTTTTGTAATGTTGTTTGTCTAATCGGACCACACAGTGGCATTCACAACTGTATTCAGGGATGAAAAACCCTTTGTCACACCACCAAATTATCCCACTTAAGCAAAAGTTGTAGTCTAAAGTGTGTGTTTTGCTGCAGAGATAGCTGCTCCTGATGTCTGCAATCCTGCAACCCCTTCTGCAGCAGCCAGCAGGAACTTTGTCCACTGTGTCATGGATTAAGAGCAAAAAAGGATTCCACTTCTGACAAACAGCCCAAAGAAACACTGTAATATTAGCAGAAGATACTAACTCCAGTGTTAGGTTTTTATATATTGGACTGGGTGGTTTGCCTGGCTGAAATTCCATGGTGTCCTGTTTATCAGGTCCTGCAGCAAACCTCTGAAAACTGAACTGAGGAAGGGATCCTGTCCAGTCAACTTCCTCCAAAGATGTATCCTCCTTATTTCACAAGAAATAAGCTTTTTAGAGGAAATGGTCCTCACTTTGTGTTTATTTATATTCCTGTGGAAGGAACATAGCAGTACAGACCAAATTAATCAGGACCTATGACTCTTGCACCATTCGTATCAGTGGAAAAGATCCATGTTTGGTGCCCATTTAAAGAGCTGCTGTGTGTGTGTGCATACGTGTGTGAGTGTGTTTACGCATTTAGAAGGATGCTTTACTAAATGAATTGGATCTCCTAGAGAGACACCTGGGGATACTGTGTAGTTGCCTCCCACTGGTGTGCCCAGTTACATCCATATTTATAAACAACTTTATCCTCAGAGCAGGAGCCGTTAAATCGCTATCCCTGAGGCTGCTCTGGCTGTGGGAGATAAATGTAAATATATCTATGTATTTTTATGTCTAACGATTGTAAGCCTGCATAGAGAGTTAAAAAGGGCAAAAGTTCAAAGCAGGATATGATTGAATGGATGGATGGTAGGAAACAGAATCAGATGAGAGTACAGCACCTTGTGTGGAAGGAAGTCTGCTGGTTAGCAATGCAGAGATGCTCTAGCCAAGAGCCAGGTGAGTGTCTCTGAGGAGCAACATTTGAGACGTCTACAGGCACAGGATGGCTGTGAATAGCAGAAAGATGACTGAGAGACCACAAAACAACTCTGGAAGCTTTGAGTTGTTTCAAAGGATTGCATTTTCCTCTGCATGAATGTGCTAATGTGACTTGAATAGGGAGTAATGCAGCTTGTAAAGTAAAATTGAGGTTTTCCATCTGCTTTTGTTTTTACACAATGTCCATCTTGTATTGTCTTAAATTATTGATGTTCAGTGGATTCATTTTTAATCTTCCATTTGGCCGGATCTGTCCTGCAGATTCAGAGTTCCATGGAAGAGCATTGGTTTCTGTTGGGGGATGTTGTTCATTCCCATCATGATACAAGAATACTATATCCCTTTCTGTTGCTTAACGTTAGTGTGGGTTTATTTCAGTTCCTTTATATTTGTATTACCTCTCTTGCACAGCTACCACGCTTATGGAAGGCATTTGCTAGATGGTTTTGGAGACTGAAAGCTGCTTTAGCAGGTGAGTTGAATGGCCGGAAGCCAAATGCAAACACTGAGATACATTTGTATGGTTTAGATGGAACATTCAGTTACTCCAGAAAATTCATTTGTTTGGTGTTCTTACCTCATTTTTTATATATTTCTGGCTGCAGTGACAGCTTGAGGTGATCAGTGTTTAACACACAGAGCAAGATCTGCCCGATTCTACGTGGTCATGCAAAGTGATTCAAAGACAGGCATTCTATTTGTAGAAATCTGTTTACAGCAGCTGCTTTAAAGTCCAGTGACAACTGCCCTAATGCTGCTTCCACCCCAGTCTTTACCAGTAAGATCGGCCATCAGGATCCCAGGCCCAAGACTGGTGGGAAAATCTGGAGCAAAGAAGACTGACACACTTGGCGGATAAAAAGCAGGTTAGGGAGCATGAAAACAAACTGAACATGCAAAAATGTAGAGGCCCTTAAGGGTTGCACTCCCAAGACCTACTATATTTGCCAAGCTGCATCAACTGAGAAAGCTTCCTGGAAGCTGGAGGAGAGTGAATGCCAGTCTTTTGCTCACGAAAAGAGAGAGTCTGGGGAGCTACAGGCTGGTCAGCCTCGTCTTGATTTCTCACAAGGCGGTGGAGCAACTAATCTTGGGAACCATTTCCAGGCATGGGAAGGATGAGGAAGTGATCAGGAGTAGGCACCACAGAATGATGAATGAAAAGTCATGCTTAACCAGCCCTGATAGTCTGCTACAAAACCTGAGGGAGATAAGTCACTGGTGGTTCATCCCAGGGCTTGATACTGGGATCAGTACCATTTAACATCTTCATTAATGATGTGGCCGATACTGCAGAGTACAGCCTCAGTTTGGTGATGATATAAAACTGGGAGGAGTTATTGATACAGTGGGTGGCTGCTGCCATTCAGAGTTATCTCAACAGGCTGGAGAAAAGAGAAGCACAGAGGGACCTACCTCATGAAGTTTCACAAAGGCAAGTGCAAAATCCTGCTGGGGAGGAATCATCCCATGCAACACTTCAGGTTGGAGGCTGACTGTCTAAAAAGCAGCTTTGCAGAGAAGGACCTGGGGGTTCTGGTGTACAGCAAGCTGTCCATGAACCAGGAGAGTGCCCTTCTGATAAAAAAGGCCAGTGGTATCCTCGAGTGCATTAGGAAAAGCACTGCCATCAGTTTGAGAGGGGTGATTCTTCCCCTCTATTCAGCCCCACAGCTGGAGTCCTGGGTTCCCTTCAGATGGATCTGTAGTCTGAAGTTCTCAGATCTCACACTGTTCTTTTATTGGTAGGTTGAATTGGCTCCAGCTTGGCCACAGGATGTGTTTTATGGCAAGAAAAGTTCAGTCTTCATGCCTGTTCATACAGGACCTTTTATCTGAGCCCAACCTCAGAAGGCATCTGCCCACACCTTAATACTACAATAGCTTTTGGTGGTGAAAGATTTCTGATTTTCGTATGAAGGAGCCTTATGAATGAGGCTGATGAAGAGCTGATTAGATGATGAAGATTAGTAGTGAAATAGCACTTGTGCAAGAAAACCCCTGCTATATTCTGGAGTGATTTGTGAAACATATGTTCCCCTTCTTAATATGATCCCTATGTTATGGTCCTTCTCTAGAATGCATGAGGAAAACTTCATGTGTAATTTTCTGTAAGTCAAATAAGTGAAATCCTTTTTTCTTGAACAAAGAGATGCTTGCAGAACATAAGAGCTGAAGTATACAAAAAGCCAAGAATAAACTTAAGGATATTGCAGACCTATTTTGTACAGACTGTAGCTGTGTCCTGGTTGATTTTTCCATTTTTAAGATCATACAGAAAAGCTTGTTCTTTTAAAAAATAATTATTTATTTTTAAACACTGAGAAATGGGTACAATAGCAAGCCTGCAGGATGAAGCCCCACATTATTTTATTCTTTACTGTAAATGTGTAAAGCAGTACAGGCCAAACACTGCTTTTTTATCCCTTTGTGACCTCCTTGAGTTCACAGGGGCTGTAAGGGGTAAAGAGTACTTGTTTGACTTCATGTAACTGGCTGAAATATAATGAATAAACTTAATACTTACTATAGGGCAATGGCCATTCATTTTGGATTCATGTTACTGATTATATAGTTCTATTCAGACCAAGAAAGGACCTGTAGTGCCGGTTCTGTGGCATGAGAACAAAAAATAAAATTAAGCTATTAAAAGTGAGAATCCTGAGATGATTCAAGAAATCAAAACCATTCAGAGCAAAGTAGATAGCTGACCCAAACTGAGACAAGTCTGAAAAGGTCTACAGGGCAAACTCATCTCTGAAACAATTCCTTTCTCTTTAGTAGAACTACAGTAGGTATATATTTGACCTTTATCACCTTGTTATAAAAGAGGGATCTTCCAAGTCTCAAAATAAAGTATTCTTCATTTTGGAACTGTTGCTTACACAGAACAGGAACTGGCCATGTATTGTGATGACTGGCTCATCTGGAATGCATGCTACAAACTGTGCAAGCTAAATTATTGGAAGTAATGAAGTGGGGTTTTTTAACCTGATTTTCCTAAAAACAAAACCTATAGAAACACTCTGAGTGTATTGTCTCAAAGGATGTTGTTTCCTGATAACTTTTAAATCTATTGACTACTTTCAAACAAATTGGACAAATAACTTAATGTGGAGAAATGAGCTTATTTCTACAAATTTTGTGAAAATTGAAGGAGTGTCCTCTTACTGCCTTTAGCTGTTGAAAGAACAGAAATCTGACCTTTTATTAGAAAAACAGACAGTCTGGCCAAAAATGAGATTTCATTCATTATTTTTTTCACTTCTCATCTCTTCTTTTTCACAAGGGAGGTCCCTACAAAAGCATTGAGTTACTCTTAACTATCTCTGGGCATGTGTTCTGCTCTTAATTGTCACACCTAACCTTGTGTTCATAACAACTGGGCATAGACTTCATCTCTGGTACATTTTGCTACTCTGAGCAATCATTGCCCTAGTACAAGGCTGAGATATGTGAGAATGGAAAACTTTATCTGTTGTCCAGTTATATGTGCATCTTCCAGTCTGTAGAACATGTCAGTAAGCATTACAAAAACTCCTAACGTGTTTATAGACTAAACAGGAAGGAAGAGAAATGGAGGTGTTGGTCTAGGCAGAAAGCCAGTAATGAGAAACAAAACACAAATCCTGATCTATAATCTGAACTGTATCTTTTAGTCCTACAAGACACATTTTCTTAGCTCTAGTGTACTGCTCTTGAGAAACAGCTGATGTCAAAAGCATATCTGTAAAGAGACTATCTTTCCTTTCTTTTTCACCCCCCCTGCTGTTGAAATAATTTCCCGTCTTAGCTGGTTAACCTTTCCTACTCATTTCTATTTTCATGTAATTTCTTATTATAGTTGCAAGTTAATCACAAATCCATCGAGAGACTTCTCTTTAATCTAGCAGCCTTCGTTTACTTTCTGTGTCATTTAAAACTGTTGTGCTATGGTTAAGAGTGTCCAATTACATTCACTGCAGGAGAAAAAAACAAGTGATCAGCAGTCTATGATTTCAGCTGAAGATATCATCAAATGGGAAAACAAATTAGGTGCCTAAAAATAAAATTAAGGATTCACACGCCAGATTCGCTTGTACTCAGTGACACAAAATGACTGGTCAGATAACTGTTAACTTTTTCTCCCCAAATAAGAAAAAAAAAAAGGAGTGATCAGCTCTACACCAGAAGACAGGCATCCTTGTAGAGTCTGTATGAACGATATATTTTAGATCATCTGCCACCCCAGTTTCTTAAATCTCATTGTGCACTTGCTGTCACACAACAAAACCCCAGATATTCCTCTGACTCAATAAATAGTCATGTTTATCAATATACTAATACAAAAATTATTGATGCCCCTCGCACAGTCTTCTATATGGTCTAGGGGAGAAACTGGTGAAAACAGGGATATAATACATACTGACTAGTAAATTATGCCCACATTTGCTTTCTTTCTTTTCTTTCTTTTCTTTCTTTTCTTTCTTTTCTTTCTTTTCTTTCTTTTCTTTCTTTTCTTTCTT